>OX419716.1:10970461-11425461 GCA_948474765.1 Patella depressa
TCTGTGTTCCTGATAAACCGGCTGTCTTTATATACAACCGAATTATGTTGAAATTGGTACGTTTACTTTCTTTATATACAACCATGATATCTTGATGGGGGTAGTCAAGGTTTCGATCCCGAGCTCGAGTTTACACTGCTAAAGACCCCTACATGGAAGCAAATTATAGAAGAAAACTCTACCATGTTTAGTCCTGAAATGACGTAATTTGTGGCTAGTGGATTTTAAACTCCCTCTTTCCATGCATGTCTTACTTTTGAAGTGTCTGTTTAAAAGTCGGATGATTATCCAAACGAAACATTTACAGCTAATATTTCTGTTGTATATGGCAATCAGAAATTATACTACTATATTATTTTCAAAATAATTGAAATCTCTGATTGTTATCTTATAGATTTTTAAGCCCTTGTGAAAGTTGAATCTCTAAAAGGGATATTTGTTCAAAATCGATCGTTTCCGTTCAGTATTTACAAATATATAATGAATTTAGAACCTGTCAATATTCAACATCTTCTTCAGGTGATATAGGATTTGCTCAAGACATGCTAGTGCCACCTATGACTTTTGCTGAACTCTTTTGATAGGCCTCTTTTTATTCCGATCAATCTTAGTATGAGCGATGATAAACCCTTGAAAAAATGAATATTGTTCGAAAATTTCAAATGATGATCTTCAACTTTAACTATTCTATTT
Organism: Patella depressa; assembly: GCA_948474765.1. Classification (NCBI taxonomy): domain Eukaryota; kingdom Metazoa; phylum Mollusca; class Gastropoda; family Patellidae; genus Patella; species Patella depressa. The sequence goes on from OX419716.1 coordinate 10,971,155, forward strand.
CATTTTATAGGACAATAAAAATCAGACTAAAGGAAGTTTGTTACCCGATCCAGTGACAGCCAATCCAGTCTCGATAAATAATCCTCTAGTCAAAGGTTTAGCCAATCAAAGCCCAGAATGTAAGTGAAGATAACAGATTTAAAATCATCATAAATGCGACAATTTAGCAATGGAATCAAAGTTATCAAACATCTGAAATTTATACACAGTCCTAATGTACATTAGACAAAAAAACTTATCAGTTTTCTACAGTTTCAGTTAACTCGAACAGAAATAGCTGTCAATTGATTACCAAAATGACATTGTAATCTCATTTCAGATTCTTAGTTTGGCATTAGCCAAAATTATTTGATTCTAAACAAAACATTTTCCAATATTCAAAATCTGTACATTGGATGTGACATATGAAATAGAATGTTTTTTTTGACTCGGCTAAACGATCTGTATACCATAAAATAGTTAGATCGTTTCAAAATCTTATGTACCTGGAAGTATAGGTTGGCTTTTGATATTTTTTTACAAAATTGTTGAGCTTTAGGAAATATATTTTAATGATAATTCAAATTTCTGAAATTAGGTATGTTTTATTTTAGTAATGAAGAATTTTATGCAAGCTTTGAATCATCTACAAACAGCATATCACAATCAGTTAACTACACCTTCAAACAAACCAGGTCAGTAAAAAAATGAAAATATACATTTCCGTTGCTCTTAAACGTCCTTTCCAACATGGTTTCCTCTTGTCAGTGGTGCATGACGTAAGGTCTGACATTGTGCTGCACAAAGACAGGCTAATGCCATGCATTGTGCTATGAGGGAAACTTTGTCCAAACAATGATTTTTTTACTTGCAGATGAACATGTACACAGAACCTTGAATATTAACAGATTATAGACGATTCATGTTTCATGTTTTTTATATGTAACTGAAAGAATGTGATACCCCCCCCCCCCCTTTATGATATCCAGACAGATATAGAACCACAGCAGACTTTTCTTATACAGAATTTCTGTCCTCTGGGTTTTCAAGTTACTATATAAATTAATTTGTGGATATACCAATGTACAGGTCTGATTTTGATGTTTTCATAAATTTTTAGCGTACAGTTTTGTGTTATTCTTTTGTAGGTTTGCTTGGTCCTGCCCCTTCCTTGCCACTCAGTCCTGCGATGAATCCTAACATGCAACTGGGTTTGATGATATTTTTGGCAACACAGATGCAGAATAAACTGACTCAACAGGTAGGCTAATTCTCATGGGATTGGTTGGGTGGCTGAATGATTAGCGTGTACATGTCATTAGGAGAATCGTTGTTTTTCCTTTTCACCCACATGTAACTGGTTAACACCCCTGGATCCAAGGATCCGAATATAACACAACTATTATTATTAGTACATTTATATTAGATAGCCAAGCCATAATCTGCAGTACCACAAAACTGGTGTAAATGTAAACATTTCTAATTTCACTGTGTTGTATAAATGTTGACAATGAATAAATAGTTTGTTTATTTTCTAGTTTACTGGACCATTAGCAGCCCAGCTGCATACACTACAAAAACTTGGACAACAGAAGAACTTGGCAGTAAGTCACTTTATTTTTCTTTGAAAATTGACTAGTCCAATTTTAGTTCCCTTTTGGAATTATTGGTCTAGGGGTTGAATTTCTTGTTGGTAATTCGGGTTATTTATTCAGATTGCTGTATCTATAGGTGGTGAAGGAACCTTTTGGTGTATAGTAGAACTCAGCATGGCACTTATGGCGCTTAATAGTCTAGACCCCTTTCAGTATAAAGTATGAATCAGGATTGTACCTCACAGTATATACAGCTCTCAGTATAAAGCATAAATCAGACTCAGCATAGCGCCAAATATTACAGGAAGCTTTCAGTACACATTTTGACTCATTGACATGGCAGCTGAAATTCTATGAAGAGTTGGCAGGCAAAACATATGCCCATCTTTATTACTTCAGTTAAACTCCATTTTTATACGCCCACATTTTTATGTGGACGTATATTGTCGTCGCCCCTGTCTGTCCGGACGTCCGTCCGTCCACAATTTGTTTGTGGACTCTCTACAGGTCACAATTCTTATCCGATTTTGACGAAACTTGAAATATAGGTTTATCCCCAAAAGATCTTGGTTCCTTTCGATATTGGCATGTATCGGATGAAAACTTCATGGATTATGGCCCCTGATTGTACGAAAAATCACAATTTTAGCTTGTGGACCCTATAGAGGTCACAATTTTGAACCGATTTTGATGAAACTTGACATGCATGTTTATAACCCAAAGATCTTGGTTCCTTTCGATATTTGCACCTATCGGAATGTAATTTCCTGAATTATGGCCCCTGATTGTTCGAAGAATCACCCTGTTTATCTTGTGGTCCCTCTGGAGGTCACAATTAATACCCGATTTAAAAAAACGTTTGATTATATCACCGTTACACCCTAAGGAAGGTTGAGTTCGAATTTCGGGAAAATTGGACGAAAATTGCCATACAAAATGGCATCCGTTTGTACACGAATACTGTTAAAAAATTGTATATCATGGTTTGTGGACCTTGTAAAAGTCACATTTTTAAATCGATTTTGATGAAACTTGAAATTCATGGTTATAACCCAAAGATCTTGGTTCCATTCGATATTTGCGCATATCGGAACGTAACCTCCTGAATTATGGCCCCTGATTATACGCAAAATCGCCTTATTTTAGCTTGTGGTCCCTCTGGTGGTCACAATTATTATCCGATTTAATAAAACGGTTGATTATATTACCGTTACACCGTAAGGAAGGTTGAGTTCGAATTTCGGGAAAATCGGACCAAAATTGTCATACAAAATGGCCGCCGTTTGTACGCGAATACTGTTAAAAAATTGTATATCATGGTTGTGGACCCTGTAGAGGTCACAATTTTAATTCGATTTTGATGAAACTTTAAAAAGCATGGTTATAACCCAAAGATCTTGGTTCCTTACGATATTTGCGCATATCGGATCGTAACTTCCTGAATTATGGCCCCTGATTGTCCGAAAAATCACCTATGGTCCCTCTGGAGGTCACAATTATTATCCGATTTGAAAAAACGTTTGACTCTATCACCGTTACACCCTACGGAAGGTTGAGGTAGAATTTCGAGAAAATTGGACCATAATTGCCAGAAAAAATGGCCGCCGTTTGTACGCGAACAGTGTAAAAATATGGTATGTCAAAGTTGTGGACCCTGTAGAGGTGACAATTTTAATTCGATTTTGATGAAACCTGAAATGCTTGTTTATAACCTAAAGATCTTTATTCTTTTCGATATTTGCGCATATCAAATTGTAACTTAATGAATTATGGCCTTTGATTGTAGGAAAAATCACTTTCGGTATTGCTTGTTCTCTGTCTATCTCTCGAACAATTATTATCTGATTTAAAAAAAAACTCAGATTATATTACTGTTGCACCGTAAGGAAGGTTGAGTTTGAATTTCGTGAAAATCGTACCAAAATTGCCGGACGAAATGGTCACCGTTTGTACGCGAATAGTGTAAAGATATGGTATATCATGGTTGTGGACTCTCTGCAGGTCACAATTCTTATCCGATTTTGACGAAAAGTAACATTTCTAAGTTGTGTACCGTCAAACCATAATCATTGTCGGCTTCGAATTTCATGAATATCAGACTGTAACTGACCAACAAAATGGCTGCTCCCAATACAGTATGAAATACAGGACTTAATGATGTAGGAAAAATCACTTTCGGTATTGCTTGTTCTCTATCCATCTCTCAAAAATGTGGGCGTATCCTGCCTGGCAGTGCCAGCCTATCTTATTTCTATTATTTACATGATGCAATTTTTTTTTTCCAGGATGTAAAACCATCTTTATTAGGTGATCCACTAACATCTCAAGCCAATATGGTTATACAGACATTAACAGCTCAAGTTAAAGGAAACCAGAGTAGATCAACGCCACAAACAGATGCAAGAATTCCTAATATTACACAAATACTACAAAATACACGAGATCTTAATCTTAATCTACTAATGAATCTTGGACAAATCATCTCCAATATTCAAAATCAGAAAAAACCTGAAAGTATCCTGACAAAGAACATTCCTCCTCCACAGAACGGTCTCTTCCCTACTCCCATGTTTCCTCCTCCAAATAATAAAGGCGGCGGACATTTACCGAACAGCAACGGAAATTCATATCTACAAAACATGCAAGGAAATCTCCAAAAACAGTTCACATCAAACACAGGACCTAAACCATTAATGGCTAACTTCCAACAATTATCATCCATGAAGTGTAACCCTAATTCTAAACCTACTTCCTTGTTAGGAGAGCCGCCTACATATCTACCCAAAGTTCAGAATTTAAATGCTAGTAAAGGAATGCCAATGGGAAGTGGTTATTCTTCATTGAATAGAGCTAGTGAGTCTAGTAACTATGGTAACAGGGGAAGTTACTCTGGAGGGCAAGATTATGGTCAATATAATGACTCTGGTTATTGGGTAAGTACATGTATTATTCTATTTTCAAGTACAGGAGAATCACAATACACGCTAAACAAAACCAATAAGAGGAAACCTGTTACATCAGTTTAGAAAGCATGCTATCAAATGAGTTGACATAAATACTACAACAGGCCCCAGGTTCACAAAACAAGTTAAGAATTTAGCCAACTTTCAATCACTGTTTATGAGATATATCTTTGATCCAGAAACATAACTTTTAGAAGGGTGATGTAAAGAACTGAAAACATGGTTAATTTATGTATGAATTATTTAATATTATTTATTTATTTATATGGACAGGCTGATATCACTAATGATAGTACTAATGAAGATCCTTTTCAAGACATTCCTTCTAAAGTAAGTCAAAGTACATTAAAGCATAAATTGTGCATTTTACATGGGGTATTGGCTGTGCAACTCACTTTGACATCTTTGATTGTCTATGCTATGGTGTGTTTTAGTTAGACAGAAAAGGGGAACAATTTTCTCTATTACCCACCAAAGGTGTAATATAAATGAAATAAAATAGGGTTTAATGTCCTACTTTTCTGCCTTGAGTGGGCTAATGGAGACAAGCATACACCATGCAGTGTACTATTAGGAAACTTTTGCCTGAACAGCAGCAATGCGGCATATTCTTTTTTTGGAATTCCAATTGTCAAGGGTTCTTTTACGTTAACCAATGTGTTGACAGGACCTCATTTTTTTGTCCCATCTGAAAGACTATACTTTTTCCCTTGTTTGACCCACTGTCCTGCACCTCTGACAAGGGGAAACCATATGTTGATGAACTTTTTCAGCCAACACCTTACTCACTGAACCACCATGGCTCTCGAAGGTGTAATATAGATATAGTGTAATACAGAGTAACTTTATTGTATATTATAGTATCAGTCAGGAACAGATTATAGAAGAGAAGACAGTTATAAACAATATCAGATGTTAAATACAAACACTAATGTAAGTTTTTACAATTATTTTAATGTATGGGGATTCAAATTATCCGAAGGTAAACAAAGGTTAAGGAGGAATATTGAAATGGGCATCATCCACCCTTCCGTCCAAGGGTTTTCCAGCGTGGCTTTCCCTTGAGAGTGACGATCTATTGGCAGTTCAAATTTGATATAAGAGTAGGGTGTAGCGCTGCTGTCCGGGTAAAATATCCCCCATATTACAGTATGTGGATGTCTTCATTATCCCAGTCGGAGTACAGTAGGATGTTAAACCCCATTTCATTTATGATTGTTGCTAATATTAGAAAGTTTTCTCAGGTTTAATAATCTTTGTGTTTATGTGAAAACAAATTTAACATAGTTTTTGGCATACAAGAATTGATCTCTGCCCTAAATGACTGCCATATCAAACCATTAGTGGGGGGTTGGGATGGCCTAGTGGTCTAGAGTGCCGCGCTTCGAACTCTAGCGGGTCGGTCACCTGTGGCTTGCGGCTGTGGTTTCGAGCCCTGGTGTGAGCGTATGTGGCATGGAGATAATGGTGCCTTCTCAGCCTCGTGGGTTTCCTCCGGGCACTCCGGTTTTTTCCCACTGCTAAAGACCCCTACGCGCAAGCGAATTATTGAAATAAAATTAAACCATATTACGTTAGTCCCGAAATGACCTAGTTTGTGTTGAGTGGACGTTAAACCCCATTTCTCTCTCTCTCTCTCTCTCTCTCAAACAATTAGTATACAGACAGCGCAAGTTTAGTGTGGATGTTTAAGACTTACTCTTCTTGGGGTAATTTTTTGCAACTTTTTCTCCAAAGGTTAATCAAATTGTGTTTAGAATGAAAGTATAATTTTTTTATTTCAGAATTCCAACTTTTCTAGTCAACAGAATGTTTCAAATATTTATCAAGTAAGAAATAATTCTGTTATTCATAAATTCCTTGTAAAAAATAAAACTAAATCTGTAAAGGTACCTTCTACTTGAATTTACTTGACCTCTGCCATGATTTCAAATAATTTTAAACCTAACTGATTATTAAAAATGAAGTACTGATCATCGTAGAACACAGTCCATGAAAACATTCTGTATTTTTATCAATATCAGTGTTCTTAGTCCCGAAATGACCTAGTGAGTGGAGGTTAAACTCCATTTCTCTCTCTCTCTCTCTCTCTCAATATCAGCATTGAATAACGGAATGAATCGAATGTGACATCGCATATTTTCCAGTCTTCATTAGCCCAGTTGGTGTAGAAATTTTCTATGCAGTCATAAACAGCCTTGCCTTGTGTATTGAAAAGTAGGTCGCTCAGTATTGGCAGTTTAAAGAACACAGCAGAACTAATTTCACATCTTGACTATTTTCTTGCAGAAGAATGACACCTTACAGCAACAAAAATATCCAGTCATAGCGCCGTCCGCACCTCGTGCATCCAACTATCAGACAAACACCGATGGACGATTAACAACACCAAGAACAACATATTCAGCCAATCAAGTTAACTATACAACATATTCAGCCAATCAAATGGACTATAACAAAAATACAAATTCCTTATTCCCGACAAACTCTGTGTACAATACAAATAATACCAGTGCTCAACTTAATAACTACAATGGCAACCGAAATATTTCAAACTATCCAGACAATTCGTCCTATAATATACGAACATCAAATAGTGATTATGATTTTAGTTCAATGCAGCCATCTAATTATTCCACAAACAGTTCATCAAATTATAAATTTGGTTATCAAGGTAGTAATTATAAAGATGAATCATATAATCTTGATAATAGTTCATCTTATACTCCTGCTCCACCGCCATCTTCATATGTTCTAGTAAGTATAGCATTATTATTGATGTTAAAGGGGTTGATGGGTAGATGGTTGAATGGTTAGCATGTGCGCACTGTATCATAAGGTCGGTTATTGAGTAAACTGCTGTGGGTTTCGATTCCTCGGTTCTATTTAACAAGGAGTAGGTCGCCTGTCCAACCTCGTGGGTTTTCTCTGGGTCCTCTGATTTCCTCCCACTGTTAAAGACCCCTACGCGCAAGCGAATTATTGAAATAGAATTAAATCATATGTTAGTCCCGAAATGACCCAGTTTATGTCGAGTAGACTTTGAAACCCCATTGCTACTGTGGCTAAGTGAATGAGACACTGGCTCACTAGCCTTGCGAACGCTGGTCCGATCCCAGTGTTGACTGAGAAAGTTCATCATGTGTTTCAGGCGTCATTCCATATTGTCGTTGATGCAGGACAAAGGGCCTGACAAGGGACAATGTCTAGTAATTCGGCTGGTACAGAAAACTGAGGCCCTTTGTACACATTGATTGGCGGACACATCCCTTGGCAGTTGGAATTCGATATAAGAGTAGGACGTAGTGCCACTGTCCTGGCAAAATTTCACTAATGGTACATTGTATGCGCGTCTTCATTAGCCCAAGTCAGAGCAGAACAGTAGGACGTTAAACCCCACTTTATTTCATTTCTATTCAAAGGGTTGGGTCATTGATCTGTCGTAGTTGGATCACATAATTGTACTTGACAAGGGAATTGATCACCTTCCTGGTCTAGAGAGATAGCCTTCTGTGCAAGTAACTGGATGAAATAGAAATATGACATTTGTTACTCCCAAATTGCTAAGTTCGTATGGATGGATGTTCAAAAGAAATATATTCTATAATATATTCTATTTATCTTTGTGTATTACAGAAAACTCCTGTTGGCCAGAAACGCTCATATAGTCAGTTACTTCCAGCTCCTGAACCAAGTCCTGAAGGTTCCTACGTTGGACAACATTCGCAGGGTCTCGGTGGGCATTATGCTGATTCTTACTCCAAGAGAATTAAACTGGATGATAGATTTCAGTAACTTCCTGATTTAATCCTGCCTTTGGAACAATTTCTGTATACATAGCTCTGTTATATTTATATTAAATCAATCAGAATTTAATTTCAATGGTGCAGTTGTATATTTTTCAATGATGTTGAATTTTACATCTTAATATTTTCATTAGAAACCATGGATTATTTTTACATAGAAATCAGGGATTAAATTTCCACTCAAGAGATTATAGATTGTTTTCGTTTTTCACTGGGATATCATGGGTTATTTTCTATCTTCATTTTGAAAACATTGATTACATTTTGTTTTGATGTCATGAAGCATTTTCCATTGTTACTTCGAAATCATGGATTATTTTCATGTTACTTCGAAATCAAGGATTATTTTCCATGTTACTTTGAAATCATGGATTATTTCCCTTGTTCCTTAGAAATCATGTATTATTTTCCATGTACCTTCAAAATCATGGATTATTTTTCATGTTCCTTTGAAATTATGGATTATTTTCCATGTTCCTCAGAAACCAGGGATTATTTTCCACTGAGCTCAGAGATATTTTGTATCTAATTTTATTATATGTACTAATAGTTGAAGGAATTTGTCAAAGCATGGGTTTTTGTTATGTGGTGTTCAGCCATTTTGTTCTGATAGCCCTACTTACATAGGTAAGGTAGGTAGGTTATATATATATTATAATATCTGTAGTAAAAGTATGATTGCCAATATTTTGAATACTTACTATTTAATACCATAGAATTGATATAAAAATAAAATTCATCTTGACCAGAATATTGCCAAACACATTACAGGATGTATTTTGTGAATTACTAGGCACTGAATAGTGAACAAAAGCAACTATGTGAATTACTAGGCACCTAATAGTGAACAGAAGTCATTTTGTGAATTACTAGGCGCCTAATAATGAACAAAAGAAACTTGGTGAACTATATGTACTAGATACCAAAGAAACTTTTTCATGTATCTATATAGTTGTAAGAAAAAGTTGTATTATTGGCAAACATCTGTTATTTATTCCACACCTACATATCACAATTAGCAAAAAAATATTGTTCATTCAATAACTGAACTTTCAACATTAATATATCTCATTTTGTCTCAATTTTAATTCTTTTTTTTATTATTATTTTGTTTATTGTACATGTTTCTTATTCATCTTAATTCTTCTATTTTCTATTCTGATATGATCGATATCTTTTTATTTCTTATTTCTGTCTCCTATACCTTTAAATTCAAATTCTTTTTCAGCTTTCTTTTCAGTTTTATCTTTTAAATCTCTCTTGTTCTTTTGTACATATATTTCTTATTGTTAAGTTAAAAGTATCATTTATTGTGAATTAATTGGTTGTGCTGTCACTGTCTCTTAGCAAAGGCCCCTTTCATTGATTTAGCTTTATCTTTAAATTTAAGTTTTTCTGGTCAAATTTATTTGTTAGGATATAATCAGTAAGATAAATTTCAGATTTATTCTAGTGTCTAGACTATAGTTCATCAGTTTCAAAATGGAATGAAGAAACTATAAACTAAAAAATATATATGTTTTGTCAGGCATAGTAGAGTATTAATTCTAATAAAAGCATTAATTAAATGTATAGAAAGCTTGTGTATTACAGTATTACACATAGCTTTGAAGTTCAAGTATGGGTTAATTTAAACAGTTATGTGGGGGAGGCTACCTGAAATAAAGATTTAATTTTAAAGCTATTGAATTAAGAATGGTACAGATCGTTACAAATGTAAGGGAATACTGGCTTTACAATTTTGTTGGCATGGTAATGTGTCTCTTTAGGAAAAAATTTAGTACATCATAATACTGTAACCAAATTTGCTGTAACCATTAAAATATCTTCTTTTTTTAAAGTTCATTAAAACATTTTGTGGGTAGATTATTTTGTATAGAATTAGATACCGGTACACTGAATTTGTTTTGGAAGTAAATGTCAAATTTTTTAGGTTTACAGCTGTATGTTGAGTTGGTTGCATATTAAATTCTTCCCAAACAATGTATTGTAAATTGACTTATTTTAAACCATTTGCTTTTTTTCTTTTATCCTACTTTTAAATAACAAATTATTTTTCTTTGCTTTTCTGTATTAGAAATAGAAAGCTTTTATAAATAAAGTTCTGTTATTGTTCTCATAAAAAAAGAAAAAAACACAGAGGTCTGTTGTCATCATGGATTTAATTTTAATCATAGCTCCTGCTTTTTTGTTTAATTTCTTTATCAGATTCCCTAGTTCTTGTCATGATTGCATAGATATGCAGAGCACTTTTAGCAACCTATTGTTAATTATAGATTATTAACTGCTGGTTGGCGGAAGTGCTTTAAGAACCTGGGCCCTGTTTCTCTAAATCTTAACTAAAGATAAAATCCAAATTTTAGTAAATACTTCAATTTTAATTGGCTAAGCAATAAAATCAATCTAATATTATCCAATCAAATTACTTGAATTTGGATTTTATCTTAGTTAAAATTTCGTGAAACAGGCCCCTGATATTACGGAGCACTTTCATGACCTCATATAATAATAGATGATTCACCACTGGTTGGTGAAAGTGCTCCATAGAACCTGTGTAAACTGATATTAGAAATTCAACATACTGTGGTAGATTAAATCCAAGTGACAATGATCTCTCTGTATAATTCTCAAAAGCAATACCAAAAGACAAGATATTAATAGCATTTAGTTACTGAACGGGAAAATAAGTCACAGATCTATCGAATACACTTGTTGCTTATAATGGAGCAATGTTTCCACTATACTTAATAAAGCCTGGTGGTAACGTCCCTCACTTATAAGCAGTAATTGCATTCCATAGAATTGTGACCTATATATTTCATAAGCTTTTAATCTGACTAAAAAACAGATCCTATTTCGTTTCGTTTTTATAGTTCAAAATCTCGTTTTACTAGTCTTTACTTCACTAGGATCTAGAAGATCAATCATGTTCTGGTTGATTTGAGGGATTAGGCATTAAAGTAGTTCATTTTGCTAGTCTTTACTACACTAGGATATACATGTATAACCATGTTCTGGTTGATGTGAGAGATTAGCCAATGAAACAGTCTGTTGCATTAGTTGCAACAAGTTCTTGGCGTGCGATGCACGAAACTGTAGGTATCCTACTAGAAACATCAATGCTGATTAGTTAATCAAATGTCTGACATCATAGGGTGAAAACCTGCTTGTATGACCCCTAACACAATCACCCAACTTGTCAGATCTTCATGAAGCAGTCTGTTGCAACGAGTTCTTGGTGTGTGATACGAAACTATGTATCCTACAAGAAACGTCAATGCTGATTAGTTAATCAAATGTCTGACATCAGAGGGTCAAAACCCACTTGTATGACCCCTGACACAACACCCAACTTGTCAGGCCTTCATGTAGTGTTGGCTATCGACAGTATATAAAAGCGAAACGAAATGTAGATCTTTATTTTAATCAGATTGTTACTCTCTGTCTTTAGTTATAAAATATTGGTTCTGTTTGTCATCCAATCCAATCCACTTGTTGAAATTATAACACAATTTATCTTCACAATGAAGAGATAATTAATCTCTGCCATAAATTATATTTTGTGAATCTTTGATTCATTCCAGAAGACAAAATAAAGTCTAGGACAATTTAAAAAAATTTTTTTTTGTTTATTTGACGAGAAACTCATGTTGGTGTACCGAAAGTTATTGTCATTGATTCAAAATTTAAGACCAATTTTATTAGACATGGCCATTGGCCGAGTATAATGTTCATCATGATTTTCCGACAGGCTTCCCCTTGTCAGTGGTGCAGGATAGAGGGCCTGACAAGGACAGCTGTCTAAGCCGTTCGGGTGGGTCGGAAAACTGAGGTCCCATGTATACATTTGTCTACATGTAAAAGATCCTTTGGCAATCAAAATTCGATGTAAGAGTAGGCTATAGTGCCGCTGCCTGGGCAAAATTTCCCTCATAGCATACTGTATGGCATATGCCCATCGTCATTAGTCCTGTCGGAGCAGAAATGTAGGTTGTTAATCAGACATGACCCAATGAGGAAGAGAAGGGAGAAGCGGGGTTACACTGAACACAAACTAGGTCATTTCGGGAGTAACATATGGTTTAATTTTTTATTTCAATAATTGAGCGTAGGGGTCTTTAGCAGTGGGAGGAAACCGGCCAATGAGGAAGACATAAACAAATCTATTGTTCACATTGTTGTAGCTGGCTAGAGAGCAGTCAGAATGTCCAGTATAGTTGGTAGTGATACTGATAAATCGCAGTTCATATTCATTTTGCCTAATTCATGACGATTCAAAATATTTTAAGGATGCTGCATAAAATTTTGAGCTCTTAATCAATGAAAAGGGGAAAAGGCCAAACTGATCCCGCAGTGAATATTCGCTTGGCCACTACAATCACTGATAAGCATGACATCGACGAGGCTTAATGAGTACGGCATATTAACTTTTTTACTCCGACAAATTAAATTCTCAAACATTTTTTTGAGGTAAAAGAAAAATAAATAAAGACGTTTGAAGTATTTGTAGTTAAAAAATATTTCCTATTTAGTGTAAATTCGTTGCTTATTGGTTTACCATCTCGTCTCACTGATAAACTGCAAAAGGTTCAGAACGCGGCAGCTCGACTCATTACCAAAAGTAAATATAATGATCATATCACACCTGTTTTAATTCAACTTCACTGGTTACCCATTGTTTTTAGAATTCAATATAAGATCATTCTTTTAACTGTTAAATGTTTAAATCATATGGCACCGTTGTATTTATCGTCCCTTTTAGATGTCTATTCCCCTACTCGTATATTGAGGTCATCAAGTGATCATTATTCTCTTGTCTGTAAAACAGCTAGACTGAAAACTTACGGTGAACGATCGTTTACAGTGCAGGCCCCTAAACTGTGGAATAAGCTCCCATTTACTCTCAGAAGTTCTACCTCTTTATCGAGTTTTAAATCGCAATTGAAAACACTTTTATTTAAACAAGCTTTTAATTTATAGATTTATTTTTTTTTTTTTTTTTTGGTATTTATAGATTTATTTTTACTGTTTTAAGTTATGCAATTATTATAGATTTTAAAAATATGATTTAATTTATACAATTATTATAGATTTTAAAAATATGATTTAATTTATACAATTATTATAGATTTTAAATGTATGTTTTAATTTTTATGTAAAGTATATTGTACAGCGCATCTGAACACATTTTGTGAAAGCGTGCGCTATATAAATGTTGACAATAATAATAATAATAATAATAAATGGGTATTAAAATGAGTAAAATGCATCATTTTGCCCGAAGCAGTTAGGTGTTAAGTAAACATTGCACGAGCCGTTGAGCCAATGACTGCGAGGCGTGCAAGTCAACGCACGTGTTTTAGACAACCATCCGTTACAGGGATAATTCGTTAGTAATTCTCTGTGAAACAGGTTGGGAAAAGGCTTTAAGTCCACTTGTTAAATATTATAATGGTGACATTTAGTTGAAGTGGGTAACACTGCAATTTTTTTAAACATGCCACATAATTTAAAGATATGCTTTATATCTGCTGTAGGTTGTCAAAATCTTGTTTATCTTAATAAATTAAATTATTATGCAAACAATCGGCCTCGGGTACCATGTTGTTCAGTTTGATTAATGCAAATTGACAACCATGACAAAACAATTTATTATAAAACTAAAACATTAAAATATAACAATTCTCAACAGTTAACATTATAATAACGTACATTAATAAAGGTCAAAGGTAACAAATAAAACATTCTTAAAAACTACTAATCTTAATATTGGAGAGAGAGAGAGAGAGAGAGAGAGAGAGAAATGGGGTTTAACTTCCACTTGACACAAGATAGGTCATTTCATGACTAACATGGTTTAATTTTATTTCAATAATTTGCTTGCAGATAGGGTCTTTAGCAGTGGGAGGACCTAATTTGTTAAACACCATTTCTCTGTCCTTATTGAGTTTCAACTTTCACATTGTAGTTTGTCAGGGATTCAAAATACCTCAAATGACAGAGGATTAATGGCTTAAAATGGAAAACAATTTGGTGGCCTGGTATTGTCATCTTATTAACCGAATTAAAGAGAAAGTGAAAGAGAAGTGGGGTTTAACGCCCTCTCGACACAAACTAGGTAATTTCAGGACTTACATATGGTTCAGATTTATTTCAATAATTCTTGTGTGCATATGGGGTCTTTAGCAGTGGGAGGGACCCACAGAAAACCCACGAGGTTGGACAGGCAACCTTACTCCTCGTCACGTACAACCGGGAAATCGAAACCATGCCAGGTGACTCAATGACAGACATGCTAACCATTTGGTCATCCATTTCCCCCTGAAAGGATTTTATATTTGATGCTATAACTAATATACACGGCAAATACTCTTATTAAATTCTTTGCATCATTTTCAGCAATTTCATTTTTCATTAGATCAAGTCACCAATCAAATGTATCTGGTTTCTTAGCAACTACTTGATGTAACTGAATATTCTCCACGCTGTCACCTTCAAATGTCTCACTCTCTGTATCTTGACTCATACTGGTGTCACTTCGTGTTATCTTTGAAGTATCTGGTTCATTAGCCACTTTATTATTTTTTCCAGTAAAACTGACACTTTTCTTGGAAGCCACTTGATGTAACTGAATATTCCTCACACTGTCACCTTCAGATGTATCCTGACTCATACTGGCATCACTTCGGGTTATCTCCACCTGTAAAAACATGACCAATAGACTGTTGTCAACACTTAAAACATGACCAATAGACTTTTGTCAAAAGTTAAAACATGACCAATAGAATGTTGTCAACATGGTAAAAACATGACCAAGAGAATGTTGTCAGCACAGTAAATACATGACCAAGAGAATGTTGTCAGCACAGTAAATACATGGCCAAAACCGAGATCCCATGTACATATTGGTGTGCACATAAAAGATCCATTGGCATCATCAATTTGAATAAGAGAGACAGTAATCATCAATTTGATTAAAAAAACAATATCAATTTGATTAAGATAACAAAATCCGATTGGTTTTGGTCTGAGTGGTCTTCAAAGATATATCACTTTTATTTGTTGGGATGAGTTTTCAACCCATGAAGTGTAAATAATTTAATTTAATCAACCTGTTGTCCATAATATCATATTAAATGTATTGGACGTTAAATCTGTAATAAACAAAAACAAGGTTGGGATGAGTTGTCGTATAACCTGAGTCTCACTCTACCCATGTTTTAAAGTTGGGATGAGTTGTCTTTTATAGTGGGATGAGTTGTGTTTTGACTTTGGATAAGTTGTCTTTTAACTTGGGATGAGTTGTCTGATAGTGGGATGAGTTGTGTTTTGACTTGGGATGAGTTGTCTTTTAACTTGGGATGAGTTGTCTGATATTGGGTTGAGTTGTCTGGATACCGCTTATGCCTTGTCTTCATTAGCCCAGTCAGAGCAGAACAATAGGATGTTAAACCCCATTTCATTTTCAATAAAAATTGTGACTTCCAGAGTGTCCACAATCAAATGGTGGAAGTTGAAGAACATGTGCTTTAGATCCTAAGGTCTTGAGTCAAGTGGAGTGGTTTCTATCCTAAGCTTGTATGTGACAAGGAATAGGGTCACCTGTCTAATCTCGTTGGTTTTCCTCGATTTCCCCACACCACTGAAGACCTTTTCACACAAGTGAATTATTGAAATAAAATGCATTCATATGTAATATGTTTGTCCTGAAATGACCTAGTTTGGGTTGAGTGGCCGTTAAAACCCATTCTCGTTATATATTAAAAGTTTGGAAATAAGTAGTGATTTATTGGGTATTCATTATACTTACTACGACATGTGTCTGTTTTTCAAACTGACTGGTGAATATACAGATGATCCAATAGACAATAACTAGACATAGAGTTATAATAATGATATAGTCTATAAACCCGTCATATACATCAAATACAAGTAATAAACTAGCACCTTGTAATACGGCTATACCAATATTACACACAACCTATAATAAACAATACATATAGTTAAAATAATAACATACTTTCATTACAGTCCTATATCTACTAAAACACAGCAACCATTAATATGGAATACAATCATACATAGCAAAACTTTTCGATATACTTTCAACAATTATCTCCATTGACACACTAAGGGGAGATAATACCCACTTCAATTCAGCTCCAACTTTCCCAAAATTTTCATTGGGCAGAAAGCTTTTCATTACTAATGGAGAAACAAATGGTCATGTCTTTGCACCTAAACTCTTTTATCCTTCTGCCTCTAAATCATATATATTTTCCAAAACCCGGTCGAAAGTGTTAATTCAAACCCTCTTCATCCATTCTAAACCATAAAATCAACAAAAAAGGGCACGCAATAGGGGAGAAAAGAGAGAGAGAGAGAGAGGGAATTGCTATAAATAGACCAAATACAATTTTTGGGTTGAGAAAGGGTGAAATTTAATGGCAATTGGTCAGATAAGCTGGTTAATCCAACAATTCTTGAGTATTTTTAAACAAAAATCAAATTCATCACCCATATTTATATTGCTTAAAGAACTTATTGATAAAGAATCAAAATAAATAACTTACATCTAATATAACATGGTTGTTCATAAATCTGTTTGTCCAGTAAAAGTTCCTGATAATATAAATGTCATGTAATCTAATAAGAATTATTTCTAAATCAAATTTGATAATGAAACTAAAACATGGATAGATATATCAATAATAATCTAAAATTATACAGTGTATCAAAAAAAAAATGGTATTTTATGTTAGTTGAAAAATATTTTTCTGGGCTTTTTTTTTCAACTTTTAAAATGCGATTCAGCTATCTCGTAATTCAAAGGGGTTGATATTGAGCACTGCATAATATGAAATGAAAAGAAGTGTGCTATGAGGAAATGTTTTGCCCGCTGAGCAGTGCTATGGCCTCCCTTTACATTGAATTCCAACCATCAAAGGTTCTTTACATCTTGCCATGACCTCTGACAAGGAGGAAACATGCTGGAAAATCACAGAGAACTTTCTCAGCTAACATGGGATCAAACCCTGACCAGCGCCTTACACACTCAGCCTTCGCAGCTCCCACTACTTAATGTATACCAGTATATAGTGTAAGTACCTACCTATAGGGTCTAAATAATATCACTAATAACAGATAGAAACCTGTTAAACATAGATGTCCAATACTCTGATAAAATGGACTGCAATAAAAAAAAGAAACCAAATCTGCCCAAATGATATCAGTTTTAAGGGTAAGAAACAAAATAAAATGGGGTTTACTGTCCTACTTTTCTGCACCAACTTCAACATTTTGTTTTACTTGTCTTTACTACACTAGGATCTGGAAGAGTTGTTATATAACCCACATTTTGGTCTAATGTGAGGGGTTAGCCAATAAAACAGTCTGTTGCAGCGACTTTTGGTGAGCAATGCAAGAAACTGTGGGTATTCAACTAGAAACATTAACACTGATTGGTTAATCAAATGTTTGACCCCTGACACAACCTTCCACTAAAAATGGTCAGACCTTAATGTAGTAGAGGTATTTTAAAATAGCATTATGCAAGAGCAAAATCTGATTTTTACAGGTCTTTCTTTAAGCCTGAGATGTTATCTAAATAATCAATTAGACATTAATTAACATATTCAGATCATAATAAACTCTTTATGTCAAGACTAGCCTTCGATATTGGCAGATTAAAATCGTATATGCCGCTTAATGGTGGTTGATAATTAAATCAATCAAGTGGATAATCGAGACTATGCTGTTTATATTAATGAATTGAGTAATGATGACCGAGGCTATGAATATTTCAAAAGCTTTTTTCTCGGCTAATAGTGAATCAATTTGACTGAAATTTTCAGCAAATTATCTTTACACTATCTAGTTTTTATACGCCCACATTTTCATGTGGACGTATATTGTCGTCGCCCCTGTTCGTCCGTCCGTCCGTCCGTCCACAATTGTTTGTGAACAGTCTACAGGTCACAATTTTTATCTGATTTCAATGAAACTTAAAACATAGGTTTATCACCCTAAGATCTCGGTTCCTTTCGATATTGGCATGTATCGGACTGTAACTTCATGGGTTATGGCCCCTGATTGTACGAAAAATCACGTTTTTTAGCTTGTGAACAGTGTAGAGGTCACAATTTTGAACCGATTTGGATGAAACTTGAAATGCATGTTTATAACCCAAAGATCTTGGTTCCTTTCGATATTTGCGCCAATCGGATCGTAACTTCCTGAATTATGGCCCCTGATTGTCCGAAAAATCGCCCTTTTTAGCTTGTGGTCCCTCTGGAGGTCAAAATTGTTATCCGATTTAAAAAAACGTTTGATTATATCACCGTTCCATGGTTATGATGGTTGACTTCGAATTTCGTGAAAATCGGACCAAAATTGACGGACAAAATGGCCGCCATTTGTACGCGAATAGTGTGAAAATATGTTATATCAAGGTTGTGAACAGTGTAGAGAACACAATTTTGAACCGATTTGGATGAAACTTGAAATGCATGTTTATAACCCAAAGATCTTGATTCCTTTCGATATTTGCGCCAATCGGATCGTAACTTCCTGAATTATGGCCCCTGATTGTCCGAAAAATTGCTCTTTTTAGCTTGTGGTCCCTCTGGAGGTCAAAATTGTTATCCGATTTAAAAAAACGTTTGATTATATCACCGTTCCATGGTTATGAAGGATGAGTATGAATTTTGTGAAAATCGGACCAAAATTGACGGACAAAATGGCCGCCGTTTGTACGCGAATATTGTGAAAATATGTTATATAAAGGTTGTGGACCTTATAGAGGTCACAATTTTGAACCGATTTTGATGAAACTTGACATGTATGTTTATAACCCAAAGATCTTGGTTCCTTTCGATATTTGCGCCCATTGGATCATAACTTCCTGAATTATGTCCCGGGATTGTCCGGAAAATCGCTTTTGTTCGCTTTTGGTCCCGCTGGAGGTCAAAATTATTATACGATTTAAAAAAACGTTTGACTATATCACCGTTACATGGTAATGAAGAGAGAGTTTGAATTACGTGAAAACTGGACTAGAATTGACGGACAAAATGGCCGCCGTTTGTACACGAATAGTGTGAAAATATGTTATATCAAGGTTGTGGACCCTATAGAGGTCACAATTTTGAATCGATTTTGATGAAACTTGACAGATATGTTTTAAACCCAAAGATGTTGGTTCCTTTCGATATTTGCACCCATCGGGTCATTACTTCCTGAATTATGTCCCCTGATTGTACGAAAAATCACCCTTTTTAGCTTGTGGTGCCTCTGGAGGTCACAATTATTATATGATTTAAAAAAAAAGGTTTGATTATAAAAACCAAACAAATTCTAATGATTTTCTGATAATTCCTTAATGTGCGACAATTCTTGTTGACCGCCCGGACAGTTTGGCTGCTGTGTGGGCGTATGTTTCGTTGCCTGGCAACCTATTTTTAACTATTGTAGTGAGAACTGCCATCTCTTTATCTTATCTCCCATAATATAACTTTAATAATTAGTAACTTTCTCGACCAGCACCAGGAGTGAACCTGAGAAATCCTTGTTAGCAAGTCACAGAAAGTGTAAAAATACTGAGCCTTGTGTATGATACCCTTTACTATATTGTATAGTATGGCGTGTAACTTACTGTGTAAGGACAGTATCTGTTAAAAATATTCCCAATAGTTTTCTCAACATCGGCAGTGCTTCCCAAAAACACAATCTTCTTGTGTAAGATTCATACGCAAACCTAGAATTCCATAACAAATACTATAATGCTACATTGAAAAAAACAACCATATATCTAAATTTGTACATTTTACAACAGACAAGTGTTGTAATGGCCTACTCTTATTTCAAGTATAAACTACAGGAGATCAGTAGCGCGTATTTAAACAATTGTGGTATTTTATCCTATTCGACAGTCCTCTGTTCTAAATCATTGGGGGAGTGGCCGAATGGTTAGCATGTGAACACTGCATCATAAGGCCTGTCCTATTCTGAAGTTGTATGTGGCAAGGAGTAGGGTCATCTGTCCAACCTCATGGGTCCTTCTGATTCCTCCCATTGCTAAAGACTCCTACGTGCAAGCAAATTATTGAAATTAAATTGAACCATGTGACATTCACAAAATGACCTAGTTTGTGTTGAGCGGAAGTTAAACCCCCTTTCTCTCTCTCTCTCCCTGATAACTGAAATCCAGAAGAAAATTCTGAAGAACTTTCTTGGTCAACACCAGGAAATCCATTACTTCTTCAGCCACACAAAGAACTAATGCTACTGTTCTGCTCCGACTGTACTGCTGTAGACGGACATATATCATACAGTATGCTATAATGGAATCATGCCTGACCAACAGCACTACAGTCTACTCTTATATCGAATTTCAACTGCAAAGGGATCTTTTATATGGACACTAATGTGTACACAAGACCTCGGTTTTTCATCCCATCCAAACGACTATATATTGTCCGTTTCCACCACTGACACGGAGGAACCACGTCGGAAAATCCTGATTAATTTTCTCGGCCAGCGCTTGGATCGAACATAAGATCTCCGGGTTAGCAAGCCAACTTCTAACTCACTGAGCTACCATGGCTTCTAAAGATTTGAAGTAACCGTCATGCCATAAGCCCATAAGCCCACATCTTACCCATAGAAAGTTTCTTTACTGTCAAGTAAATCCCATTTTCTCTGTCTGAGTGTAAAGAGTATTAGGAATAATGGTAAGACAACTGTATATATCATCATAGGAAAGATTAGTAAAAGATGAATCACCTTAAATAAATTACAGATATAGATAGCATCATAGGGACAGGTTACAATTATATATATCATCATAGGGACGAATTATAATTATATATATCATCATAGGGACAAATTACAATTATCTATATCATGATAGGGTCGAGTTAAAATTATCTATATCATTATAGGGACGAGTTACAATTATATATATCATCATGGGGGTGAATTATAATTATAGATATCATCATAAAGACAAATTACAATTATATATATGTATCATCATAGGAACGAATCACAATTATATATATCATCATAGGAACGAATTATATATATATCATCATAGGGACAAATTATATATATATCATCATAGGGACAAATTATAATTATATATAGAATTATAGGGACGAGTTACATTTATGAATTGAGAGTCATAATGTTACACGCACACTTTACAAGAAACGGATATCCTCTTATTTCATATCAATAAATTCTTTGAGTTTATTCATTTTTACCTGGAATACGAATTCATCACAAGTCTTATTATTATCATACAGAAATACATCTCTCCTATTTAATCTAAATACCATTCCCTGAAAACATCAACAGAAAAAGAACAGCATTATATTCAAATGTACAGAGCATGTGAGTAACCAATGTTCAATAATTACCTCCCTTGACACACTAAGGGGAGATAATTTAACAACCACAATACTAGTAATAAAAATAAAATAAAACTAACAATACAAACCATTAGACATAATTCGAAGTCTTAAACAAGGTTATAGGCAAAATAGTGTAATCAGCAAATGGACTGTTCACCGTGTACAAAATACAAGACAAACAGTGGTAACACTGTGTCCAGAAGAGTAAGTTTACCCTGCCTGATCCCACACCCGCCATAACTGCATCCAAATTATTAGTAAATACTACTGGAATTTAAAATTAGCAAACTAGGTCATTTCAAGACTAACATATGGTTCAATTTTATTTCAATAATTTGATTGAGCATAAGGGTCTTGAACAGTGGGAGGAAACCAGAGGACCCATGAAAACCCACGAGGTTGGACAGGCGACCTTACTTCCTCTCACATACAATTGGGGGATCGAAACCACGTCTGTTAACTCAATGACAGACCTTATGATACAGCATGCACATGCTAATCATTCGGCCATCCCCCCCCCCCCTCTCCAAGGCGGTGAACATGCAGAAAATTTATATAGAACACCAGCGATTCCAACTACTCTTTTCCAGTTCCAGTTGTCAAGAGATTCTGAATTTTGGTATTAAGTCTGTAAGTATGATTACCTCACCAAATGTAGAATAGCAGGAAAATGAATGAATGACACTTAAAGTTATTGGCATGAAGTAAACGACAGCAACTAAAAATAAAAATCTTCGTATTGTTATGATCTCCTTTACAGTATCTTCTACATCAAACTTGGCATTCTCTAAACTCACAAGTTTGTTCCGCTGAAAAAATAAAATATATTATACACAGCAACAACAAAATGGAAATAACCCAATCTGATTACAACACAGACCGTATTTCGTTTGTTTTTTTATAGTTCATAGTTTTGTTTTATCACCCTCGAGTAAACTATAAAATATAGTACAAGAGAATCTTATAAGTGAAAATAGATAAACTTGTCTAGAGAAAGATCAACAGAACTATAATTTGTTAAAAGGCCTGGCACAAAGCATTCTCAGACCTAATGAGAAATATCTTTGATCCTAAAACCCAAAACATCAGACATAATAATGAAGCAGTCCCCAATAATTCACTAAACTTTCAATCACTGTTTAAGAGAAATATCTTTGATCCAGAAAGGCAAAACTATTCACATAGTTTCTGATTGATGTATTAATTTGACACATAAAAATAAGAGAGAGAGAGAGAGAAAACGGGGTTTAAAGTCCACTCAACACAAACTAGGTCATTTCGGGACTAACATATGGTTTAATTTCATTTCAATAATTCGCTTGAGCATAGGGGTCTTTATAGCAGTGGGAGGAAACAAGAAGACTCGGAGAAAACCCACGAGGTTGGACAGGCGACCCTACTCCTTGTCATGTACAACCAGGGATTCAAAACCATGCCAGTTGACTCAATGACAGGCTTTATGATACAGCACGCACGTGCTAACCATTCGGCCATCCAACCCCCCAGTTAATTCTGGGCTTCAATTCACAGATTGATTGTGCCTGATAAAATATAAATATGTGCCTGCCAATGCCTGTGATAGGTTTGTTAATGTCATGTGTTCAAGTGATATTTTGATTGTTAATACCATGACTCCGGCTACAGTAAATGAAATAGATCAAAATAGTTTTTACCTGTCTTTGGTCAACAATAAGACCTAGTATGATAATAAAAACAGGTATTCCACTAGCTGACCCCCATTCTATAAAATATCCATGCATACCTCCAGGTAGCAGACATCCTAATAAAACATATCAAATCAAATCATGAGCAATGCATCTTCATCTTATCAAAGTTTTTCTCTGTTAGATATATACAGAGAGAGAGAGAGAGAGACTCAATACAAACTATGTCATTTTGGGACAAAAACATGGTACAATTATATTTCAATAATTTGCTTGTACTCCTCAAACATCCCGAAAAATTTAACTTACTTAATTTAACTGTACTGGCAGTAAAACTTCCAAACCCGAGCATACTAACAAACCACATAAGTTTAGCTGGCCATTGTATTTTGATATGAATAGTCAGGATTAATAATTGCCAGAAATGGATGATGATCTTTAACTGAAATGTAAATATCAATATTAAAAAATGATGACATCTTTTCTGGCGTTCTCCTACTCTTACTATTATGTTGTGTCCATGTATTTGTCTTTATTGGCTTCTGTTTGTCGTGGGTTTTCTCAGGTCTTCTGGTTTCCTCCCTTATGTCCAATCAAATTATTGAAATAAAATTGAACCATATGTTAGTCCCGAAATGACCTACTTTGTGTTGAGTCCACGTTAAACCCCATTTTTCTCTCTCTCACTTATTATTATGTCGGTGGTTGTCCATGGGTTTAGCTTTATTGGTTTCTGTTTGTTTGTGTGTAGTGTCATTCTTCGCACTTACTATTATGTTGTGTCCAAGGGTTTGTCTTTATAGGTTTCTGTTTGTTTGTAGGGTCGTTCTTCACACTTACTATTATGTTGTGTCCACCGGTTTGTCTTTATAGGTTTCTGTTTATTTGTGTGTAGGGTCTTCTCTGCACTTACTATTATGTCTGCGTGTTATTTCTTTAGTGGTTTCTGTTTGTATGTGGTTTTTCTCTCGATGCACTTAGTATTAGAGAGATAAAGAAATAGGGTTTAAGGACTATTCTACATAAGCCAAGTCATTTCAGGACTAACATTTACAGTACAAATTTATTTCAAAAATTCATTTGCGAGTGAGGGTCTTTAACAGTAGGCAGAACCTACCCAACTTTTACCACTTGAAAATATACTGTATAACTGAGCTATAAATCAATATTATTCCAAATCGTTTTGAAATCAGGCCTGACATGTACAGGACCCCTCACCTTGCATTCAATTAGTCAGAGTTTGGCTTGCTCATAAAATTGATAAAATACATTGTTGATTGTTGTACATGATTGGTTAAAATATCAATTCCAAGGCCCTTTTTTCAGCCAGTCAGATAGCTTTAAAAAATATTCTTAGTTAAATAACAATCCATAAAAGTTCAGTCATCATTCCAAACTCTTGAAAGATATCCAGAAAATTGTCTTTTAATTGTTGTCAAGGGAGATAATTCAGAAGACATCATAAATCACTGTTCATTTAAACATACATTATGCAAACTCTAAATCTGCCTATTGCAGGTCTTTCTTTACGCCTGAAATGATTTCTAAACTATTAATTAAACATTAATTAACTTAACCAGACCATAATCAACTCTTGATGGCATCAGATTTCTCCGATATCAAATAGATTAGAACAGTTCATCTATATTTTGATTTAAGCTAAAAATGGAAGAGCACGGTGGTTGAAATTATTGGACACATCTTGTCAAACTTTCAAAGGCTAATAAATAGAGTAATTTGAATGAAATTTTCAAATTATTCATCTTATACTATCTATTTTCGAACTATTATAGCAAGAACAGCCAGCTCTTTATCTAAATCTTACATAATGTGTCTTTAATGTACAGTAACTGTAATCAATGTTTTACCTTTGTAATAAGTTGTGCTGTAAAACCTCTATGTATTATGGAAGCTATTATTAACAATATAAAAACACCAAATGCTACAGCACTCCATGGTATATGTTCACATTTAATACAGGAATTACCGAATAAAAAATAATCTAAAAAAAAAAATATTCATAATTCACTAATTTAATATATTGTCAGTGTCGTATGAACAAATTTTCTATAGACTGGTCTTTGGCAGTCGAAATCAAATCTTTGGCAGAGCTATCCATAATAATGGACAACCAAAGTGACAATAATTACAATTTAAACATACATTATGGAAGAGCTTAATCTGCCGATCAGAGGTCTTTCCTTAGGCCTGAAATGTTATCTTTTAATTATTAATCAGACATTAAATAACCTATCCAGACCATAATCAACTCGCGGTTCCATCATTAGCCTGCAATATTCACTGGATTAGGATCTGATTTGCTGCTCAATTTTCATCCATGATTAAATCATAAAATGGATAATGATTTTTATTCGTACTGTCTTTAGTAATGATGATCTAAGCTATGCTCAAAATTCAATTACTAAATTCAGAGTGGATCAATTTGACTGAAATTTTCAGCAAATTCCCTTTACATTATCTAGTTTTTAACTATTATAGTGAGAAATACTAGCTCTTTATCTAATCTCCCATAATGTATGTTTAATGGCCATATCAAAATTAGATACAAATCATAATCAAACATCACTAATTATCAAAGATAAGCTATGGGGAAAGTAAGAATTTCAAGAATTACAAACGCTTTTTTCCTACTTTTTTCAGTATCACAAACTTCACATGTTAGACCTGTACTGCCTTCCAAACATTCATTATTAGGTAAACAATTCTGATAGAAGAAACAACCAACGCATTCTGTACTTTTATTATAGAATAGTCCATCTGAAATATAAACGTTCATTTTTTGAAATCCAAAAACAGATCTATGATTATTCAGTTTTGTAAACATCATTAAAAGGGAGAGAGGGAAATGGGGTTTAACGTCCACTCAATACAAACTAGGACATTTCAGGACTAACACATGGTACAATTTTATTTCAATAATTAGCTTGGGCATACAGGTCTATCGCAGTGGGAGGAAACCCATGAGGTTGTGCGGTACATGTGTGGAATTGAAATGATGCCACTTGACTCAATGACTGACATTATTACTAAAGCAACACTCTGTACAGAAGTTATTCAGTATGAAATTGTTGATATTGGAAATGAAGTCCATATTATAATTAGTAAATCATAAAGTTACCTGCCAATTTGAGGCGTTCTTACGAGAAAACAAATGGTTCAATTTTTATTTCAATAATTTGTTTGCGGGTAGGGGTCTTTAGCAGTGGGAGGAAACCCGAGGACCCGGAGAAAACCCATGAGGTTGGACAGGCGATGCTACTCCTTGTCACGTACAACCAGGCAATCTAAACCACACCAGTTGACTCAATGACAGAACTTATGATACAGCGCACACACGCTAACCATTCGGCCATCCTGCCCCCATTGTTCTATAGGCCTACATACTTGTTAGATTATAATTTGTAAGATTAATACAGTGAATTCTCTCAGTCATGTCCATCTTTCAGTCTAAGTTGTAATCTACACATTATAAACATTTCCCATTCCTGTAATTAGAAAATTTCACATCATGATTTATAGTAAAATGGAATGAAATGCCGTTAACCTCCCATGTTTCTGCAACATCTAGGGTAATGAAGATGGGCATGTCCATGCAGTGTGCTATAGGGAAATTCTGCCTGGACACCAGCGCGACAGCAAGGCTTTGTTAGGTGCAAACAATGTGTAGGCTTACATGGCCCTATACTATTGGTTCTGTACCACTTCCAATGGGAAACCATTCTGGAGGAAGATCCATAGCCATTGGAGCTAAACTGTAGAAAGCAACAGAGGGTCCTCGAGGTGACAACTCATCAACTGAATTATTATTTGTTTAATACTAGTGCCAGTGGTGGTACCTACTACTCCTAGTAAAGTAGGCCTAGTCACTCAGATTCAAGAGAGCTAGAAGTAGAAGGTGTACCAGTATGAATATGATAAATTGGCTTATTATAAATTATGTTCGATCTAATTACTATTCATTCTTTGATATTAATCAGAAATCTTGAAATTTGAAAAAATCAGGCAAGTGATGAGTAGCCTATGCTCGAATTTCATCGACATTGGTTGGATCTTTCTAAAAAAAAAAATCTTGCCTTGTTTCGGACGTCGACGTTGACGACTTCAGCCTTCATATGATCTAACCACCTGAACAAATTTAGGTCCTTTGATCTTTTTAATGCAATGAACCATTCGTTGATTATAAGTAAAGACAGGCGAAATGAAGGCTGTGACAAAAGTAGTTTTAGTTTTACCCGAACGGAAACACGAATGGTGGTCTCCGTTACGTCTAAATATAGATCTATATGACGTCAATTCTTTCAAACGGACTACCATTCCAATATCATTTCGATAGATTCTGACGGCTCCTTCCTAAGAATCACATCATCAATATTGAACAATTTGTTGTAGGCCGACATTATCCCTGAACACCCGTTTCAGTTACTTTGTTGTATGAAAATAATTCTTGTAATCACAATAAGGGAGCCTTCGTGATTAGAGGGAGATTTGGCAGATAATAAGACCGTTGATCGAATTTATCGTGGAAACAGAGGTGTATCGACTTGGGTAAGAACGCAGAGCCATTCGTTAAGCAAACGTGAACGTAAAAAGATTTAATATATATATTTTATTTTAAATATTTCAATAGACCTGGGTATTATTTATTTTTTTACAAGGTAGGTCGTCCCTCTTTGTAATGGTTACATGGGGTAGAAGCCATAGCCCACTGGGAATAATGTGTGGATGTCATAGCGCAGGATGTAGTCACTAAATCAAATCTGCCTAGCAATGGTGGTATTTTCTGTTGTATAAGACGCCCCAAAGTTTCCAAGGAAACGAGATGATTAAGACGCACCCACGTTTATTTGGAACAATATTATACGTAAAAGAAATCCATTCATGTAGCCCACAAGGAATATTATGCCATAGCCAAGGTCAAATACGTTCATGCGCTAAGCAATGGTCGTATTTTCTGTCGTATACGACGCTTCATAGTTTACAATCAAAGTAAATAGTTGATGCCCCGACGTTTATTTGGAACAAGATGACATATTCAAAGTTTCCATTTTACATTTAATGTATCCTATCTCCAGAAATTGGTTTATTTAGAAAACCTTGTTACCTGTGTATCAACACACAGGTTTCAACAAGCCCTCCATCCATGCTAAAACTATTAAACCACTCATATCATGTGACTGATCTTGAACTACAGGGGAGTGGAATTAAATATATCTTATTTTTCCTACTAGAATGTGACACAATCTATGAGCAATAAATAATCTGGCATAAATTGTATTTTAGGCCTTGATTTCATCAACCCCCCTCTCCAACCTCTGTAAACATTGCCTCTCTTTCATAAAAATTGTTTATTCCCAGAATATTCAAACATAATCTTTCACGAAATAAAACAATAAACAACCATTTATTCTTCACAAATTAATTTTATTACAAAATATGCCCACGCCAAAAGGCAAGGGCCACATTTACACCTTACAAATACAATGTGGTAACAAGTTACTAATCAACACTTTAGGAGCATTAGGGCCATACACACCATACTTCCTTCAGAGATTCTTCGACTTTAGGTAAATGTCTACTCAACTGAGCTCTATGCATGAGTTGTAATACACACAAGCTTATTAATGCTAGGTTCCCACTATCGCAATTCACACTACGATTAAAATCATGGTTTTAATCATGGAGCAACCGTGTTGCGCGTATTGAAAAGTAAAAACGAATGTATCTGCACATACCAGATCGTGGACAATCTGATCGTAACGCATCACACAACAGTGGGAACCTAAAGTAAGAGTTGCATATCGCAGAAAAGAAATGAATTTAATGTAAGAATGTTGTGTATAGCCCTATATCTTTAAATAAAGCTTTCTTATATTTTCCTCATTTTGTTTTGAGAAGATCACAAAATTAGGAAACCTTTATTTCAAATAATTGCAAAAAGAAAATCAGCTCCCGTAAGAGAAGGACCTACAAACAATTGAGAATACTTGACCGATTGTATAGTAGAAAGTTTTTTTTGCCGTTATTTTCATTCAATATTTACATACATTCATTGAAATATAATATAGTAATATATACAAGATAATACAATACATGTAATAATATGATAGCATTTATTAAAGCTTCTTTACAGCATTCACTGACATCAGGTATAACGGTTAAAGATACAGATGCGGAAAAGACATATTGCGTAAAAGGTATCGAAATCACAACAGATGTCTATCATAGCAAAAGAGATGAATTCTGTTGTACATACACTGGATATATTCCGACACGTTTTCACTTCAAAATTTTGCCATTTGGTCAATATTTAACAAATTTAGTTCATTTCAGATTCCCAAGACAAAAGTCTTACCAAAGTCTATGCCAATTTTAAACATCATCTCAAATAAAAACTAAGAATCTACCTGTATTTAGTTTGATTTCTTTGAAATTGTGATTTCATGTCATATGAACTGACTGACAGATAAGTTCTCCATCCAGTCAAATTCACTGCCAGTCAGTCAATAACGGCCAATGATACTGTAACCAGAGCCCTGTGACAGGAATTTGGTAAGAAAAAGCCTCACCTTAAACCGGATTCATCTATTAAATGGGGTAACATTTTCACCACATGAACATTTCTACTAACAATTTCTACTTTCAAAATGTCTGTAACATACGATAGCATTTTAACTAATGTTGAGTAAAGGTGGGTTTATTTATGCTGAAATAAACTTTGTGTTGACAGAACCTTAAGTATCATCAAACATTGTTCCAGAGAAATACAAACAAAAGTTTCTATGATAGAACATCTGTTATATCATATATATTAACAGCTGTTTCCATAAGATGCGTCATAGTTTTATCAATATTTTTCTATCATCCCACATAATAGTCTTTATTATTGCCATTTTAAAGAGAATGGGAAAGAGATAAACGCATACACTGAACTGATTAAGACCTCACAGAAAACCAAACAAGACTTACTTACAACATATATTTAAATTCTTAATTAAATTCTTAAATATAAACATATTATAAAAAAAAAAACATGGCACAATCAACTTCCCTTTAAAATGTCCTTCGATACATAATTTATTTAACATAGGTAAAAATATTAACGAAATGAAATTATATACGCATTTGATCTAATTTGATTCTTGAGTAAAAAATAATGACAGAAATGAAAACAAATTCATTCAACAAGATTTGTTTTAAAAAATTAAAAATACTGTTTATACTCAAAAAGAAGAGTGGTTTGCACATAATGGCATTAAAAATATTAAATATTGATGAAGTAAACTGAATGCTCTTAAATTTATAATAAAAAAAAGTCGGAACTGTCAACGAAATGTGTTAAAATTTAGCCAAATCTCAATAATAACTACCAGTATCTTGAAACAATCTGAATTGATATTTCTCTCTCGCACATAAAAATCCAAATATTAAACATACATTATGCAACAGATAAATCTGCCTATTGCAGGTATTTCTTTAGGCCTTAAATGTTATATAAACTATTAACACAAAAGACCATTATTAACTCTCGATGCCATCTTATGTGTCCGATTTTCATTGGATTTGAATTTGATCTGCTGTTAAATGTCTGATGATGATTTAACGCAAAAATGGATAATTAAGACAGCGGTAACAATGATCATCGATGCTACTTTTAATATCGTCACTGCAGTATGCCTACTGTAGCTACATCACCAAAGATAAAATCGGATCTAAATTCTACAGATTGTGTACTAGTCATGCAAATGAAGAGAAAAGAGAAAAATTAATATTAATGATTCTATAATTAATGTAAAATATGAAACTATCAAATAAATAGTTTACGATGATAATCATTGAGATTCTGGTTTGTTTCAGGTGAAAGTCAACCTACTATCTATATCTGGAAGACTACTCATTAGATAGCTAATAAACTCAGCACTCCAATGCATATATATTAATATGAAAACACAATGAACCATATTTACAAACACTCACGCACACACACACAATCTACAATCCAATATGTCTGACTACTGGCTACTTACATGCAGGTTGAGAATTGAGAAGGAAAGGAAAGATAACTCTATTGACTTATTATCAAATGGTC
Source organism: Patella depressa (assembly GCA_948474765.1). Lineage (NCBI taxonomy): Eukaryota > Metazoa > Mollusca > Gastropoda > Patellidae > Patella > Patella depressa. The sequence continues at coordinate 11,002,684 of OX419716.1, forward strand.
TATTTACAGCTCTAACACTTGACAACAAAAGTCAGTTTATATTTATATATATATATAATATTTATAATATCTATATCTTTTACTATATACTATGAGGTCATTAGATTCTGAATTCATTTTATATCGAGACATTTCTTCTTCGGTATCTCACATAGGGATACTTTGTCTCCAGTTTATTTGAGGATTATATACTTGTAGAATTTGTACCCTAGACATCCCTGCACAAAAAACTGCATCAACATACAACCGTTCCATGTTTCACCAACAACAGTTGTAAACCGAAAATCTTTTCAAATTTTATTTGTCTGTTGCTTTTTTTTTTAAATCTTGGCACCACTTTTACTGCTGTTGATATTAGTTTGATTTAAAATAAAAAAAAAATGTCAGTCAGTTTATAAATAGCACTGAGTCACGTCACTAACACACTGAAAATAGGAACAGCAAGTTTCGCGAGGTTATAATAATACTCAAGTGTTTTAGAACAGATCTTATTGTCAGAATAAATACCTATATCACCATAATATTTACACAACTCTCTTTAAGTCACAAGTCTTTGTCCCTTGGTTACGACACCAGAAATTATGTCGGCCATTTTTTTTGTCAGCAAAGTTTTTCCCTGAGAATCTGACATCAAACTGATATTAATTTAATATCTCCTTTTGATTTTATGACACGACACACGTCACTGCCTACTGAGCACATGAAAAATTTGAACTTTTCAATCAATGTCATATATCGTCCTGACGACACTCTGTTTCCATGTCAACGAGAGTCCACCATATGTACTTGTACATTGGCTATAACATTATGAGGTGCCTCCGGTATTGTGGTTGTCGGTCCAATCGAACCTGAGGGTAGACATGTTTGTTCTGGTATTGTTGTGTAAGCAGTCGACAGTCGTGTCTGGGGTGGTGTCGGACTTCTGCTTCTCCTGCAGATACTTGGAGGTGGTGGCAGAATGGGTGCTTTTGACACCCCATGAGCAGTGGGTTTATATCTGTCTCTACCAATTAACAATGGTTCTAAACATGGCAGACTAGCATGTTCACTATCTTCATGTGGCGTCATGGTGCTGTAACCATGGTCACTATCGCCCCCTGCCGGTCTACGATATGAGGTATTTACTCTGTAGGGAGATATACTAGCAGGGTTTTCAAATGAAGCCAACACAAAGTTGGTATGACCTGAAAAAAAACAAAGGCAAATAAATATTACAGACATAAAATATGCAACGTTTAACTCCATCTTATTTCTCTTTGAATGGGTGGGGTGGATGGCCGAATCGTTAGTGCGTACGTGCATGCTTTATCAAAAGGTTTGTCATTGAGTCACCTGGTGTGGTTTTGATTCCTTGGTTGTACGTGACAAGGAGTGGGGTTATCTGTCCAACCTCATGAGTTTTCTCTGGATGCTCCAGTTTCCTCCCATTGCTAAAGGCGCCCTACATGCAAGCGAATTATTGAAATAAAACTGAATCATGTTGGTCCCGACACGACCTTGTTTGTGTCACGTGGACGTTAATCCCCATCTCTATATCTCTCTCTCTCTTTGAATGGCCGAAGATCAGACTGTGTTTCTTGACAAATAAGTAGATATTATATTTTTTTATTGGATTTCTAATATGGAAGACTTGATAAACATTTAATGGTAAAGCGTCTTAACGACAAAAGAACAAATTAATAATTAATTTCTATAAACGTCAAAAGTATTCTATTCTACCTGATCCTGGTTCTTCAACTGGTTCCTGGTCTTCGGGTTCATTATAATAATGACTCATTCTATTGGTAGCATCCGGCATGGAACTAATATATTGATGAGTGTTACGATGTACATGATGTCTATAGCAATATACACCTAACGCAAGGATCAGAAAACATCCCATGATGCCTCCTGCTACTGGTCCAACCGGAGTACTCTTTACTGTTGGTGGATCAAACTGCTGGGCCATAACATTAGCTGCAATTTCATCGCCATATGGTGTATGAGCTCCAATCACCCCACCAAAACACACCCGTTGACTAGCACAGTATGGTTTATTGATAGGTGTATTACCATCTAGTTGTACCTGACACCACGAACAATCCACAACACCCATACAATCACTGAAAAAATATACATAATATCAATACACCATCTTGCAACTTAACGTAATTCAACAAGTCATTACTAAATCCTATCCTTGTGTAACCAAAATCTTGCTATATGGAGATACCTTCTCCAAAATGGTTATTCATATCATCTTCTCCAAAATGGTTATTCATATCATATACATCCATTTTGAATTTCCAGATAATAACAGAATTTTACTTTCAAAATACCCAAGACACTACTGAGATTAATTTTTAAACAAAATTTCATTATTATATATTAAAATAGGTACCCAACATAGAGTAATTTAAAAACAGTATTTCATTTAAGCCTTTTAAAATAACTGTTTCATATAAGTCTCAACCCTTATTAGAATTTGGAAAGGAGTTTGTTAATCTAAGAAAATGCTTGCTTCTTCCTTTATAAGATTTTTATGAACTTACTTTTTTGATTGTCTTTCCTCACATTTTGGTTGATAACACTGATCTAATTTATCAGTGATACTAGAATCTACGAGAACAACATGTTCTTCTTCTGGATCCCGTTCACAACTTGGATTCCTGCAACATACAGTATATATATATATATAAATATTATAGGCACCCAAAAAACTTGTCTACGATATCACCCCTGGTGGAAGTGGAAGTTAAACATCTCAAAATAAATTAACCACTTCTATTAGGCCACTCTAATCCTATACATGACTGCACCTAAATGTATATAAATATTATCTCAGAGTTTTTGATTTTCAACAATTTCTGGGTAACCCCCAGACCTCACGCCAGACTATATTGTCTCCCTGCTTCTCTAATTCCTGAACACACTCCTGCAGTAATGGACAGACAGTAAATCTCAACTCAAAAACCCTGATCTATAAATAATCTGTGGATATAACAACCAATAGTGCCTCAACATTAACACGCTTTATAAAAAGCGAGACAGAGAGAAATGGGGTTTAATCTCCCCTAGTGAAAACTATGTCATTTTGGGACTAACACCCAGAGAAAACACATGAGGTTGGACAGACCACCATACTCGTTGCCATGTACAACCCGGGAATCTAAACCACGCCAGTTGACTCAATGGCAGACCTTATGATACAGCATGCATATGCTAATAATTCAGCCATCCACACACACACACACACACACCCTAACACGCTTTATAAATGATGACAATATTATCTTGGCATACAATCAAGGAACAACTTAGACTGGACAGCCTTTTGCTTCCTGATGGCTGAAAAGTAATTATGCCACCACTATTCCAAAGATAACAGAGTAAAAGTATAAATGAAATGATCGGAACTTACAAATCTTCCTCATCTAGAAGTTCACCAGTACACAAATCCATCTCTAATGGACATTCACAGGGACATTCACATTCACTTTGTTCCATACGATGACAGTTTAAACATAATCGATCAACCTTTAAAAGAAATATCATTATTCAGTAATCACAATCAACTGCAACCTACCAGTAGTTTCCCCCCCCCACCAATAATGGAGATAAAACCGTTTTGATTTAGGTTAATATACTTGATCTATTTTTTGAATAAATTTTTCAATAAAAATTTTTACAGGTTATGATTTCTTTTTATCAGTCGAACACAAAATCATTTATATCTAAACACTTGCTTTATATACTGACTTGAAATTTTGAACATAATATTATCCCACAAAACAAATAAAGCATACAATCGAATGAAAACAACAATTTAAAGAAGTTTAGCCATTTTAAATGTAACTACGTACCATACTACAAGGACAAAAAGCTGTAGCTGTTTCACACGTATGATTGACAATACCCAGAAATGCATTAGTCCCCGGTATATACGTTATCTGAAATATATATTAAATGTTACACAAACACTAATAAAATAAATTACATTCTCCATCTTTCATTCATGGGAGAGTATTTAACTGTGATATTGATCAGTATTCCTTTTCTTACAGCAGCGGACACACTAGCCAAGAAAATTCGGCAGAATAAACCAGCGCCAAATTGAAGCCAAATAAGTTGACTCACCAGGTGAATCCTTTGCATGATTAATCATGGCAGCAGCCATGTCCTTAAACAAACACATGACTTCTTGACATCGGTGTTCAATGGCTAGTGAATTCTACAATCGGGAAAGAATGCTTCGGCTAAATGGACACACAGCCAAATATATCAAACATGTAAAATTCAGGCCAAAAGAAATATGGTCGAATGACACTGGACATAAGGCAAATTTTGGTTGCCATTGATCTGGCTAGTGTGTCCACCACTTTAAGAAGAGACAGGAATGAGGTCTTGTAAAGTTTCTTCAACACAAAAACTTTGTTCATTTCATCTTCATTTCATGTTACATGAAATTTTACCCACACAGTGTAATTCCGCCTGATCTTGTTTAAATTTTAACAGCCAGACTTGAAATATGCTGAAGTTTCTTGGCATCTCTTGTTGATTATTTAAAGAGTGGTGAAATCCGCAAAATAAATCAGTATATAAGATGTGTATATATTTACCTGATATCTGGCACAATGTTCACCATGAACCAAGTTTGTTAATACACCTTCTAAACTTGTATTGAACTGCAAAAATAAATAAATAAATAATAAAAGATAAATTTTTTTCTTAGTTTCTGTTTGAAAATTTTTTTACAAGAAATCTAAACGGTGTCCTTATATTTTTTATTTGGCAAAATATTAAATGATGAAATTGACAATTAAAATGACATTATGGGAGATTAGATAAAAAGTTGTCAGTTCTCGCCATGATAGATAAAAAAAAACGGGTCAAGTAAGTAGAATGTGCTGAAAATTTCAGTCAAATTGCTCAACTCTGAACAGCGATATTTGCTTTTGAATTTTCGGCTAGCCTCGATCATCATTACTAAAGTCAGTACGATAAAAAACAAAGTTCATTATCAATTTTTATGTTTAAGTATTTTTCGGAAAAAGGTATTTATTCCGCTAAATATCGCAGGCAAGTGATGGCATCGAGAGTTGATTATGATCTTGATAAGTTAATTAATGTCTAATTAATAATTTATATAACATTTCAGGCCTAAAGAACGACCTGTAATAGGCAGAATTAAAGGCAACAAGGCATTGACCTAATAAACACATACACCAAGTTTGAACATTCTAGCTCAATTAGGAAGAGAGTTATTGTGTCCCAAAAAGTGTGACGGACAGACAGACGGACAGACAGACGGACAGACAGACGGACGAACCGATTTTAGTAGTCCCCCAACTTTCTTCGAAAGGCGGGGGACAATAAAACTAATAAAATGATATAACACTTACCCTATAAAATCTTTGTACGGTTCTATCATTATATCTGTTACATAGTTTCTTCTGTACAAATCCTCTATGATTTAATATATCATTAGCTACAAGAGGTTCCTGTAAATAACATCAACTTATCATGAAGATCAACTTATATACATAATACACCATATTCAATTCTAGGATACTCAGTGATAAATTACCTATAGGCTTGGCAGATTGAAGGCAGACTCTAACCCAGGTGTATATTATTTTAAAGACTGCCAAAGTCTTTCCTACATACATTGAGAAATCATATTATTTTGCTAATTATGAAACTTGGAAATCACAAAACTTTGCAAATTAAGAAAACTTTGGAAATCACAAAACATCTCAAAACTTTGAATATCCGAAATTTTGAAAATCTCTAAAATCTGAAAATTTTTAAAATTAAATGGTTCCTACCTTATGTGTAATGTGCTGTTGTTCAACTGGTCCTTTTCCATTGGGATCAACAAAGGCTGGATGAGCAATAAGATAGCCTTTGTCATCCATCAAGAAACATCTGACTGTAGGTTGTTTACAAGCTGGTATATTATCTATCAATAGTTTGTGGAAATATCCCATGGTTATATCCATACCCATAACAGCAGCTACCCGATCAGCAGGACTGTGTAAGGCAGCCGGTCTGTAATATCAAGATATGTACAGTTTTAAAGACATAGTAAAGGACTAGAAGGAGAAAATTTCTTTTAAGTTCTTTGGTAAGCTCACATAGCCAACAAATGCATAATGAAATGGGGTTTAACGTCCGACTGTTTTGCACCGACTGTGCTAATGAAGGTGGGCATATAAGTGAAATTTTGACCGGACAACAGCCTACTCATACATCAAATTCCAACTGTCATGGGTTCTGTTATGACTATACGTTGTCTCTTGCTACTGCACCACTGACATGGGGGATCCATGCCTGAAAATTCCAATGAACTTTCTCGGCCAACACAAGGATCGAACCTAGATTTGACCTCTAGGTTAGCGAGCCAACATCGTACTCACTGAGCCACCGCAGTTCCCAAAATGTTAAATACTTTTGAATTTAAAAAAAAAAACTTTACCGAAAACTCTGCTGGTGGTCATTGTCAGAAGCTACTTTTTACACAGTAGAAATTAAAATCCAAAATATTGCTACAACACACTGGAAGTGGTGATGCCATTCTATCGCCGATATGTGCTTACTCGATCTTCTGCCAAGCTATCACAATGTTTTTTCTGCACTAACTTTGTTTTCTAACAGAAATTTCATAGTGTAAAATGTTACTCACTTTCCCTCAAATATAGTATGACTGATTGTTACAATATAACCAGCTCCTCCTACGTCCAAATATGGTGCTGTTAATGTCACATGACCTGGAAATTCTAGAGCTCTTCCAAACCAGCTTCTTTTAGTTGGATCAAATGTTTTACCAAGTTGTGTTCCTGGATACATTCTACTCACTCCGCTAGGTGTCGCCACATATCTACAATATGATAAACATATTATATAATCTTTACAGCATAAACACAATTTTCATTTACGTTAAAGATTCATTATGTACGATTTAGATAAAGAACTAGCCATTCTTACTTGCTCTAATAGTTCGAAAATAGATAATGTAAAATATATAATTTGAAAATTTCATTCAAATTACTCTATTGCAAGCGAAGATATTAACCTTTAAAGGTTTGACAAGAATTTCAACCACCGTACTGGCTGTTCGAAGCTAAGTCTCACTCTCCATTATCAAATTAAATCAAAATATCGCTGAACTGATCTAATTGATTTAATATCGAAGAAATTCAATGCCATTGAGAGTTGATTATGGCCTGGATCAGTTAATTGATGTCTAATTAATAATTTAGAAAACACTTCAGGCCCAAAGAACGAGGCAGATTTAGCTCTTGCATAATGTATGTCTAAATAACTTTTCATTAAGGTGAGAGAGAAAATGGCTTTCATGTACACTTAATGAAATTTTTAACATGAGACGTCTTTATCAACTGCTTGCCATGCAGAGCTTTAGTTTGTGAAAATGGAATATATATTTACCGTCTAATAATGTAGTCTTTGAGTGAACTAGCTTGATATCTTCTCATCCATTCATCATTGATTCTAGTACTAGCAGCTACATCATTACGTACTTTATCCTACAAAATATATTAATATTAACGCGTGTGTAAAAATCCAATGTCAATTTCAATTTTTTTCAATCACATAACATAGAGACAATAAGTCTATTATTTTTTGTCAAGCAATAAATTTTTGAGGCAATTGGTAAATTTAAATTAACTAGATGTTTTTTTCAAAAGATTTTGACAATTTTCAAATATATTTTAGGTGTTTTTAAAAAATATCAATGTGCACTATTCACTGTGTTTTATGGTTAAATTCTTTGAAATTCTAATTTCATGACATGTAATTTGATAGGCAGATATGACTGAAATACAAGCCCTAGGGCCTTATTAATGAAAACTTAAATCATTTTAAGGAAATGAAAATCGGGTTTAATGTCCCACTGTTCTGCTCTGAACTGGGCTAATGAAGACAGGCATATAGAATTCCAACTGTCAATGGATCTTTGACATGCACGCAAATGAGTACATGGGACCTCAGTTTTTTCGCCCCATCTGAATTATTTTAAGGATATAGAGTTTTCAATAGTTGAGGATAAAAATCATATCCAATGAAAAGGCTACATTATGTTTGTGTGAATAAGGCTTCTTATTTATACAAACCTTTAAGCCAGGATTGGAGATCATCATGGTATCGTCTTTAAGATATGTTAGATAAATCTGTACAATCCTCTTGGTTTCATCTTCACTGAGATGTTCAAACGGTTTCTCAAAACTACTGGCCGACAGAAATACTGTACTAGTATCTAAGGTTGATAACTGTTTAAGATGTAAACACATCTTTTCTCGGGGTAACAAATCTAATCGATGATATACCAGATCATGTTGATTCGACACTGAAACAAAACAAATCAAAATATTGTCAAGAATATCAAATTTACAGGCAAAAGACATTTTGCATGAGAATGTTAGAATATCGGATTGATATTTTACATGAAAATCTGTAAATCTTTCTGTGGCATGCAGCACTTGAATGCATTAAAAATCAATGCAATTTATATAGACAACAATGACTAGTTTTTTCACGTATAGCACGATGTTTCTGACTGTTATCAAGCACAAATGACACATTGCATATGAACAGTAGAATGTCTGTTTTATATATTACATGAAAATCTTCAGCATTTTTTTTTTAAAATGAGATCCAGACGGTGAAACATGCTTAACATCAGTAGAAAATGCAATCTGATTAAAATACAGATCAATATTTCGTTTCGTTTTTTTTATACTTTCGATGACCTACACTACATGAAGATCTGAGTGTGATAGGTCGCATCAGAGGTCATATAAGGCTTTTGACCCTATGACGTCAGACATTTGATTAACCAATCAGCATTGATGTTTCTAGTGGATTACCCACAGTTTCGTGCACCACACGCCTAAAGCTCGTCGTAACAGACCGTTTCATTGGGTATTCCTCACATCATTCAGAACACGTCAATCATAACCACTCTTCCAGATCCTAGTGTAGTAAAGACAAGTAAAACGAAACTATGAACTATAAAAACGGAATAGGATCTGTGTCTAATCAGATTGTAGAACACGTTCATAATCGCCTTTTAGACCTACCTAATGATGGGCTTCACGAAAGACATCTATGTAACAGAATGGAGACATACCTATATTTCTAATTTCCCTTGTTTCTTGAATTTCTTGTAAGACTTTTAAAACGACTATATAAGGAGCGTTGTCAACTTTTTTCCACATATATTTAGCGTAGAATTTTGGCTCTGTAGGATGTTCTTCAGTTACGGATGAATTATTCGAATCTAATAATAACGTTGATTCTCCTTCTTCTTGACTGAAAAAGAAAAATGCTCCACTTGGTTAAATATGTTTCAGAATGAGAGAAGCTGCAGTGGATAAGTAAGTAACGCATAAGTTCACCTCAATTCTTATATACTTTGTGAGTGTGTTACAATCTAGGTTTTAATATCTGAATACTGATACTTACGATAAAATACTTCTCCGTATTAATTCAAAACCATCAACACTTTCAAAATGTCTGATATCTGTATGCATTGGTTGGATATTGGTTCTCATTGGTCGACGGAAAGAAGGATGCATTATGGTATATCCTGAAGTAAAGAACGTAAAAATCTTCAGAGATAATATATCTAGTACTAAGTACAGAGGGACTGCACCATACATAATTTACACAAAAACAAATATATGGACAAGACATCATAGTCAGAAATCACAAACAAACAAAAAATTCAAATAAAGTGAATGGATAATCATGAAAAGACGGATGATGATGATGATGATGATGATGATAAAAGTGCTGAGTTTGTCTTTCACAGATGGTGTTGCTATATTGCAGTAAAGAGAATTTGAATATAATCTTAGAATGCCAAGTCCATCAGTCAAAGTGAAAGAGTCATAACTGAGTAGGCTCTTCACCAAACAGACCCCTGAACTGAGTATTGCTATTTTTATATGAGAGAGAGAGGTAAGTTTAACACCCACTCAAATGAAACTAGGTCATTTTGGGACTAACATATGGTTCAATTTTATTTCAATAATTCACTTGAATGTAGGGGTCTTTAGTAGTGGGAGGGCAAGGGAAGAACCTGAGAAAATCCACAATGTTTCACAGGCAACCCTACTCCCTTTAAACGTACATCCCGGGGAATCGAAACCACGCCAGTTGACTCAATGACAGACCTTATGATACAACACACTAGAGCAAACCACTCGGCCATACCAACCCACATTTTTATATCAGAGAATATGTTTTAAATTATCAAGTTTATACATACCATCAGTAGTAACTATAAAAGTATATGATTGACCATCTTGATTATAATATGTTATATCTTGTACTATATCTTCTACATGTAGATCAACACCAACCATTCCAATTAATTTATGTTCATCTTTAAATATGTGAAAACATGGCTGACTTATTGTCAGTGTTAAAGCTGAAACATAAAATAATAATATAATATATCAGACAGAGTTGTCATACACCCGGGGAATCGAATCCATGCCAGCTGATTCAATGACAGACCTTATGATACTTGCTGTGTCAGGGAATACTGGAAAAACCAGAAGAACATTTTTGGTCAACGCCGTAATCCTGGTTAGAATGCCAGCATCATACTCCCTGTGGCATCTGTCAAGGACAGCTGTATAGTCGTTCATATGAGACCCCCCCCCCCAAAAAAAAACGAAGTCCGATGTACACATTGTCGTGCATGTAAAGATCACTTGGCAGTTGGAATTCATTAGAACAGTAGGCTGTAGCGCCGCTGTACAGGCAAAATTTCCCTCGTAGCACATTGTATGACCTATGCCCGTTTTCATTAGACCAGCTGGAGCAGAAGAGTAGGACGTTAAACTCCATTTCATTTCATTTCCACCATTCTTTTTAAACTTTACAATGCAAAGCAACTTTTTCAAAACATTTCTTGTAAAATATAAACAGTGGCTACTTACATCTGTCAGCTTCATCTATATATGGTAAAGAGAAAACAGGACTTTCATCAGCTGTGTTATTTAACGGTAAATAAAACCGTCCAACACTAGAACTTAAATCACTTGTAGAATTTATAGCCATCATCATTCCTCTCTATAAAACCAAATATTTATATATTTTAATATTGTCTGTGCAGTACATAAAGGGAGATAAGAATGTCTGCAAGAATAACTTCAGTCTTCTTATCAAAGCAGTTTTCCTTAGAACATAATAAAATAATAAACTAAAACACATTATTATAGAAAATAGTATGAGTATTACCTTTCTGTACATGTATATTATTATTATTTTCTATTATCTAAAGCCTTGAATATATTTTTAACTTACAATGACTGGTATTTTAAGTTTATATTTGACATCATATTTAGGAAAGTTTTGGTAAGCTATGTCTTGTAGGAAACTCTTCTCATACATGATTGGCTTGCCATCTGAAATATAGAATTAATCTTAATAAATAGTAGATATACACTTCCACAATGATCCTCAGATATCAGTATCCTTTTCTTTGTACCAAAATGATATGTAGGGTTCTTTAGCCGTGGGTGGAGACCGGCAGACTCGGAGAAAACCCACAAGGGTACAAGTTTGAGTTTGAAACTTACCATCTATAACAGCGTATGTGTTGATTATAACTTTATGTCCAGATCTAGCGTTCTGTACAGATATAATATTCATAACTTCTCTAGCTTCGGTTAATGATGATAATAATCCACGACTTATATATAATATCATAGCACGCTCTGAAAAAAATTTGAAGAAAAGGTCAATATAATAGTAAGTCTGTGTTATAAAGAGTGCATTCAGCAATTCCTCTTACGTTTTGGCCACCAAAGTTTCACTCTTTAATACTGATGATCTATTGGTGACGACAGCACCAATTTGTTTAAATTACAGATCTTTCTTTCATTTTGTTTTTTTATTCTTTCGATGGCCTAAATTACATAAAAATCTGACAAGTTATTGTGGGAGTTCAACTAAGGGTTAAAAGAGTGACCCAATGACGTCACCAGTGTAGTAAAGACAGGTTAAATGAAAATTTGAACGAAACAAAATAGGAACTGTGTTTTAATCAGATTGCTAGAGCACATGCCTACATTGCACTACTGACAATCTGTTGGGCTGTATATTCAGCACACATTTACTATCATAATCGGCAATATATTTTGGAAGCACAGCAAAACTTTAATCAGATTGGACTAATTGCTAAGAATTTAGCTTTGCATCCAAGGTGGCTCATGTTAGTGTAATCCACCGCATTGTCAAGTAAAACTATCTTTCCACTTAAGTACAAATGTAAGTACAGAAGTCATTTCACTAAAACAGACATTATTTATAAATCTGAGGGCCTGTCAGAAGCTTTAACCAATTGGGTCCCACAACTCCTAAAGCCGGCCCTTATTAGGTGAGATTGATACAAGTATGTTCAAGTTACCTGCTAACTGATTTCCTTTCAATAAAGCATGTTCAATCATTTCAAATGCTGTCTCAAATCCTAATGAATGGTTTGTTGTACCTGAAAAGTAGTAAAATAAATGATACTCAATTTCATGTACAGTCAAAATTTAATGTAATCGTATGAAATATTGATAACGTAAGTGCGCGTAAGTCTCGTGCACTAAAATTTCTCCCACAGACTCCTCATAGAAGCATGTACTGTGGGTTGTGAGCTAGTTCTCCCACCGGTAAATTTAATGGTCAGGAGGTCATGACTGGCAAATGTGACTGAAATGAGAGTTCAGCGGTAAGGTGCTAAAACTTGAAACAAATCTATAATGGTAGTTGATACCAACATTTCCGCACATGAGAAGTCAATAAACATCCATTATTATTGTCATATTTCAGTTTTTCTGATGAGGTCACCCATGATTTCTATTAAAGCAAAATAGAAAAAGAAACTTACTGTCAACTTTCTCCAACTTGTCAACAAATTTACTAAAGAAGACGCGAGTCTCGAACGTAGCTGGTACCAGAGAATTAAGCAGACATGGATCCGATCTGGGATACGTAGGTTTCGATGACAGACCAATAATACCAATCTGTATAAAATATAACCATACAATCAAATTCAAATATTCAAAGAAAACACAGAGTAATCCAAATTAATGGACAAGAACGGGTTAGCCATCTTGTTTATATGTTGGTAAATATTGCTTCCATCTGAACTTCTATTAAAGATACATCATGTAAGATTTAGATAAAAAGCTGGTCGATCTTGCTGTAATAGTTTGAAACAAGCCAACAGTGAGGCTGATGTCCCCCGCCGAAATCCCAAAATAAATAGAAGACACATATTAATTAATCGCACATTTATTTTTTTCAATGTATCGAGCAATCAAACTGTACACGAAGTGTCATCCAAAGTGTTTTATAAAGAAAAATGCTAAAACCGACGAGAAAAATGAAAATGTACCCTAGTTAGAGGGACCCTAAAGGCAGACAAAAGGGCCCCTCTGGCCAAGGGAAAGGGCCCTCGTGTCCAAGTCAATCGTTTCTATACACTGTTACTGTCGAATCGATTACTAAATGAGAATGCAGTCATTGTATTGGCATAAAAATCATCAATCAAGATGAACCTAAGTTATCTTGTCCCAAAGTATCAACCAATCAAATTGCTTATTTCTGCTTACCCCAAGCGGAAAATGCTCATCTTCGAACTCCATCAAGGCATTGACCTAATAAGCATATACACCAAGTTTGAACATTTTAACTCAATTAGAAGGAGAGTTATTGTGTTCCAAAGTCTCGACTACTCTCGACCAATCAAATTGCGTATCGCTCTGCTTACCTTGAGCAGAAAATGCTCATTATCGAACTTAGTCAAGGTATTACTGTAATGAAACTATACACCAAGTTTCATCACTCTCACTTAATTAGAACTAAAGTTATCGTGTCCCAAAGCATCAACCAATCAAATTGCTTATCTCTGCTCACCCTAAGTGGAAAATGCTCATCTTCGAACTCCATCAAGGCATTGACCTTATAATCATATACACCAAGTTTGAACATTTTTACTCAATTAGAAGAAGAGTTATTGTGTTCCAAAGTCTCGACCAATCAAATTGCGTATCGCTCTGCTTACCCTAAGCGGAAAATGCTCATCTCCGAACTCCATCAAGGCATTGACCTAATAAGCATATACACCCAGTTTGAACATTTTAACTCAATTAGAAGGAGAGTTATTGTGTTCCAAAGTCTCGACCAATCAAATTGCTCTGCTTACCCTGAGCGGAAAATGCTCAATATCGAACTTAGTCAAGGTATTACTGTAATGAAACTATACACTAAGTTTCATCACTCTCACTTAATTAGAACTAAAGTTATCGTGTCCCAAAGCATCAACCAATCAAATTGCTTATCTCTGCTTACCCTAAGCGGAAAATGCTCATCTTTGAACTCCATCAAGGCATTGACCTAATAAACACATACACCAAGTTTGAACATTCCAGCTCAATTAGGAAGAGAGTTATTGTGTCCCAAAAAGTGTGACGGACAGACGGACAGACGGACAGACAGACAGACAGACAGACAGACAGACAGACAGACAGACAGACAGACAGACAGACAGACGGACGGACGAACCCATTTTAATAGTCCCCCAACTTTCTTCGAAAGGCGGGGGACAAATATATAATGTAAAATGAATATATTCAAGATTTCATTCAAATTACTTTATTCTGAGCCAAGTTATTATTGTTTGTAGTTTTAACAAGATGTGTGCATTGATTTTTCATTATCGTAACCATGGTACTTATATATCTAAATTAAATCATTAAATGGCTGAACTATTCTAATCTTTTCCAAATCTCAAGCATAACGTTTAAGGCCTAAAGAAAGGCCTGCAATAGGCAGATTTGGCTCATCAATAATGTATCTTTTCGTCATTTATGGTATTTTGAATACGTTGCAAATTACCATATCTTGAAAGTTGAATCTCAAAAAGAATATTGGTTCAACAATTATTATATTTTTTTGCAGTATTTACAAAAATATGATGAATAGATAGAAGATTCTGCAAAACTCAGCAGATTCTTAAGACCATATAAACTAGCCAGCACCATCTTTTCTTTAACAACCACACAATACGTTCCAAGACAAAATAACATGGCCACGTCCAAAATAATACCCTCACCACTAAAACAGTTTTAAAGTTAATTTTGACAATTTGGTTTGCTTTCTTTTTTCGTCATTTGAATCTGACAACTCTTAAAATTTGACTTACCCTGTCATTTTTCGAGAAAGATCCCAATAAATGTTTAGCAATGGCTTTAGCTGTATGAAGCTGTGTGGGACTCATGGAATTACCATGGTCCATAACAATCACTACGTATTTCCTCTGTGGTTGTATCGTTGATAAAAACACATCCCTGAAATAAACAAACAATATTGTATGGTACAATTCAGACACAGAGAGAGATGGGGTTTAACATCCACTTGACACAAACTCTGTCATTTCAGGACTAACCAAGATACAAGTGTGGGATCAACATTACACTACTTAACTCAATGACAGACCATTATGATCAAAAGTGCATGTCCTTGACTGGGATAATGAAAACAGGCATATGCCATACAGTGTGCTATGAGGAAAATTTTGCAAAGACAGTCTATCCTTATATCAAATTCCAACGGCCAAGGGATCCTTCGTGTGCACACCAATCAATACACAGGACCTCGTTTATTGTGCCATCCTAACAACTAGACAACTGTCCTTGTTAGACCCTCCATCCTGCACCCTTCACTTTAAGGACAAGTCCTAGATACGTTGCTTTTATTTCACAGTTCTTTTATGTAGCTTAATCATTACATTGTCAATGTGACCAATTTATAATTTTTTTATTATGTGTATTGTGGTCCTCCTGCTATCACTTAAACTAATAAAAGCATGAATTATTTTCTATGGCTAAGAGTGCATCAATGGAAAAATCTGCAAAGAAAGCAAGTAAATTACAAACTCTGTTTTGTATAAAAAAAACTTCCATGAAGAATTTCAGACACAAAATTACTTATTCAAGTATTGACTTTTCTTCCTTTAACTAAAAGCATCATTCTTAATTTTAACTTAACGCTAAGGGCAATACTCCGCAATACGTCATTGACATAAGAGAATTATAATGAAGACAAACATGGCGAGATTAGAGCTGTAAAACTTGCTGTGCATCTTAAAGAAACTAATAACAAGACGAATTATTTACTTTGGTTTTCTGTCAACAATTCGTTTTTTAAAAGATAAAAGGATTTCGGTTTGAGGCCATTTTAGGAAATGCATTTTCAACCAAAAATGTGGCATTTGGACACAAACGTCTGTTAATTTCAAGTTGTTGGACTAAAAGTAACCGGGAGGGACATGTTATAGAGCCAACTCTGTCACTGGGTCAATATTTTCTTAGCCTCCTAAATCTATTTATTTGCTTTTTCTGTACAAGCTCTTTCTTGCTGCCTTTCTCCTTCAAATACTTTGATATTGGGTAGAGAGGCAGATTATGAACAAATACTTGTTACAAGTAACCGACGGCAGATTAAGCCAGAGCAGACTATATCCACTCAAACTTCAGTTTACCGTACATAACTCGCTAGACCTTAAACAGTCGATCGTACAGCCTCAACTCTTACAGCCAAATACAATTTAACTTCCATCAGGCTTCCTTACGTAGATGGTCCTTTTCACGTTCATTGTTATTACCATTGATATTTTCGCGTAATGGAGTTTGTGGAAAAAATATGAAGGCATGTTGAGCAATTAAAGATCAAAGGCGTAAGCATTCGTATTCAGTGTGAAAGTATAGAGCAATAAAAATAACTGGGAAACATTAAGGGTTCAAGTTACTAATGATAAAAACAGTTCAAATAAAATTCTTCTATTGAAATAACACCGTCAGTCGGTTTTTGTATAGATATATCGCTAGAATACAAGAAAGAAACATTGATCTAGCGAAACTTCAAACGCATGAGAATCAATAAAGCGTTACACACATAAAACATGACTGATTTATCTAGTGAATCTTTGAAAAAGAAAAATGAAAGACTGCATATTTTATCTGACACAAACCATCAAAATCCATTTTCTTCAAAGACTTGCATTTTCATTTCAAACAATATATAAAAGCATATGGCCTGTCTAGGAAGAATAAATATTTTATATTATTTTATGTTCTGTTTTTTAATGGTAATAAAAACAGTACAAGGTTTGAAATGAAATGGGGTTTTACGTCCTACTCTTCTGCACCTAACCTGGGCTAATGGAAGACGGGCGGCGATACGGCCTACTCTTATATCGAGCACGCCAATGTGTACACGGGACCTCTGATTTTCATCCCATCCAAACGACTAGACAGCTGTCCTTGTCACACCCTCCAGTCTGCATCACTTTAAAGGGGAAACCACGCCGGAAAATCGAGATGAACTTTCTTGGCCAATGCAAGGGATCGAACACCCGACCTCCAGGCTAGCAAGCCAGCGTCTTACATTATAAGTTTAGCTATAGGCCTATTCATCATACTCCATAACACTGTATATCATGTCACATTAAGATTATCATAGAAAAGAAAAATTGAAAGTAAATGTGTTAACATTAACAACGAGTCTTATCAAATAAAGAAACTTAACGTTCAGAAAAGAAGGGTATTGTCTTGTCGATTTTTCTACCTGTTTTGTACTTACTATATGTACAGGGGATTGATAGATGTTGTCCTTAACCCTATCCAGGAAACAATCCAAGTTGTCTCCAACCCTATCCAGCATTAACTGTATCTAACAGGGATCAGTTTAAGGGGCCCCAACCCTTTCTAAAATGCATCCAGTGTACAGTGGATCAATCCAACTTATCCTCAACCCTATCCGACCTTACCCCTTATCTCACATGTACAGGGGTTCAGCCCTACCTAGGCAGTCTATGTAGACCCCAAATCTGTTAACATATTGTGCTCCTACAAATATAACTTGTAGTTATCTTATATAGTCCCCAGTCACATCTAACTTATGTGTAGACGGCACTGGTCATAGTGGGCCCTAAATCTAACATATGGTTCCCTACAAATATAACTGGTATTTATTTGTTTTATAAACTTCAAATAATTTTGAATGCTGACTACAAAACAGAGACAAGCATTCAATGCAAATTACTAAATACCACCATTTCAATTTTTGCTCAAATCCTTTGGGAAAATATCTGTATTTGAACGTTTTATATTCTCTTTAAAAGATAGTTTCAGACTCTCCGGAGCTTGATTCAGAAATTGATGCTTTTAAAAATATTCAGACTTGATCATATTTTGTTTGCTGTTTAGGTTTTTAATAATGATACTATAAAAGATCTACATGTTAGATTCTTTATTGGTAAAAAGATAAAAAAAATTTACAGGTCCATGATACTACCAGCCATACATTAATACTGTACATTTATTATGGGGTCAAAAAGTCCTAGGAGAGCCAAGATAACTAACTAACCAAGCGAATCAGAAATTCAATTTGGAGGCAAGCGGTATAGTGTGTTAGTCCTTCTATCCATATCTAGTAACTAGATTATGGAAGCTGATCAAAGGCAACGTAAACTAAGAGCAGAATAAGAGGTTAAAACTAGCTGGTCTTCCCGTGACATTAACGTAGGCCTACTTAGTAATACATATACATTCCTTAGTAAGCGGTAGAAAGATGCTGATCGTAGTGTGACATTAAGGTACTTAGTAATACATATCCATTCCTTAGTACCTGGTAGAATTATGGCTTTATCATAAATGGAGTAGGCTCTAATAATATTCATA
Source organism: Patella depressa (assembly GCA_948474765.1). Lineage (NCBI taxonomy): Eukaryota > Metazoa > Mollusca > Gastropoda > Patellidae > Patella > Patella depressa. Next base: position 11,021,433 of record OX419716.1, read on the forward strand.
ATTCCATCGCATATAACATTTACTTCACACCATATTGATCAATGACGTTAAATCCTGGCTTATGCATTATGCGTTGGACATTCAGTAATATCACAATTAGCCTCATTACATGCTTTGGAAAATTCTTCACAGTTTTATTCATTTTTTGTTTTTGTCAAACCTCCCACTTTCAAAAAGTGCAAAGAAAAAAATTAGAATCTATTTACATTTTCAGCAATTTGTGAAACGAATTGAGCGTGATACTAAAAGCCAGACATGCGGAAGGTATATTTTTTTCTTCAACCATCATTCTTGACCTCTCTTTGAAGTAAGCAGTCGTTAAGTGTTAAGGTAGAAATAGCATCCAGGTAGAAAAATAAAGACGTTTGTAAGATGAGAGGAACACTGGGCAGCTGTTTATCGTGTCTACTCCACGTAAAAAATATATATATTTATTTATTGGCTTCTCTACCACTTTACAGTTTACTACTTGAGATTCTTACCGGCCATTAACCATAGAACTTCATATACACATCTGCTAAAGACCCATTTTCACTTGGATTTTATAGAAATACTGATATTTTATGTCTCTGATCAGCCATTTGTAGGAATTTTAATCCCTTGCAAACGACAATATAGCGAAATGGTATTCAGGGTGGGTTTTTTTTTGGGGGGGGGGGGATAAAACCATAGGGGGGTTCACAGAATTCAATATAAAAACAATAGGTTGATTTCTGAGTTTAACATCCCCATAGACATAATTTCAAAAAAAGAAAAATTTGTGAATTTAATACAGAGATATAGCTAATAATAAGCAATAAAGGAATCTTTAAAAAAAACTTGAATCAAATCTTTAATGTAATCTATAACGGTTAAAATTTCGAGAACAATTGAGAACTCTTAAAGAAATCCCTTTAGCAGACCTTCCCTTTAAAGTCCCAAAGATATCTTTGTCCTAAAGCTACTTAATAAGAGAAAAGTTGAAACATATTGCTCGAAACGAAGCTCTGTTAGGGACGGAATGTTACAACAATGCGCACCCAATCCCATAGGCATTGCCTCAGGGTATAAAGTAATATGAAACAGATCTGTTCCTGCATGTCACCATGACGTCCTACACCAACTGAACTTTGTTATGTATTACAATTTTCTGTCATTTCACACTACATTATAAATATTAAATAAATATTTTCAGAAATTTGAGACCCAACAAACACTACCACTTAATGAGCATTATTTTTTTTCCTTTCCAAATTTAATGCATTTATTATTTTTCATGTCTGAAATTTACATTTAATCCTTTTGTAACTGCACGTCAAAACTCAAGTCAAACAGCGGCTTTTGCACAAACCAAATATTTCTTTTTCACTTAATAAATATGGAATCCATTTACAAAGAAAAACTTTTTGGAAGAACAAAAACTTGTCAAGATGAAAGAAATTGTTTCAGGCTTAAAAAAAGAATAGATTTTAAAGACGTATTTGTGCAAGTTATTATAGCAGAATTCTAAATTGGCACATCAAAAGCTTGTGACGCCATGTGATGCCTCGAGTCATTGTTGAACTATAGGAAAATTGTCCAACAGCCCAGCAAACCTCTCTATGTATCGGGGAAAATCAATGGCCATAACTGTTCTCATACTGCATGAATTTCCGCAAGTGATTCGATCGCCAATGATCAAAGAGGCTGAGTATAATATCACCTTTCTGTAGGCAGTCTATGGTAAACAGTAACATTAATCAATCGCAAGTCTAGTTCAATCAGCATTATCTAATCTCACCACTGATACAGAGACATTAAAGTCGTTCCTCAATCCTCTAATCAATACATTTTACTATTTATCATTTTTACAAATGGAGAGTCAACTGACTTTATGTTGGCCCGTCTGATCGTTACATGTAGCTTGCCATCCGCAACACGCTCATTTATAATTATTTATTAACATTAATGTCATATCGTAGCTTTTGAAGACTGAACTGCGTTCAAATAGTCAGTTTTTCGTGTCAGTGGGTAGAATTAATTATTATTCTCCGAGAAATGGCACGAGAGAGAAATAAGAGAAATTTAATGTGACATGTTTAAGGGCAATCAAATAATGTGTTTTGAATTTGAGGAAATGTGGTTTAACACAGGCAATAAATTTCTGTAGTTAACTTTTTCTTTTTATACACAAATATTTTCCATCTCATAAAAGCCGAATTACTAATAATAAACATAACTAATCATGAAAAATAGATTTAAACGAAATGAAATCTAATAACATTCTCCTCCAATCTGATTAAAATAATACAGATCTATATTTCATATTTTGTTACTTTCGATGACCTACACTATATGAAAAAAAAAAAGATCTGAGAAGTTGTACTCAAAGGTCATGTCAAGGGCTGTACGAACGGCTATTGACCCTGTGACGTTGACGTTTGTAGTGGTTTACCCACAGTTTCATGCATGGCACACAAGAACTCGCCGTAAGAGGCCGTTTCATTGGCTAATCCCTCACTTCAACCAAAAGGCTGGTTATATAACAACTCTTCCAGATCCTAGTTTAGTAATGACAAGTAAAACAAAATTTTGAACTCTAAAAAAAACGAAACGAAATAAGATTTGTGTTTTAATCAGATTGAATTCCCCCCTAATCCACAGTTTCATTCAAAATGAAGAGGGCCTAAATACATATTCACAAACAATTCCTCAAATAATATTCATATTCGTTTGCTCTTGGTATTCTCCATTTTTCTCCCTGGAAGTTTTAGATATAATCAATTACCTTAAAATCATTAATTTACGTTCAAATTGAAGAGGACTTCATTTACAAACAGTTTTATTATATTACTTGCAGTTTTCTTACTGGAAGTCTTCAATATATTCAATTACTTTAGCAGAGTTCATATATAATTAAATAAAGGTTGAAAGCTTATACTGACCTGTGTCTGGTATCATGTACATTATGACAATCCTGTGACCAACGGAAACCATTAGCAGGATATTCACTATGGATACCTTCTACAGAGATAAAATATTGCCATTTTAAAGTTGAAAAATACTGTACATTACTCCTCCAAACTGAAATAGATAAAAAAAAACAATATCACTAACATGTAGTATTATCATTATTCAACAGTAAAGGTAATAGAAAGAGAGAAATGGTTTTAACGTCCATTGGACACAAACTAGGTCATTTCATGACTAACATATAGTTCAATTTTATTTCAATAATTCACTTTCACGTAGGGGTCTTTAGCTGTGGGGGGGGGGAAGCCAAAGAACCGGAGAAACCCCAGTGGGGAATTGAAACCATGCCATTTGACTCAATGACAGACCAATTTATCACACGCACACACATTAACCATTTAACCACCCAACTCCATGATGTTTAGAGAACAATCTAATTAAAATACAGATCTATATTTCGTTTCGGTTTTTATAATTTCGATGGCCTACACTACATGTAGATCTAACAAGTTATAGCGGGAGGTCATGTTCAGCCACTTCAGATGTCAAGCACGCGACATTTGACCCTATAACCCCAGTCATTCGATTAACCAATCAGAATCGTTGTTGCTTGGTTTTGATTTCTATCGCTGATAATGCCTACCCACAATTCTGCGCCAAAAAGGTCAAACCAGCAATTCGACAGACAATTTGATTCCCTCATTTCAAGCAGAACACAAGTTAAATAACAAGTCTTACAGATCCCAATGTAGTAAAGACAAGTAAAACGAAATTTTGATTATAAAAACGAAACGAAATAGGATCTGTATTTTAATCAGATTGTTTAGAGAATACTCTTCGAAACATCGCTCAATTATATCAATAGCTGTTTTCCATGGGTGTGTGATATATTATTGAGTAAAATCTGATTATATAATCTTATTCTAAAAATTTCAGAATTAATTCTCTCAAAAACTAGGTATATTAAATTCAGGAATACGATATAAAAGTTTGATAGAAAAGAAAGATTATTTATTTGCCAGTTAAGGGAGAGGGGTCATAATTATATGTTGATTTAATTCATCAAACAATTAGGGCAAGCTACAATTTCACATTCAGGACAGGATTGTTTGTGTATACCAGATATTGGGCTCGGTATAAAATAAACAGATTAATTTTCACTCAATTTTATTTCTAAACAGTATCATTAAAAAACCCTCTGCATTTGAAGTTATAAGAGAAGGTTGATATTGAAGACAGCTAAGCCTGGGAGTAGATTCTGTGTCTACCGATAGCGGAAATAAGGGAGGTAATTATGGGGTAATGTTATGGCTATGTAATAAAAACTTTCTGAGATATCAGAGTCTGAAGCATACCCTGAGGCAATAACATTCCATAAATAAATTCATTGTTTTTGATTGCACCGATCAAGGCATGCCTTTATTTGAAATCAAAACACCAGAGCAGCTTTTCTTACATCTGTTCAAAGCTGTAATCAGAATGCCAAATGCAACAGAAACCAAAAAAACCTGTCTTGATATTGTACTTGTCCCTCACTTCAAACATAATCTAACTCTTCAAAAATGTTTCTGAAACTTTTATACAACATACGAAACATAAACACAGAAGCCTTTGTAGTTTCTCCAAACTTTATTTTCATACTTACAGAACACATAGATTCAACATTTGTTAGCAGAAGTGAATTGAAATGAAGATTTCTCTTGGAGAAAAAGTGTGAAAGAAAACAGAAAAGATGAACGAATTCTAATTTACAATGTAAACAGCCTGCCTATATTTCTATAGCTAATAAATACATGAAAATTTCAGAAGTGATTAATTTAAAGTTCCAATTTCACTTTTTCTAAGAAAGTCAAAATATAATTATTTCTATGTTTTTTGCTCAAAAGGTTGTCAACTCACTATTATACGATCATGGACAAAATTTTGGGGGGGTTAGAAAGGGTGACACTGGTTGATTGAGGAAATATTTACTCAATTACCTCCCTTGTTTTCCTATTCTTCACCATGGACGGCCATCTTCAAACGTTTGAATTTGAAGTTGAAAATGATATTTTTGCCAATTTCTCAACTGGCAATAGTGAATTATAGGATTAATAGGATTATTCTTTAACAAGGTAGGACTGTTTATAGGTTCAATCTATTTTGGGGCTTTATTTTAATAAATTTTAAAAATATAACTTAAAAAAATGCTATTGGAACTTTAAGAGAGAGAGAGAGAGAAATGGGTTTTAACGTCCACTCAACACAAACTAGGTCATTTCGGGACTAACATATGGGTTTTTTTTTATTTTATTTCAATAATTTGCTTGCGCGTAGGGGTCTTTTAGCATTGGGAGGAAACCAGAGTGCCCGGAGGAAACCCACGAGGTTGAGAAGGCGCCCCTATCTCCATGCCACATATGCTCACACCAGGGCTCGAAACCATAGCTGCAAGCCAGAGGTGACCGGCCAGCTAGAGGTCGAAGCGCGGCACTCTAGACCACTAGGCCATCCCAACCCCCTGATTAATTTAAAGAGCTGCTGCAAGCTTTAACATAGAATCAAGAGATAGATTTTCTTTGTCTAAATTCGGGCAGTTGAAATAAGATGAAAATGGCCCAATTAATTCCTTGCTGCATGTGTAAGCCTACTGATGGAAGTGTCCGAATATGGTCCTAATTCGGAAGTTAATTTTTATATCATCTGTAGAGGATGGTGAATGTCGTCAAGTTTCAATTCGTTGTATCTTTGTAAATAGTGATCAGAATTGAACCCTGTTCAGATTGATATTTCATCTGAATGGAATTCCTCTTAATGCACCTCAACTTTCCTTTGCAGAAGTCATTAAAGACTCCCGTAAATTAGCTAAATTGCTCTCCTAAATAGTGAGATTAATAAACTACTTTCAGTTTTTGTTTATCTGGAAACTGATGATAATTCTGATGCTACCATATTCACCAAATATTAAACAAGACAAAGGCATATATACAATTTGGCTCTCCTTAATTCAAGAAAATGTAGAATTACTCTAGCAATATAATTATGAAGAGTTTTTTTTGCTCTCAGTTTTGAAATTGGGAGCTTTTTATGGCTCTCGCACAACTTCATAAACGTGAAGGACTGAAATGACAATAATTAGAGACAGTGCTAATCAACACTGACAGATTAACTACCAAGAAATCCTTAGTAAGACTTATGAAAAGTTGTGTAACACCAAGCGAAATTAAGTGAATGTGAAAGAGAGGATGTATGAAAGTGTAGTTTTATATTTTGGCACCAAATAACAGCAGTAATGTGACTATGGGAAACAGTACTTAAGGTAGTCAGCTGGTATTTGGTAGACATCTAAGAGGAGGACATCTGGCTTTCATTTAGTGGCTGCTCTTCAAAGCAGTAGTTAACGCTTCCAGTGGGTACTGTAAAACATCTGATAGTCTGCCAAATAACGCCAACAGGTCATCCCTGGATACTTCCTCCACAAAAAAAAATAGTACCAGTCAACTTCTGTTTTGTCTTTTAATGTCAAACGTTTGTATACTTTCTATTCCTTAACAATTTTTTTTATAATGGTTTTATTTTTTACATTATGGCGCCATGGAGGGTATTAAACTCAGTTCAAAATCAGTCCTACGGACAAAAGATATACTGAATGTATATCCTATATTTTTAAATAAAAGAAACAAAATGTCTTTGGACTTAAATACCAAACAAAATTTTTTAATAAAAAATGCAAAATGGGAAAGTCAGCAACAACTGTTTTGCAGTTCCTTTGATTTTTTACTTATCATGGCGTCATGTATGCATGAAAATGTTCCCGATCACAGCTATAGAACAATAGGCAAACTATATGTATGTCGTTATAGAATTGTGTATTTTCGTGCACACAAAAGATTTTTAAAAAATGAAATTGCAATGGTCAACAATTTTTTACAAATGATCTTTTTTTCTTTGTATGCATGAAACAAGATTCTTATTCTGAATCAAAACTGTGAACGATAACAATAAGCGCAGGAAGACTGCATTTCATAAACAAAACCCAGTAGACAAAAAACCTTCGGACAAAGCTACACAATATACACACGTCATTGAAATAAAAACAACAAATGCATACATCAAATCAAATAAGAAAACTACATTACAATTGATATTATATTCATTGTACAACCACGTGACAACTTTCTTATTTAATTCCAACATATTTCAGTGTCCTTTATTTGTCTAATTTGATTTATCAATTATTTTTTTTTTATTGTTTGTTTTCTTTAGCTACTACAAGTTTCTCACTGACTACCAGTAAATACCTAGGCCTCGGTTTCACAAAACATTCTCAGACTTAAGTTAAAAATTTACTCAACATTGTTTACCCTATTTTAACTAAAATACAGCCCTTTATAAAACTTTTGTTTTTTTGTATCAAATAAAAGTATGAATTTGTGCCTGCCATTATCTGTGACAGGTGCCTTAATTCCAGGCTTGTGAATGAACCTCTCACTTCAGCAATCTCCATCGAAGGCCAGAAAAGTTACTTTTTGAGTGAGATTGATAATATCTCTCCAAATAAAACTACTTTCTAACAGTTGTATTAAAGAAACCACAGAGACAATTAATTGTTGATAGATTAAAAAAATAGCCAGGTGACGTAAAAACAAAACAAGTTTTATAAATGTAAAAGGCAACATCTAAAGAGTATATTTTGTACTAAAATAAATTAAACCACAGGAAAGAAATTTGTCACTTTTAGGAGAAGTTTAAAAACATTTTGTCTTAGTATGAGACTATATTAACTCCATGTTTGTAAAGCAACAGTTTCTAAAACTACTTGATATTTGGGACTGTTGTTAGAACAATGGTATATTCTGTATTTACCAGTCATATAATGGGCTGTAATTTTACAGGATTTATCAACGCTTGATAACAGCTACACCCAAACACATACAACTAACCTTTACAGACGCTTTAGAACGGTGCTTAACGGGTTCGCTTAAAAAACATTTTTTCTCAAAGTTTCAGTTTTGATATGATGCAGATGCGTTGTTGAACACATGTGCAACTTATTCATCTATTTTTTTTATTTTGGTGTATCTATACTAAGCTAATGTGGATAATGAGGCTAAATTATGTAACTTGATTAACCAATTAGGACTGGGTGCACCGCCTTCTAAAATGTCATCTCTATTAAAAAGACCAAACATGTTTGATGTTGGTAATTAAAAAAATAAATATAGGAAGAGGTCGTTGAGGTTATCCTGCATTAAAGAGTTTCTCTAAATTTGTTTTATTATTGCATCAGGATAATGTAACATTAAATGATGATGGAAATAACATGTGTGGATATGATCTTGTGAATTATCTAATTTCACGAACATCAAAGGAGACGGATCCTACACGATAAAGACTGATAACGTATGATATAGGGTTGACTCGACTTGTGTATGATCGCTACTTCAAACATAATATATGATAACAACATATTAACATGCCGAACATCTTACAAAATTAATAAGATTGATGTTCGAGGGGTGAAAAAAGCGATAACGCATAACCATCTCGGAATCGATATACAATTAATTTTTTTCTACATGAAAGATTAAGAGAATATGTACGCAAACTTTCAACATTCTAAAAAGCTACCCTTAAAAATATTGAGATGTAATGAAATCTATTACAAGTAGCTGTTATGATAAAGAGACTGAAAAACTTTGCCAATAAATTCTACATTAGTGCTGATAGTAGAATCTCGGCAGTTAACAAAATTGTTCTAAAAATTTCTAGCCAAAGTAATTTCAAAATCGCTGGTAATATTAACTTATTAACTAACTAAATGGAGGAATTTCTAATGATACTTCAGAATATTATTAAATCGGAAATTCTATCAAAAACTAACAAAATAGAATTCAAACATTACAATTTTACTCATTTCAGTGTTATTTTGAATCAAAAGTAAGGATGTAAACACTTGAAAACTTTATTGAAAATTGACGCAAAAACTATTTAGTTTTTTCACTAAATCTTTTACGAAAGATATCAAGTTTATTTGAAGAGTTCTTGTTGCATTTTCAAACCAAATAAACATCTATAAGTACCTTAATCCTAAACTTCCATTTATTTGCTAAATTCTACAAGAATTTATTTATTTGTTTGCCGACATTAATTACCTGTATCTCTTTCTCCTTCTTTTAAACTTCACATTCGAGTGAAAATGCATTTAAATTAATACCTCACGTATGATGTCATTAAAGGTTATATTTGAACGAACACGAGAATCAACATAAACCAGAAGCTTTGACTTTCATCTTGTAAAATGACATCAGAGAAGTTCTTGAATATTTCATTGACAACAAAGCAAACACGGCATCATTGACGGGAGATTAGCATGCAAACAACTATGGAATTCAGGTGCAGTATGGGCCTAGAAAAACATGGTGGCAAAAAGCGAGAGAATAAACAAAAGGTAATCTGGGTTAGAAAGTAGCCTAGTAATCAGTAACTCATACAGTCAAGCAGCTATATTATTTGTCAGGATCGGTCGTTAACTGAATGATGACTCTTGTGACGTCTATCCAATCTGGTCCCGGTTTCACAAAGCATTCTCAGACTTAAGTTGAGAATTTACTCAATATTTAGACACTATTCATGAGAAATATCTTTGATTCAGAAACAAAAAACTTTGCACATAGTTTCTTATTGATGTATTAGATACATTAAAACAACAAAAGTTTTATTAAGGGCTATATTTTAGTTAAAATAAGGTGAACAGTTTGGAGTAAATTATTAACTTAAGTATAAGAATGAGTTGTGAACTCGGGACCAGTTTATATGAAAAAAACGTCAGACAATTATATAATTGTTTCTATCTGGAGTATAAATAAATACATGATTTTGATAAACCAAATTTTGCGTACTGATGTGTAGAATTATAAATATTTAACACACAAATTTAATAACACAAGAACACTTGTACAGCTATGATCATTTCTCTAACTTCAAGATAGAAATTTTTTTACAGTTTTTTTTTACTGCAAGCACCCTGCTGTTACATGTATTATATTTTTACACTCCATCAACAGTTTGTCAGTTTTTCTTTGTCTTCTTCATGTTTCAAGAAGTTTTCCATAAATTCAAGATTTTTGTTGTTGGCGAATTAATGGCTTCAAAAGCCTTTTGTAATAATGGTGGCAAGACATTAGAAAGTACTTGGTCCACCATTACAAAACGGTTAGGAAAATTCATGCTCTAATGAGCTAAAAGTAGATTGTTTAAAAGGAAAAATAATATTCTATTAAAATGTAACAACTTGAAAACTTTTACTATTCTTCCTCACACTTTCGCTTGTGTTCAACCTGAGACCATTCATACAAAATCAATCAGGCAAAGCTGAAATCAAGCCCAAATATAACTGGATCACGCTTCACCACTCAACAATGGCTCCAATTTTTGATGTAATGCTTGTAACTTTGCAGCAGATTAGGGTAGGTCGTGGACTCAAGGAGGGTTCGATCTTACAGAATCAACGTGTCTTGGAAGAGGAATCAAACTTTGTTCTCCGATGCATGATAATCTGAGTTAGTTCCTCGCTACAATCAGGGAAATGTATCTTTTGATGTTGGGACGTTAATTGACTCTAATATTACCCAATTCGACAACACAAATTATATTTCTTTTATTATTATCGAGGATGAAACAAAAATTTATGGCGCATGGTCTCAAATGTCTCTTAAATTACCGCCACCGAAAATAAAAACATCAGAAACCGTGAGTCAGGAAAATAAAACTAGTCAAAATATAAAATGAATTTCTGAAAAAAAATCAAAATAAGACAATCTGAATGTGTGGTGGTCGTTAACTCACCACATTTTTAATTACAATTGCACATCTACGACTATATTAAATTAGAAAATGTCTGATAACCCAAACCAATATTTCTCCTCTATTCCTAATTGTCGAGATTTCTTAATTGACTTAATAAAATTTCTTTTTCTTAAGACTAGAACTTGGAACAAAAGATAATCAAACTCGCGAAACAGAACTATCATTACCAATCCATTTGTCGACATTTTCACTGTTTTATGGAGAATATTTATGATGGCATCTTCCCCTTAAACAGACAAATAGATTGCCTTAGCAACAACTACCACAATAATTCTTCAAACAAAATAGAAAATTTCATTTTCTCAAATTTAATTAGGTTTTTTTTTTTTCATTTTCTACTTCACAGATCTATAAAATTTATTCACGATTTTTGTCATGGAGAGCAGAAATTAATTTTGACTTTGAAAATTAAATATGCTAAAAGCTAAAACATTTTTCAAAGCTGCACTAGTATTAGGATTGGGTTTTTTTTATTTTCGAATTCAAATTTGACAGATCTATAAAGATTTTTTCAAGGATAGTTGAAATTTACTTAACTGCGAAATTAAAATATGGCGGTAAGCTAAAATATTTTTCAGTTGCACTACCTTGATCATTTGATAACATTTTGTTTAAAATGTAAAATAGTTGTATCTTAACTCCTATATTTTTATTGCTTTTTTCTTTCTTATAACGACTTTGCCTTAAACCATCCAATAAATATTGAAAGCAACACAACTTTTTCTTCTGATGGATTTTCCATGCTGACATAAATAGGGCGGCTTGGTGATCTATCAAAAGTTTTTTTTATTCTTGCTACCAACTTTTACTACTTGGCTTGAAAGACACAGTCGGTTGCAGTAGCTATGAGTTAAGGGTTTGGCTTCAGGTTACGATGTCTGTGTAACCAATAAAAACTTGGAATAGCAAAGGATTTAGAAAAGACTTCCAGCCATAACTTACTATTACTACCTTTTAATTACGGCTTAACTCTCTTTAATTACAAAACTTAATGAGCTGTTACTAATTATACATCTTTTAGTCTATGAAAACTTTTTGACCGTACCATATCGTACCCTACATATGAAAACTTTATTACCATACACCATACCTTGAAGTAATTTGAAGGGGTAGGTACTAAAACTAATAACGAAACTTACTTTAACTAGCATTAAAAGGGTTTTACACCCTATAACATTTTCTACTTTAACTAGCATTAATAGGTCTTTACACTCCATAACATTTTTAATTGCCTTCCAGATAATCAACATCTCAATATGGGTCATATGACATCACCAACTTTCTCTATCAATTCTTTTACTTTTTTAGATTTAACGTTAGGAGCGAGAAATATGAAGGTCTCAGTTTTTCATGGGAAATATGAGCATACTGAGTGAAAAAATACAATAAATCTGCCAAAAATTACAAAATATGAAATTTATATAAAATAAATCTATTATGGTACCGGCTGATTGGCTAAATGGTCCAATGCATATGCTTATTTGTCATCAGTTTAAAAAACGACCAAGTGCTACAGTACAAGCAAGAGTACTGCATGTTAGGGTGTTGGATTGAATGCATGCGAGTTGGATCCTGGGGTTTGACATCGAGTCAAGTGATGCGGTTGATTCCCCGCTAGTATGTCAATTCTTGTGGGTTCCCCCAGTACCTTAGGTTTCCTCCTACTGCTAAAGACCTCTACGCACAAGCGAATTATTGAAATACAATTGAACCATATGCTACTCCTGAAGTGACCTAGTTTGTGTCATTTTTCTATTTCTCTCGGTACTGCATGTTAGTCCCAAAATAACCTAACCTGTGTTGAGTGAATGTTAAACCCCATTTCTCCCTCTAAAATATTTACAACAATTTTGAAACATATCTGTAACGAAATAATAGATAATCTGTTTTATCAATCATCCATCCGGACGTACATGTACACTACTGCCATTCTTGTGATTTACGGCACTTCCTTTCTAAACAAATGACTACCTTTTACAAATGTTCTGTTTCAAGAGGAAATTAATTTCTTTGTTTATATACTTGCATTGCTACAGGTACAATATTTCTGCCAAAAGATGAAACTTTTCACATGAAACACAGAAAAGCTTCAACTCAATAGGGGATAAAATTGTCTGGCTTGAAATAGATTTTTATTTCTCTCTTCACCCAACTGGATCTTTTCCTTGTATTTTTCTACGTAATCCAGATTGGAAACAAAGAATACTGGAGTATTTGCTTACACCAGACTAAGAAAACTGAAAATGTTGTTCTTAAGACATTAAAACAGAAAGAACTCCCATGCATAAACATTTAGAGCCACAGTAAGAAAGATACAAAGGCCAAATGGCTACATAGATCGAGAGGTAATGTATCAAACTGTTCAAGGTTTAACTACGCTGAGACGGAGGATAAAATGGTGGCCGTGTATTGTTAACCAGCTGTATCAACATACTTGGGAAGAAACCCCGTTTAACATAGTAACTGTACTGCCATTTGAGACCTCGTTCACTCCATTGTATAGAAAACTAGTCAAATAACTGTGGAGGCCACTTCAATTACCTTGTCATGTTTCATGACCTCTAAATAAACAAATTACATCAAACTAATTATCATAGGTCCCATTGATAACTCATAAACCAGCAAGCAGACTTTCAACCTTTTATTAATGACTATATTTTGTAGGACATATTGTTTCTACCTCAACAACAAATTACCTAAAATTTTTAATTCAAGAGCAATACCAACATCTTAATCTAGAAACTTTGCATCATAAACCCTTTTTATAAATTGTAAACCACCAATGTTCCAACTTTTTATAACTGACAATATTTGGTAGGGCGTAATTTTTTTACCTCTTCCAAAACTTTCATAAATTTTTAAATTCAAGAGAGTAATATCAACATCTTATTCTAGACGTTTTGATGAAAATAATCAACCAAATGTACCATATTTACACGTTAATTGGGTGACCACCACAGTATAAAAAAAAAGAACATTGCAGGATTCTTTAATGTTATATTTATACTCCAGGGTTGTAACTCCAGCTGTATTCTACCCAAATCTGTTGACCAGGGTCTAAATTATCTATACTAATATTTGTAACTGTCGTTCGTTTGTCGATCTGTTGAGGATTGGCTGCCTCACTAGGGCTGTCACGATGGTTGAAATCTGGTGTATAGGTGTAGCTCAGACTGGGGGAGTAACATAGGCCTGCTTGGACTACCACTTCTGGTTTCAGAGTTATGCCACTTAAGATTGATGGCTATACCCGTGCTATAAGTCAGGTTTTTAAAGGTTCATCCATAGCGGACAAGCAGACAACCGCAGCAAAAAGTAACAATATGGTGGTTGATGTCATTTCTATTTTAGGTAGAAAAGAACAAGTAAAACACTGAATGTTTCACAATAATTGGCTCCTTTGTAAGTGGCGTACAAAAAGGTGCGAAACTATTTATCAAAAACTATTTTGTAAAAAGAGAAAGAACTGTAGAAAATATTCCAGACTGTTCATGTATATTATATGTATACAGCTGAGAATGGAGGCTATTGGTTGCCAACAGTTACCACATGCTTTTCTCTTCAGTTTCACCCCAATATCCCACCATTGATCTTTATACAGTATTTAGCTTCAAGGTCTTTACAAATAAAGGCATTAAAGTCAACCGGGTCAGACGGCTTGCTGTGTAGGTTGAACTATCACTGGCAAATCGGACAATGGCAACACCTTTAATGTTACTTAACTGTTGCAAGTTTTAAGTAAATGAGTCTAGGTATTACCCAGGGTGTGTGAATAAGCGGACATTAAATTTATTATACATCGCGATTTCAATAATGAAATTAGAATGCCTGAAACTTTGGTACTAGAATGTTATTTATAATAGGAGTGACTTTTCATGGACCTGACAGACTGAAAAGCAAAATGGTTATTTTTTTTTTTCTAAATTTTTTACTTTCCGTCCAATATCCACTGCCAGAGATCTATCATATCACCCATATCTTTTTTTTCGAACACAACCAGTAAAATAAATTTGATAGTGTTGCTTTACAGAGTGTCTCCACTTATCTAAATTCAAAAGAGGAGTGTGTGGGGGTGGGGGTGGGGGGAGATTTAACATCTAATCAACACAAACAGATCATTTTCAATAATTCACTTGCTAGTAGGTTTTTGTTTAGCAGTGGGAGGAACCAGATGACTCTACTCCTAGTCACTTACAAGCTTGGGTATCGAAACCATGCCAGTTGACAAGTTTGGGATCGAAACGACGCCAGTTGACAATGACAGACCTTGTCACTAGACAACTCACCCACCCCTACCTAAATGTAAGAACTGTAAGAACTAGAGGAGAAGAATATGATCCAATCAGACATCTTTTGCACTAATGCACTTACTCCCCTGTAACAAATTCTACACCTATTGTTAAATTGAGGTCAGATTTTAGGAGACCATTAAACATCAAAAGTTGATATATCTAACAAATTTCTCCTACGTTTATTTATAGCCAGTTTGTTTATAAATTTGTAAGCAAATTATAAAATTGTGTCAGTTAGTCGCCATCAAAATACAACCTGTACCAACGCCCTGAATACGAATAAAATTAAACATACAAAGCTGAGTTTTGTTTAACTAAATGACCCAAAACTCATTTTATATTATTCATAATCACATATTCTGATCAAAATTGGTACTTGAAGTTGGGAGTTGGAAAACCAAGAGTAGGATAGGAATGAGAGAGAGAGAGACTTTAATCAAAACACGAGCTAGGTCATTTGGGGACTAACAAAACAGTACAATAACTCTGAAAAATTTCCATGTACCTGGGTCTTTAGTCGGAGGAAACCAGAGGACCCACAAGGTTTGAAGATAAGAAATAGATAATTCATAGACAAGCCTATAATAGATCGACTAACCTAGCTGAAAGGACGTATATAACTTTATATTGTTAGTCTGTTATATATTTAAAACTCTTAGAAAACAAGAAAAGTAAAATATAAAACTCTTTTACAGTGATAAAATTTACTGTCAATATTTATGAGTATGTGCTCTCCTTCCTTTTATCAAAATGTATTAAAAAAGATATAAATGGGTCCACAAAACTCCCATTCACGACATGTTTTAAAATCAAAGGACCAGATAAAAGACTAAGGTCAACTAATAATACAACTGGAAAGATTTACGACTTAATATAAGTTTTCCTAATACAAATACAATCAAAGCCCATAGAGGTTTTTAGGCAGCTTGAAGGACCCTCGTCGTGAAATTGAATGTGATTTTCAATTGAAATAAGGCTTTAAGATTAGTCTTGTTCATTGAGTACTAAAATGAACTGTACAATACATAGTGAATCTCGTGACCCAGAGAAGAGGAAAATAAACATGGACGAACCCAGTCTTTTATCAAGTTTGACACTCAACTCTTTCATGTCTGCACACTGTTTGATTAAAGAATTAGATACAGCTTGGAATATTGGCAAACTGGCTTCTTTTGTAACTGTAAATAGTTGTGTTCAGCTTTCAAACACTCTTATTGAAGGCTATCATAATTCAATAATGTAATATTAACAAGCCAGTGCTATTGAAGAACTACAAGTTCAATCAAATTTCTCCTTTCAGACAACTCAAATCAAAATGAAAACTGCATAGAAAATGCATTCAAACTTATCTTTTTCAAACAAAAATAATAAGGTCCTGTGTGCATCAGATTTAGATTAGAACTTATGGGTATCTTTGATGTTAGATGGACAATTATTTCCAGTCTTCAGAATATTATGGCTTTTTTGTCACTATTTCAAAACTAAAAGACTAGGAAAGATGCCTAAGAACGATAAATTCATAATTAATATAACCACTGACTGTAATGTGAGCCCACTGCCTAAACACTTTCATAATAAACCTATTATCATTAATCACTATTATTATTATTACATGTTGTGGCCTGGGAATTACAATTTTAACATGAACGGACAAAATATCAAGCATTTTTAACTTTGCTCCAGTCGTATATTAATATTTATCAGCCAATAACATATTCTATAGTAGATATCGCATGTGTGATAACTTTTATATTCTACCAGGTGATATCTTCAGTGGAGATATCGCTTTACACGAATTTGATTTATATACCCAAAGAATTATATTTATTTATTTATTTGTGCGTGTAAGAAATTGTGTTGATATTTTTTGATTCCAAGGAGATTCTCTATATATCAATGTCTCAGAAATGACAGACAACAAGAGTCTGAATTTGTGACGGACATTGTGTGTGACAAGTGACTTAATTTTGAGGCTTAATTCTAGGCTTTAATAACATGTGGAGGACAGAGTACTCGTGCAAACATTCTACAAGGACACGTGTGAGATGTAGGCTACATTTTTAATAATGTTAAAGGGCTTACCTTCAGTGAGATTTCTGCCTGGATTAAAAGCTCCACGTGGTGTACTGGGAGGTATTAAATCACAACTTGTTTGTTTAGATATCCTACATCCATACTGATTCTCACTTCTATAATTATAAAATTATAACGATAACTTGAATAATTCATAATGAATACAGGCCTAGCAACTTTCTACACGGAGGAAGCAATGCAAATGTTCACTTGTGAAATATTTGTTTTAAAATATATTTTGTTTATATTTGCAATGAATATGTATTTTTGATTTTCTAAAAGAAATATGTAATGCGAAAGATTTGGATTATTTTTCCCGAAACTTATAGCATGGATTGGTGCAAGCCACAGTAGATGATAACAGTATATTGGGATATCTACAAAAACAGGAGCTAAAGTGGGAGCAATATCAATCCCAATGCGAAGAACCACTTACACAACAAAAATTAACATAAAGATTCAGTGTATAAGAATTATTTGAATCTACTTACTTGAAATCTTTAAACTGAATACTACAACAGTCCAGTTTTTGTGTTATAGGCTGCTTCACATGAAACTTGTATAAATTTTCTACTGTTATTTTATTTGTTCTTAAAACTTGAAGATAATTCCTAAGTCTTGTCTGCAAGCTACTAGTAATCTGAAATGGCGAATGTCAAAATATAAGCCTCAATTTTCTCACTATAATAATTAAAAAATAAATAATGAAAACAAAATATGCTGAAAATTTCAGTCAAATTGCTTTACAAAATGTATTCAAATCCAGTAATTATCGCAGGCACCGAAAGTTGATTATGGTTCGGATAAGTTAATTACTGTCCAATTAATAGTTTCATATAATATTTAAGGCCTAAAAAAGACCTGCAATAGGCAGATTTAGCTCTTAAATAGTATGTTTAATGATAATAATACATAATGTCTTTTAAACATAGTTCCAGAAAAGGTGAAGCATTACATATATATACTGATGATAATGTAATTTGATTGTATCAACTGATACCTTTAAGACTTGAATATAAATATGTAATATTCAGGTACTTACTTTGTCTAAATTAGATTTTAAGTTAGTTTCTTCATTAGTATATGGTAACGAGTCATAAATAGCCTGAAAAATACAGAAAAAATAACAAGTCAAAACACTGATCTTTATTTACAGTATACATAACAAAATTAAAACTTGGATTTCAAAATATTTTTGAACCCTCTGGATAAGTAAAATAGGACCAGAACACATCTAGTACTTAGAATAAGGCTAATTTTTATCTTCTGAAGCTGTCAAACCAGCAAGAGTGATATTTTCCCTTTAAAACAATTCATAAAACCAATGTATTTCTGACACAAACATTTTTATAAGGCGGTGGGGCGGAATTGGTGGTAGGTAGAATCAATATAGGGGTTTTGGTTTGGAATTATATGGAAATGAAATAATGTTTAACCTCTTATAACTTCTCAGCACCAACCGGGCTAACGAGACGCCATGTGCTATGAGCTGCAGAAGTTTTATGGGGTTCGATGAATTCATTTTAACTTTAAACTGAAACTGGGCATATAAACAAATAGTTACATTTTAAAACAGCTATATATATCTGTTGAACAAAGTTTGTACAATTCATCAGACTTTAAACTCAAAATCGGCCTGACAGTAAGTACAACTAAATATGAGGTTCGTTAATTTCATTTCAACTGAAACTGGGCCTTACGACAGTTAAATCTTATTTGAATATTTCATCAAACTTCAAACTCTGAAGTTGGCGCGAAGTAATATATTCAAATTCTTTCTAATAATTAAATTCTGAGTTAATATGGGGTTTGGTAATTTCATTTTGACTGAAACTGGGCCATACGATTTGTAAGTTTCATAAAACTTCAAACTCTGAAGTTGGCCTCTAAGTAATATATTTAACTTTTTGTTAATATTTAAATTCTGAGTTAATATTTATCAGTGGAGAGTAGTAGTATGTAATTTAATAGCTTATATCTGTAGATTACAATACATCAAAGGACAAGCAAGAAATGACAGAAGTAGTTTTTATCTATGTGGTATACTTGAAGGTTTTATCAAGTAGTTTACTGTCTAGTGTGAAGTTTGTTGTGTAGTTTGTTTACTGTGTTTTATTGAACTATAAACATGAAAGAAACTTGTATAAAACTATGTGTATATAGTTACAATACACCTGTTGGGTTTATATCATATAACAATCTCTCTTCACCAGCTCCTGCAGGCCTGGCAAGGGACAACATAGTCCTTAGGACAGGATGAAAAACCAAGGCCCCATGTACACATTGTTACAATACACCTGTTGGGTTTATATCATATAACAATCTCTCTTCACCAACTCTTGAGGGCCTGGCAAAGGACAACATTGTCCTTAGGATGGGATGGAAAACCAAGGTCATGTGATAATCCCACTTCACCAACTCTGACTGCCTAGCAAGGATAACATAACCCACAGCATGGGATGAAAATCCAAGGTCCCATTTACATATTTACATATTGAAAATTTCTCTCATAGCACACTGTATGGCGTATGTCTGTCTTCATTAGCCTGGTCTGAGCAGAATTTCATCAACTCCACTTTTGAAACCAAATATTATAGGCGCTGATAGTTGTCTAAATTTTTGGAACAATATCTAATAGCGTCATTTGGCATGGTTTTTTTTTTTAAATAAAATATCTAGTTTTCTTTGGCTTTTATTCAATGTTGAAATGTATGGCATTGTACCATTTTTGGACTGATATACTTCTGAAAGATTCAACTTTCACAGTATTGACAGATAACGGCCAGATAATTTCCAACTGCCAAGCAATTAACATGCATGCAAGGGGTATAAAGGTGGACCATGGTTTTTCTGAAGGACTTGCTAACATACAGACAACCAGCTTATGAATACAGGTAGTTTGATAATAACTTAATGACAGTTGAACTTTGGACATTGTAAATAATTGCAAACATTGAAAAGTATAAAGTTTTTGTTACATTTACAGAATTGTAATCCAATCGAAATTGGTAGAAATTATCAAACATTATATAACCAATTACTAATTAGTGTCAGTAATTAAATCCTTAAATAAATTAGAGTTGACTAGTCATAACAATCGAGAAAGACATAACATTATACAATAGGGTCGTCCATCTTGTTTATAAGCAACAGATCAACTCCAGTGTAAATTGTTTTAATGGCATTTAGTAATTGAACTGGAATATACAGGTCACAATTCTATGGAATACAATTACTGCTTATTACTGAGGGACATTTTGACTAGACTCGTCATCAAGCAATGATAAAATATGAAATATAACAAGACAATATACACATGTAAACAACAATACTTTGTTAATGTTGACCAACCAAAGACATCCTTCTAATTCGTAAAACCTGAACCATCCTTGCATTTTTTTGACCATAGTTATCATTACATGCCTCAATCCGTCATGCTAAAACATACTTAATTTTGTGTTAAATATTGGATATCAGAAAGACAACTTCAATGTTGATTTAAATTGACCAATAATTTGTGTTTTCAATGTCAAAGACTGTGGATGATACTGAGTTAAAGACTTAACTCCCATTTATTTCTCTCCCTCTCTCTCACACAAAATACCTCAATTGACAATCAATAGCTTAATAGCTCGACAAGATTGGAAAGTGCATACTTGTCTAGTGCATGAGTATTGTTGCGAAAAGGGTCCGAGATAAGAAAAGTTAGCCCCCCTAATGATAATATCACCATTACACTACCCTTTATCTGTACTACTCTACTTCAACTGATATTTCTAAAAAAGTTAACTGAGTGCAAATTGTTAAGAAGACATCATCGTTATAAACAGATTATTAACCATGTGCTGTCAATTAACAATAAGTTTACTAAGTATAAAAATATTGAAGAGTCTCCTTCTTGTCTGCGGTATCACCATAGGTGGAAGGGGACCTTAAACCTCCAAGAATGAACATTCTTTCTTGTTTTTTTTTCTTTTTAGACTCTGTATCCCAAACTACATGTATCTCAAGGAATGGAGAAGTGGCACAATTATTTTTTTTTCCATGCCCACCCATGGCATTTCCACCATAAGCCGGACTAGCCACACAAACACGAATGGCTTGTGTGACTTTTGTACAGACTGTCCAATTTTATAGATACATAAATCTAGCAGAGGTCGATCGTAGCCATGTTTGAAAATGTTGGTCACCTAGCTTAGTGCCTATTCTCAAGCAGAGCTAATTGTAGATAGGTAGCCTAAGTTTAGTATGTATTATGTTTTGTCAGGTAAAATTAAAATTGTAAGGGAGGCTTGGTGGATGGCCAAATGGTTAGTGTGTGCACGTTGTATCATAAGGTCTGTCACTGAGTCAACTGGGGTTTTCTCCAGAACCTCCGGTTTCCTACCACTGCTAAAGACCCCCTACTCGCAAGCGAATTATTGTAATCTAAATGAACCATGTTAGTCCCAAATTTACCTAGTTTATACTCTCTATGACTTTCTCTCAAAAAAGGTTATTTCTAGGCATGATTAGAGACTGGTTAATTGTTGCGTATGTGATCTGCTATGAAGTCTAGGAAACAACCATTTCGTGCAACCGAATAATCAATTAAAAATATTTAATAGAGATATTACATATGTCAAAAGGTAAACATCAACACGTGTAAACAGTTATGAAACCCGAGATGAAACTTTGCGGTAGATTTCCTACATGATTACTTCACTTCAAAAGACAGCAGCACTAAAAAATGTGCAATATCTTGTGTCAAAAATATGTTTCATCTTTCAAAAATATATTATCGCTTCAAACTTTAAAGGAAATTGTTATTAATAAACAGTCTCTAAAAAATCTTCTAAGAACAACTGTTTCAAATATGAAGCAGAAAATTAACCATTACCTAAACATGCATCTCTGATCAAGATCTTTCATCTTAACGCAAAAAAATCTCACTAATTACAGACCCAGACTGAATGCAAAAACATTAAAGAACTGCCGAGAGAGATGCGTGCAGGATATTTTTTTTATAAAGAGCATGATATCGCAGTGTAGTTTATGTTTATTGGCGGTGATTAAATATCATTCGTATTGCATGGATGAGTTTATAGCTTGGCACAGTTCAAAGCCGAAGTTGTTAAACTGAAAGCTGGGGTAATGTGGAAGCCATCACATTAGAATGACGAAGCATTTGAAGTTGTGTGGAAAAAATATAATATTTACATCAATGGCCCTGTTTTCTCTTTTCGATGTATATGGCAAAATACTTAAAAGTTAGTATATGGCTCCAGTTTGTCTCATTTTATGATGATGCCGTTAACTGGCGGAAAGGGGAGACAAGTTGTTAGATAACATACTGTGAAATACTTGGCTCGCGATATTATACACAATCTAACTTCTTAAGACGGAAAGAGGCCAGCAACTATTTGTGCTATACTATCTTTTAAAAGACAAGTGTTTGTACTGAAGACATAAGTTTGATGAAGTATCAAGCTAATGTTAGTCCCATTTATTTAGTATATAATAAAGGAACAGACCCTCGTAAAACATTTTTTTTGGGGGGGGGGCCCATTTTTGTTACATGGAAAGTACAGAAAATAGATGTTAAAGGTCTTTGATTGCCAATAAAAGGAATTTGTGGAAGTAGAATCTCAAAAAATGCTAAAATCTTGTATCCATAATTTTGTCAATTTGTCTAAATATTATTCAAACTTTGGAAATGATGTGTAGAATATCTATAATAGATTTCCTGCAAAACGTACTTTGGGTCTAGGTGATACATGTACCAACAAAAAAAAACCCTGCTGGACCCATTACTTTTCGACGAAAATGCAGTTATTGTTAAAACATCCATTTCATTAAAAAATAAAAAAAATAAAAAAAAATAAATCGATCATAAAATTTGATTTTTTAATGTTCGAATTGTGTGTGTGTGTGTGTGTGTGTGTGTGATCCGTTTGATAGCGACAGATCACAGTAATATATGCAGTGTATTTGTATTAAGGAAAACAAGTAAGATGTTAGTTATGTGTTTACCAGTGATGTGCCTCCAGGCAAATGACAGGTCTTGTCTATCGCCATATCTTAACAGTTTTTGTGTTGACTGAGGCAGTCCACAAAGGCAATTTCTAGCTTCTGTAAGCCCATAAAATCCAGCAAGTTGAACTCAGTGGCCAGTAAAATATGGCTAATATATTCATCAACTCATACAGACCAGTGAATAGATGAATAATAAATATATCTCTACCAAATATTCCTACATTTTACACATTTATTTTTATACACAAATTGATGATATATCTAAGGCACTACTTGATAACGCCCTTCCTAAAGCTTCCCTTTTTGAACATCTTTCTAAACCAAGATCCAGATCACAAAAGTTAAATACCAGGGCCTGTTTCACAAAATTTTAACTAAGATAAAATCCAAATTTTTTTAATTTGATTGGATAATAGCAGATTGATTTTAGTGCTTAGCAAATCAGAATTGAAGTATCTACTAAAATTTGGATTTTATCATTAGTTAAGATTTTGAGAAACAGGGCCCAGACCCGACTTTACAAAGCATTCTAAGACATAACTTGACAATTTACTCAACTTTCAATCACTGTTTATGAGAACTGACTTTGATCCAGAAACACAAAACTTTACACATAGTTTCTTATTGATGTATTTAATACAATAAATCAACAAAAGTTTTAGAAAGGGCTATATTTTAGTTACAATACACCGAACAACTTTGATTAAATTATGCCTGAGAATGCTTTCTGAACTTTAGGCAGAATATATTACATGTATCTGATTGAGAAAGCACTGCTACTGTATCTCCCAATCAGTTAGACCTTTTAGTGTAACACGGTAGATCACATATGAAATGAAGTTTTGTGGCAGTCACCTCCAATTGGGTTATATTACACCGGGCCCGTATCTACAGGGGGGCGCGGGGGGGCATGGCCCCCCCGCATGAAATGCTCACACCCCCCCACTCAGAAATTGCTAACAATCATTAAGTATACACAGTTCCTTATATTAACCTAAAAAATCTAAATTTTAATTGTTTGAATACTTATTTTAAAGTGCTTATTAGACGCCTAGGTAACTACATAGCATGATGATTACAGCAGTATGTTAGAATG
Source organism: Patella depressa (assembly GCA_948474765.1). Classification (NCBI taxonomy): domain Eukaryota; kingdom Metazoa; phylum Mollusca; class Gastropoda; family Patellidae; genus Patella; species Patella depressa. The sequence goes on from OX419716.1 coordinate 11,045,688, forward strand.
ACCTTTCCGAAAATTTCCTCAAAATGTTCGCCCCCCTACCGAAAGGTTATGCCCCCCAGCTTTATGGTGTCTAGATACGGGCCTGTATTACACCCATGTCCAGACCACAGATATATATGTAGGACTCTATACAAGTATTTAATAGGCTACAATTAATGCATTGTTTCATACTTCATTAATCAAGAAAAAAGGATCTTAAATTGATTGGTGATGTCCCATTTGATTAGTTGTTAATTATCTCACTGTTGCATCAACTGGTTAATTGTTTAGTCTTTGTACCCGGATGACCTTGTTTACTAAAAATCCATAGACTTCTTTGATTTGGGGATAAAAATAAACTAGTCAATTTAGTCAGAAATTATGTTGATTTAGCATGATAATCTGCCTTTCTTGAGAATTTGACACATACAGTAGGCCAAAAATGAAACTCAAATTAGTAATCAAACAGACTTTTGCTTAGTTCAAAGTTTTGCTTAGATATACGTGTATACATGTTATATAGCTTGCCCCTTCATTGGATCATTCAAAACAAAAGATAAATGTAGGCCTAAAGAGCTTGTCCCCGATACCGTTACTTAAATCATTCAAAACACAATGCAATTGTACATAGAACTTTCCCTATCACTTTTAGTGACTCTTTTGAAAACTATGGGAATATGTATAAACAAATTCGATGATACACTAAAATTTTACGGTTCCACCTTCAGCGCCCTTAAATGTAATTTACCAGCCATTCCCAAGCCTGGAAATAATTTACTCAAAATTATTTGCTTTATATTAAATAAAATATAGTCCTTTATAAAACCTTTGCTATTTTAATGTATCAAATACATCAATAAGGAACTATGCGCTAAGTTTTGTGTTTTTGGATCAAAGATATTCCTCATAAACATTGAATAGTGATTGAAAGTTGAGTAAATTCTTAACTAATGTCTGAGAATGCTTTGTGAACTCTGTGCCTGGGCTTACGTGCAGAAGATGAAAGTTTTCATGAGAAAAAAGCTTAAGATTTCAAATTTGTCACATTTAAAGGTTTTGTGAATTATCCCAAGCTAAATTTAGAAATAAACATCATATTTTTCATATTACATTCAAACTTTCACCAGATCTCTTCAGTTTATAATTGACTTTAATTGGACTAAAAAGGTGTAAAAACGAACACCTTGCAAGAAGTAGTTTGAAAAGCCACATGAAAATTTCATAAATATTGTCAAAACTGAATGACTTTAAAAAAGATGAATTCATGCATGACAAACTATAGCGGATGGCAATAAAGACTCAATGAGTTTTTTTTTTTACAACCGAGTCTTGTGAAAATTTAGGGGTATCACATCTCCCTATTCATAGCCATTGGTGCGTGTGGTCAAAAGAGTATGATATGTTTGTCGCATGGCCGACTACTGGTAGGTTACAGAAAGTGATGAATAGCGTTTCCCCAATCTTCTCCTTTCATCAGATTTTTTACCAGCACACCGTAAGCTTATTGAAGCTACTGAAATGTCTATCTATTCAACGCGATTCAATACAATAGCCAAAAGGTTTGTGTGTAAAGCACAGGGACCTAGCCAAAAGGCCGCAGGTAATAAACACAGTTTCTTTAGGAAGCCACAACCATCAATAAAAGTGAACACAATGGGAGCCATGAACAGTTCCATTACTCCTCAATTCTTAAAAGTTTTTCTTAAGATATGAGGATATTCCCTTATAAAGAGACACTGTATGTGTAGGGGAGTTAGACAGCCATGAACAGTTCCATTACTCCTCAATTCTTAAAAGTTTTTCTGAAGATATGAGGATATTCCCTTATAAAGAGACACTGTATGTGTAGGGGAGTTAGACAGCCATGAACAGTTCCATTACTCCTCAATTCTTAAAAGTTTTTCTTAAGATATGAGGATATTCCCTTATAAAGAGACACTGTATGTGTAGGGGAGTTAGACAGCCATGAACAGTTCCATTACTCCTCAATTCTTAAAAGTTTTTCTTAAGATATGAGGATATTCCCTTATAAAGAGACACTGTATGTGTAGGGGAGTTAGACAGCCATGAACAGTTCCATTACTCCTCAATTCTTAAAAGTTTTTCTGAAGATATGAGGATATTCCCTTATAAAGAGACACTGTATGTGTAGGGGAGTTAGACAGCCATGAACAGTTCCATTACTCCTCAATTCTTAAAAGTTTTTCTGAAGATATGAGGATATTCCCTTATAAAGAGACACTGTATGTGTAGGGGAGTTAGACAGCCATGAACAGTTCCATTACTCCTCAATTCTTAAAAGTTTTTCTGAAGATATGAGGATATTCCCTTATAAAGAGACACTGTATGTGTAGGGGAGTTAGACAGCCATGAACAGTTCCATTACTCCTCAATTCTTAAAAGTTTTTCTGAAGATATGAGGATATTCCCTTATAAAGAGACACTGTATCTCTGGGAGAGTTGGATGGCCAAATGGTTAGCGTGTGCGTGCTGTATCATAAGGTCTGTCATTGAGTCAACTGGTGAGGTTTCGACTCCCCGGTTGAAAGTGACAAGGAGTAGGATTGCCTGTCCAACTTCATGGGTTTTTTCTGGGTCCTTGGACTTCCTCCCACTGCTACTGAATTAAAATTGAACCATATGTTAGTCACAAAATGTCCTAGTTTGTGTTGAGTGGATGTTAAACCCATCTCTCTCTCTCTCTCATAATACATCTGTAATCATAATCTCTCTCTCTCTCATATAAAATCCCTCAACCTTTTTATTTCTCAAATCTTCATCCCTTTGCATATACATGTATATACAATGTTTATGTACATAAACTCAGCTTACGGTGATTGTGTGAATAGAATGATATCACAAATATAAATTTCAATTTCATTTTCAATTGAAAAGCTGGTGAAAAGATATTAAATTCTACTTCAAAGTTCTCAATGCCTTTGATGTTGAAAAGCATATTTTTGCATCAGTCATGAAAGGCGAGTTAAATCGATGCAGGTCTATTGTATAACCGCTTTGACAAAAACCGTTGCAAAGAAAAAATTGACTGTAAAAATATAAGACTGACACGAGACATGAAATTATCTACGAAGGTTCCCTTTCAACGTTGGGTAGATCAATAGTACTTGATATCAATGCCTTTTGGCTGTGAATATTTATGTGGATAGCCCTAACATATTGTCAATAAATCATACACAGTAAGCTGGGCTTTTATCAATATATAACATAATATGAACGAAGGTTGTCAACAAAACTTTTCTTTTATCTTTGATTCTCTTTCATCTTTTTATGTCAGTCAGGTAAAAGAGAGAACTAACTTCAATTTACCTAGACTATAGAAAAATAACTCTCGTGTGTTAACCATGACAGATTGGTGAGGAAATTTAAGCAATAGTCTCTTTGAAAGTTTAACCCTTTTTTTTTTCGTTTTGCTGTAAAAAAAAAAATCTCTTCTCTGACATTAAAGAGTGTATAGATCTATTTTTTGAAAATGAAATGAAATGAAATGGGGTTGTGCGTCCTAATGTTCTGCACCTAAACTGCGCTGATGAAGACGGTCTATATTCTTAAGAACCTTAAAACAGACGAAAATTGTTCTAAAAGAACATATTAATGAAATATGAGTGTATACAATGAGTTTTATATTTGATTTTTTAAGAAAAACTATTGTAATTTCTAATCAATCATGTTCTGTGTAATATGTGAATAGTTCAAATTGAACAACAGTGGTTTACGCCTGTTTATTCCATTCTATTAATATTTTTATTAATATTATTATTATTTTGTAGTTCGTGAATCAGCCATAACTAATTACTTCCACGTTCTCTTACAGTATATATTTATCTTTGTTCATTACAAATGGCATCCGAAACCATAGAATACACGACTCATTGTGTCTTAAATATTGGATAATAGGATCCAACATTTTCATGGCAAGATAACAACATCAATATTGATTGGAAATGGACCAATATTGAATTCTTGTTTGTGTTTTTAATTTTGAATATTATGGAAAACATTGAGTTAGAGGTTCATCCCCTATATAGTCTCTGTGTCATGCATTAGTCAGATTTAATACACATATTAACCTTTGATACACATTTTAACCCTTAATACTCATATAAACCCTTTAATACTCATATAAACCCTTAATATACATACCAACCGTAAATACACATATTAACTCTTAATACACATATTAACTCTTAATACACATATTAACCCTTAATACACATATCAACCTTTAATACACATATTAACCCTAAATACACATATTAACCCTAAATACACATACTAACCCTTAATACACATACTAACCCTTAATACACATACTAACCCTTAATACACATATTAACCCTTAATACACATATTAAACCTAAATAAACAAATTAACTCTAAATAAACAAAGTTATACACACAAGCAAACATACAGATCTCAATGAACATACAAAAAATATCTATAAATACACATACAGGGTAATTCTGTTTTTCACTTTCTAAAATCAAATTTTTAAATATCTATTTCCGGGATTAAATTCATCTTGGAAGACTCAAATATTGCAGTTGTTGATGCTTTCCAAACCTGATATACCGCACACTTTTTATATGACCATATAACCAACAGAGAGAGTGTTCAAACTTTACCATGCCAGACAATTTATTGGCATTAGTTATCAAATCATTAGCAAAATTAAGCTGTGCAATTTCAACAGAATCACTTTATCTCTACAAAAGGGGCAGATAAATCCTACTTATAAAGTCAATATGTAAAACATGTTGATACAGGCCTTGTGTAATATGTCATAGAATCCTTATTATATATACATGTTACACATACACCTTCCATATGTAGTGGATAATCTACCAATCTAAGGGATTAACTTGACTGACCATTTTAAGTCTAAAGGAGTAAAGGGTTATACTATTGTTTTCATTTCAATAGACCATCGGGTATCACCAATGCTCTCTTTTCAGTCCAATTTACCAGAGAAAATGGTCCACTTAAAACAAACTCTAGGGTCAAAATGGGACCTTTGGTGTCACTAATGCTCTCTTTTCAGCCCAATTTACAACAGAGAATGGGGTTTAAGGTCCACTTGTCACAAACTGGGTCACTATGAGACCAAAACATGGTACAATTATATTTCAATAATTTGACTGACGTAAACCAGAGGGCCAAGAGTAAACCCACGGGGATCGAAAGGTAACCCTTTCCTTGTCATGTTCAAGCCTGGGTTTGAAACCAAAACATTTGCCTCAATGCCAGACCTAATGATCTCAAAAGTAATCAGCAGATTATTTGACCACCCAACTCATCCAATTCACCTTTTTAGTCACAAAACTATGAAGTGTTGTTAGTTATCAATATAATTCTTTTAATCTTGTCAGACGTTGAGAATTTGGCATTAAAGTATATGGAGACAAGAATGATTTTAGCTTCAAGGTTTAGCCAATGAACAATTTTTTTGAAAGAGCAGACATTTTTTCGAGATTTGCAACCTGGGTTGCATTCCAAGATTTTTTCGAGATTTGCTACCTGGGTTGCATTCCAAGATTTTTTCATACACACCTATTATGTTCAAATCTTTTAAAACTAAGTGCATAAACCCATATCAAGGGGGCAAGCAAGAGAGGTGAGTTCTTTAGGTCTTTTAACGGAGTGACCTCAATAGGTAAGCCTCTATAAACAGCTACAAAGCCAGGCAAGTTTGACGCACAAAGCAAATATGCAAGAGATAATTCGCTTGTCTGTATCAGTCCAGCTATTGTCAATCTCCCTGAACACACAAACTCTAGCCCTCTACTAAAACAACCTGGAGCCCACAGGAAGAAAGAAATTGCAAAGTTTATGTTTTAAATCCATTTCCTTCGGCAGTAAATAAATAACCAGAGGCTTATATGTGCCTGGTTGTATCTCCTCAAGTTTATCCCCTCTTCCACAAATAATAGAACCCAAAAAATTAAAACTCTATTTTACACCTATTTACTCAGTTTTACTTAATTTTCTTGATGTATTGTCATCTATATAGGGACAAAGTATCCTATTTCTTCTCGCTATATTGACGTTAAATATTTCTTGTGCAGCACAAGACATGAAGGTATGCTCTTGTTATGTCATTTGAAACAAAGAGTAGGTAGGCTTTAAAAGTATTTGTGAATCTTCTTGACTGAGATTAGATAAAAACTTGCTAAGGTTATCTCAAGTAGAAGAAGATTTATTTAGCAGGGTTTGTTTATTTTAATAAGAATAAAGTTAAGCAAATCAAACTACTTGTTAACTTTTTTTTTATAAATCCCACAACCTCGAGAATAACACGATCTAATGGCTGTCTTTATACTAGATAACAATGTGAAATTTGAAAGCAGTTTCGATCAAAAGTGACCTAAACTAAAGTATACTTCTATAAACATTAGTACAATTCTGAAAATATATGAATTCAAAATTTACCCTATTATAATAGACCTCCAAATCCCTTGAAAGTTTCTATCACCCAATCCAAAAGGCAAGAGAGAGAGAGAGAGAGAGATGGTGTTTTACATCCACTTGACACAAACTAGGTATTTTGGGTGTAACATATTGTTCAATTTTATTTCAATAGTTCGATTGCACGTAGGGGTCTTTTGCAGTGGGAGGAAACCAGAGGACCCTCAGCAAACCACAAGCTAGGACAGGCCACCCGACACTTTGTCACGTACACTCGGGGAATCGAAACAATGCCATTTGACTCAATGACAGACTTTATCATACAGCTTGCACATGCTAACATTCGGTCCTCCAACCACCGTCAATCTAGAAGGTGTATTGGGACTTTATTTATTAATGGAAGTGTAATAATTTAATGTAAATTTCATACATGTATGCAGAGTAATTCTTTTATGTACTTGTTCTCATTTTTATATCCTTGGTATAGCCACATTTGAGACTAGGGGCATTGTCTATACATGTACGTAACCACACTATGACATTGTGGCTACAAACACTTTGGCCATAGAGCTTTTTATTACCCCGTTCAGACGCTTATAACTAAACTGGTTTAACTTATCCGGCGATTTTTATCCGGCAATTTTTGCGTTCATACGTGTTTTAAAATACTGGCACTATACTGGATTAACATTCCTGACCATGTTCCTGACCTCGTCGGTCAAGGGTCAGTGGTAAACGCGCATGAGCACTGATGAAGAACAAGAAGCCGCCATTTTTCTAAGATTGTTATTTACTACGCACTGCGCATGTCCAGAGTGAAAATATCCGGATATTTTTATCCTACCCGTTCAGACGCCGAAAGTTAAACCAGATAAAAAAAAAAGCTGAATTCAATTCACCTACGGAGGTGGATATTTTAAACTAGTTTAAAAACTCCACATATGCGTTCAGACTACGAAAATTGCTGAATTAACTATCGCCGGATAAGTTAAACTAGTTTAACTTGCGCGTCTGAACGGGGTATATGTCTAACTGCAGTAAGCTCACATTCAACCTCTTTAGTCAAAAGAGTGTCGACAGTGCACCAGTAAAACTGTTGTACATAAATCTGTCATATCTCTGGGCTTTAGGTTAGAATCATTGCCTATACACGAACCAGGAATGTAGGACCGTTCAGCCCAGAGATGCTTTAACCCGTAGAGGTTTTTAACCCTTATCAAAACAGGGTTCCCCATGTAACACTGGCAGCCCACCCCGGTTCACAAAGCATTCTCAGACTTAAAGAGCACATAAAATGAGAAAACTAGATTCATTGAGCCTATAGACATTGGTTACTATATGCATTTTATGTCAAGTTCACTCCAATCTGATTAAAATTAATTGAGATATTAACGTTTAAACATCAGACAGCCAAAAACGGTTTTCAAATTTTCAATTACAAGCTTTATCCGGTTGATTGGCTAGTGACGTCACAGGCACTACACATAATCTATACACATTATCTATACAATATAGCACTATCTGTACGATATATCACTGTATACACACCGCCAGTTAACACGTGTGTATTTGTCGGTCCAATTAACATTTGACTAGCGTAATCATTAATTTTACACGGAAGCTACATATCACTATACTATATAAGTCAAAGCATTTTCAAAAGCCGACCTTTCTCGTCTTAAGTTGTAATAGATTATATATTTGTGACTAGAATAGATTATAATTCACTAGTTGATCAACATCTCCAGCCCGTAAATCAGTACGTAATATTTTAACACGGTTATCGGCAAACTGATCCCGCAGTGAATATTCGCTTGGCCGCTACAATCACTGATAAGCATGACATCGACGAGGCTTAATGAGTACGGCATATTAACTTTTTAACTCCGACAAATTAAATTCTCAAACATTTTTTTGAGGTAAAAGAAAAATAAATAATGACGTTTGAAGTATTTGGAGTTTAAAAATATTTCCTATTTAGTGTAAATGGGTATCAAAACGAGTAAAATGCATCATTTTGCCCGAAGCAGTTAGGTGTTAAGTAAACATTGCACGAGCCGTTGAGCCAATGACTAACGGCGCGTGCAGTCAACGCACCTGTTGTGAACTGTCGTCTGTTACAGAGATATTTCGTAAGTAATTCTCTGTGAAACAGATTGGGTTATCGGTAGTCATATCGACAAATAAACCGACAGAATGAAACGACACAAGACGGTGCAGATAAAAACATGTGTCTTCTAAAGGTGCGGCAAAAGGGGAGGGGGGCGAATAGAAGAGCCTCCTAAGCTGGTATCTCAGGTACACGGTAACGTCGCATTCTGATTGTGAATTAAATAATAAAATAATTTTTTTTTTCTTTATATTATATAAAATTGTATATTATTAATATTACATTGGTAGTTTAGTAATTTGTTTAAAAAGCCATAGCCAACTTTCCTGCCATATGCGACATGCTTTCAGCATGTCTGTTATTGGCGTACGTGACCATTTTCAGCTTTTTCGCGCCAAAATCAACCATTTTACACATTTCTTAGTAAGCCATGCCTTATATGGTAGACGAAGATTTCCATGTGACATTGAGATCGTGTAACGCTATTTTAGTGATAACGGAGCTTTTTGTTATAAATACAGAGTAATTATTCGACAAATACAAGTGAATTTGAGCCATGTTACTTACGCTATTACAAACTATCGAAGCTATCGATAGTTTGCTTGACTATCGCAATTTTTATCGATAGTTTCTTTTTAATATCGATATACACTATCGACAGTCAAACTATCGCGATGCATCGATTGTTCGATGTATCGTTACACCCCTAATGATTATTATTTGAAACCATTTCGTTTCTTAAAAGCCGACAATTGATTATTTCTATCGGCTTAAAAGATGTCCGTAGCGCCGGCTATAAGAATTTCACACCAATCTTGTTTCAATCAGAAGCCAATTATTGTTGGCTTACGGTCGGCTTATTCTGATAAAAAAAAAACACATGGGGAATATGGCTACAACAACTGTCTTTATAAAACAAATTCTTCCGTAGTCAATTGTTATTTAATTAGGGGGATTAAGGAATCAGTCAGGCGTTAACGAATACACACGCCGGGTGTATATAGGTAATTAAGGAATAAACATCCCGAATATGCATTCGGTCACTGTGACGTCACTGGCGTCTGAGGGGATTAAGAGTGTTTTCAATAATTGGCCAAGTCGTTTTTACGGGAGGTCTATATTTGCGACTTTGAGTGACGATATCTGAATTAATTTTCATCAGATCGACGTTAAACTGCCATAAAATGCATATAGTAACCAATATTTATAAGCTCAATGAATTTAGTTTCCTCATTTTATGTGCTCTTTAAGTCAAGAATTTACTCAAATTTGTTTGCCTTCTTTTAGCTAAAATATAGCCCTTTATAAAACTTCTGTTGTTTCAATGCATCAAATACCCTAATAAGAAACTGTATGCAAAGTTTTGTGTTTCTGGATCAAAGATATTTGTTAAAAAAAGTAACTGAAAGTTTAATAAATTCTCAACAGAAGTCTGAGAATGCTTTGTGAACTTTGGGCCTGTTATAACTGTTATCCATAAATCTGTCATATCTGAGCTATTACTCAATTTAATTCAATGAAGTTTGCAGACATCATGTACATGTATCTTCACTTCATCATAAATAGTCTGAGATAATCGATCATGACACCATGGATCCTTTTGGCTAAATGGGAAAATGGTGATGGATGTCATGTGTGAGACAGGCTATGCTTTCTCTTTTTAACAAACCCAAGTTCATGTTTAGTCCATGTTGAAAGTTCATTTAGCTAAGAATTTTTATACAGCCGTACATAATGATAAACCAAGTAAACATTAGAATCTGTTCACAGAATTGGTTTTGGTAAAAACGACATAACAATTTGGTTTTAAGGGCTAAAAAATTTGGTCATAATCATCAAAAAATTTAGTGATAACGGCCAAATATTTTGGTTATAACAGACTGTCAGCCCACAGAGACTTTTGACAGCCCCACATGAAAAGTCATAATCTTGGTAGGCTATATTTGATTAAATTTGATTAAATTGCATAATAAAGGAAGAAATAGAAGAAAAAAAGAAATTGTAAAAAAAAAAGAAATATATTTATAATTGAACTCAATACTCATTAAATTTTATAACTGGTATAAATTTAATACATCTTTTCAAATTGGTTGCCATGTCAAGCCTGGAAATAAGGCACCTGTCACTGACAATGTCAGGCACAGATTCAGGCTTTGTCAGGCACAAAACCTCTGGTGCCTGTCATTTTGTCTGGCACTGATTTGTCTTTTTTATTGATATTATTTATACATGTCTGGCACTAAGTTTAAAATGTCAGGAACTATTTCATTAGTGCCTGACATTTTGTCAGGTACATCTAAAACCGTTATTTCCAGGCCTGCCATGTGATTTTTTTTTCCGTCGGTTGTTAATGAAAATTATTCAACAGACAAATTAGTTCAGCTCTGAAAAAAAATTGTTGCCCATTCAATAATAAAAATGACTGGGCAACAATTTTTTTTTCGCCAAGGATTCAATAGCACTGTCCCTGAACATGCAGGGCGAGTGTAATGAAACCTTCGTTCACAGCTGAACTGCAGAAAACTAAACTACCTGTTTATAGTGCCGAATCACTGAATGATAAACTGATATATATGTGATATGGCTAATAATTCCCAGTCACTAACCCTCAGCTAATAATAATGCACAGCTGACAACTTATCGCTAATAATGCACAATTGGATTTATATTTTACTGTTGAATATCAATGAGTTATTACACATTGTATTAATCTGAATATTGAATAAGTTATATGTGTAGAGTGTATTAAAATAAAAATAATAATTTATAACACAATAATACAAGTTATTAACAGTGTGTAACATATTTCACTTTGAAGCTGAATAATAAAACATGATTTTATTTTAATGGATTGAACAATTATATTAATGCAAGGCTTGTTATTAAACCTCAAAGAGAAACATGTTACACAATATGTCAATAACTTATATTTAATAGCTTGTTATAAATTATCATTTAATTTATTGGGAATGGCTGTATTTATCAATCATTGCAATTATTATAAACTTACAAAAAACACTTGAATTTATGAAAAAACTATGACAGCATTTTTTTTTAGAAATATTGAAATCAAATACTAATATATAGATAGGTGGAAGAAATATAGTCTTGTAAACTGATGTGTCCAGATGGTATTTATTGCGCTCTGGAAAAGAGATCTCGACATAAATGGTTGGGGGAAATTTGTAGAAAATATGGCTATGGCCAACAAATAGATCTAATTTCTCATCTTCAAATATCCTTTTTTTGACTATTTCAACTTTGTTTTGCGACATTCAGTATAAAAGGATTGCTGAATTGTGATATAAAGTGGGAAAATTTATTCACTTAATTCAACCCCCCAATTTTTTTAAAAAAAATCAAATTCTTATTTAGAAAAAAAAGTACTAGTACTAGATAACTTGGAATTGGTGAATACATTTCCAGAAAAACTGACTAAAACCGTTATTTCATTTTGTGCTGTAGAAAAAGGTAAACATGCTTCTACACTGGCTAACTGTTTTGACAAGCCGTGTTTTGCTTGTAATTTCTTCCGATTAAGACAATCAAAGCACAGCAGAACAAAAACCAAAAGAAACCACAATACACAATTCGTTTCACAGTAATCTTATTACCTGCATAGTAGTTATCCCGATTTCATCGTTACTTAACCACCTCAATCTGGCAGACAGTTTTTGGGATTCGTGTTGAATTACGATCCCCCCGAGCATTTTGGGGCTGACATTTTCTTGTCTATTGTCAGTAACATATCCATCGTTATTTGTATCCGCTGTTCTTCTGTGATGTCGGGCCCCTAAGTTCCTTAATTTTATGCGATCCGAATTCACACCATTGTTTCCAATCCAATTATTGTCGTCCTGCAACGTAAAGTCCACACGGTGCATCAATAGAAGGACAGAAAGCCACAGTTGAATGAAATCAACATGCCAGTCTTTGGTCCAATAAGTCGCCATGTTGAAAAACACTGGTCAGATATGGGGAATATTATTCCCGATATACTATAAACCCCTGAATTATGAACTTATGACATAGCAGTTACACATATGTCCCATATTATATTCCATATCGTTACGTCATTGCAGTTGCAATACTGTCCGATTATCACACATTTTAATGAGCGACCTATGCGGTCTACATCTCTCCTTTGACTTCATCAGTTCATGTAGTCGGTATAGCCAGCGAATAGCGAGTATTATATTTTATTAGACAGAGCTAAAACTCGGTCACGCGCAGTTTCGCACAAAGTTCTCGTACGCAGTGCGGCTACATAACGGTAGTTGGTAAAACATGGCGGCCTCCATGATTAACTTGTGCAGACGATGTTTGCAAACAAGTTTTCCATTTTTATCGGCGACACACCCTGTCAGAAGAAAACTTCCACAGTATCTTCGACGTGGAATTGAGACCAAAACTTTCCATACTCAATCAGGTATATTAATTACTTTGTTTTATCGATAAACAAAATGTCAACATTGTGTGGATATTCATATCGTTTGTCTCATTCAGTGTATAACTTACTATAACACAACATGTTTTTTTGATTGTGTGTTATTTATCACAGAGCCTCAAAACATGACCACGATTAATAAAACCATTGAATGACTGATGTTGACCTACAACTAACCAAATAATGTTATGAATATTATTGATAGATTTTAAAACAGACATTATTGTTATCACTTTGAATTGAAATGAAATGGATTACTACATGATGTCAAACTTTTTTTTTGCGCCAGGTTGGATGAACGAATGGTTAGCATGTGCATGTTGTATCATGAGGTCTGTCATTAAGTCAACTGGCGTAGTTTACATTCCCTGCTTGTATGTGACAAGGAATAGGATTGCCTGTAAAACCTCGTGGGTTTTCTCCGGATCCTCCGGTTTCCTCCCACTGCTAAACTAGGTCATTTCGGTACTAACATATGGTTTTTAATTTTTTATTTCAATAATTCGCTTGCGCGTAGGGGTCTTTAGTGGGAGGAAACTGGAGTGCCCGGAGGAAACCTACGAGGTTGAGAAGGGCCCCCTATCTCCATGCCACATACGCTCACACCAGGGCTCGAAACCACAGCCGCAAGCCAGAGGTGACCGGCCAGCTAGAGGTCGAAGCGCGGCACTCTAGACCACTAGGCCATCCCCCCCCCACTGCTAAAGAAACCTGTGTGAAAGCCAGTTATTGAAATAAGATTGAACTATATGTTAGTCCAGGAATAACCTAGTTTATGTGGAGTGGATGTTAAACTCTCTCTCTCTCTCTCTCCCTCTCTCTCTCTCTCTCTTTATTTTGAATTGATATTGTGTCTCAGTGAGTAAGATGTTGGCTGAAAAAGCATGGTTTTGCAGGACTGTTGATGAATGTAACTTAAAGATACATTATGGGAGATAAGTTAACGAGTTGGCAGTTCTCACAATAATAGTTAAAAGCTAGATAATGTAAAAATTTCAGTCCAATTGATCCACTATGAACCGAAAATTAAGCCAATGAAATTTCCGCTAAGCCTTGATTATTATAACTGAAATCACTAAAATCGGTATGATGAAAAGCATAGTCTACATTATCTATTTAATAATTAAATCGAGAAGTTATGCACACAATCCACTAAAGTTTGCAGGTTAGCGATGCGATCGAGAGTTGATTATGGTCTGGATATGTTAATTAATGTCTAATTAATTTAGATAATATTTCAGGCCTAAAGAAAGACCTACAATAGGCAGATTTATGTATAATATATGTTTAATTAATGTATTTGTATGAACTTATTATTTTAATTTGTCAGGTCCACTGCGCAATGGTGAGTTTGAAATGCAAGATCCAAAGTCTGAAGATGAAGTGTAAGTTTTTAAGGTACTTGAGGGTCATGTCAGGGGTCATAAGAGCGGCTTTTAACCCTATAACATCCATACATTGATTAATCAATCAATGTCGATGTTTCTAGTGGTATACCAACAGTTCCTTCCATGGCACGCCAAGACATCGTTGTCGTAAAAGATTGTTTCATTGGCTTTCAACCAAAATGCTGATAATATAATGACTCTTTCAGATCCTAGGGTAGTAAAGACAAGTTAAACGAAATTTTGAACAATAAAAAACAAAACGAAATAGGATCTGTCTTTTAATCAGTTTGGTGGATTCCTACCTGACCTTGTTTTTTCGTATGCATGAACTGTAGTAGACTGGCCTCCAGTCTGTGACCCTACACGAATCTGATCAGGTTTTGTCAACGAAATATTAATAATATGCATATGGTCTGTACTGTAAGTATTCTAATTGAAATACTATAAATTTCTCTTTCAGTTGCTATTATGCAGACAAATTGTGGGGGATGGGGTGGTATTTTTAAGATTTGTAAATCAATAACCTACAAATGTGCTGTTTTTTGTTCGTTAATTTCAGAGTGAACATAACTTTTATTGACAAACAAGGAAAGAGGATTCCTGTTCGCGGTAAAATAGGTGATAATGCAATGTACTTAGCCCACAGATATAATATAGAACTAGAAGGTATAAACTTTATAATATTTTTAGAATGTCATATTGGTGTTAAACCAACACAAGTCCATCTACCAGTAATTAAACTCAGCCTACCTGCACAACATTTAATGTTGGCAAATATTATATCAACCTATGTCAATCAAATTTGGAGGTATTTTCTCATGTAATTTTATGTCCATTTTTGTTAAAGTAGCTAAGTCTCTAACTCAGTATCATCCAAAATCTTCAACATTGAAAACACAAATTATTTGTCAATTTAAATCAACATTGATGCTGTGATCTTACCAGAAAGATTATCAATATTTAAGACAGAATAAACATTTTACCGTGTACCATAATGCGTTTTAACCCCAGTTCAAGTAAGAGACTCAAGGAACGAAGCTAGACACATTGCACCAAATCAAATGGCACATGTAGACTGGAATAACCAGATGCTAGATATTTGCATTCGATCGAGACTGTTGACTTATTTTGCGGAACATAACTGATTGTTTGCGATTTAGCTACTTTAACTATTTGGTTTAGAATCGAAGACGTGGGTTTGAATTGAAATTCTGTCAGTTTTTGGTGAATTTTCATGGTTTGTAGGAGCTGAGAAGTTGGTTACAGGGATGTCAAAATATAAACTAACTGATTGTTTGCGATTTAGCTACTTTAACTATTTGGTTTAGAATCGAAGACGTGGGTTTGAATTGAAATTCTGTCAGTTTTTGGTGAATTTTCATGGTTTGTAGGAGCTGAGAAGTTGGTTACAGGGATGTCAAAATATAAACTAAACTACTTTGGAGCTCGCTCATTTAGTGTTGTTGCTGCCAATTTGTGGAACTCGCGAACTGAAAATCCTCAATCCAGTTCATCATTAGACTCCTTTAAATCCAGATTGAAAACATACTTATTTGAGAATTATTTGCTAGAGTGATTTGTGTTTTGTAGCGCGATATAAATGGACCCATTATTATTTTTTATGGATAGTTTAAAGCTTTAGAGCAAAGACACAGCAAGCTGTTGGTCCGCCTGTAGTGGAGATTGTTCAACAAAAATTTGGGAAAAAGTTGGAGCCGGCAGAGATTAGAATTAACATTAAAGTCAATGGGAAAATTAATGATGATCTGCCCGCATCACAGATCCAAGGGTTGGCTCCGGGGTATATATTTTAATTGACAAGTGTTAGCTCCCGGTATATATTTTAATTGACAAGGGCTAGCTCCTGGTATATTGACAAGGGTTAGCTCCAGGTATATATTTTAATTGACAGGGGTTAGCTTAACAAGGGTTAGCTCCTGGTATATATTTTAATGACAGGGGTTAGCTTGACAAGGGTTAGCTCCTGGTATATATTTTAATTGATAAGGATTAGCTCTTGGTATATATTTTAATTGACATGCCGCTGCTACTGTTCCTATTGTTAATTTTTACAGGTGCATGTGAAGCCAGTTTAGCATGTTCCACGTGTCATGTTTATGTAAATGAAGATTATTTTGATCAGTTACCAGAACCGAAAGAAGAGTAAGAATTTTGAGCTAGTACTTTTCTAATTAAATACAAAAATTAAATTTATTTGTTAATACAGTGTTCTATTTGGTCTCATTAATTAAGACTTCATTATTCTTCCTTTTTTACTGATGAGAGCCATGGTGGTTCAGTGAAAAGGGAGTTAGCTCACTTACTAGGAGGTACCAGATTTACAGCTCTTTGAATTCTCCAGCCAGGATTTTCTTTGTCATGGTTCTATATGTTGGGAGGTTCGCTTCGGATGTTGGCCGAGAAAGTTCATCAGGATTTTCTGGCAAGGTTTCGTCATGTCAGTGATGCAGGACAGAGGGCCTGACAAGAATCCAGTTGGAGCAGAACTGTAGGACAATAAACCCCATTTAATTTTATTTCTTGACAGTGGTACAGGATTGATTGCCTAGCAAACAAAAAGTGTGTAGATGGCATGGTTATGATTACATTTACTTACTTACATTAGCCCTTAAATTTGTGAAATATTTTACAGGGAAGAAGATATGCTGGACATGGCACCATTTTTAAAACCTAACTCTAGACTTGGTAAATATTTTTATAAAATGTTATTTTCTCATATGATATTATTAGGAATAGTACACAATTTATAACTTTCGCCAAACAGGGCTGTTCAAAATAATTTTGCAATAACATCCCGTTTTAAGATATTATTTGAAAAAAAAGGGCCTGTTTCACCAAATGTGGGCAGGACAATGAACTACTGATTACAATGTCCTTGGTTCAATTAAAAAGTAAAAAAAAACCCTCAATCATGGCCACACAAGATCAAATTTGAGTGAATTTATTTTGTCAAAGTATGATTTGGAGATGTAAAAACTAGTGTGCCCCTGACCTGGCTCTTATTAGTTCCTGATATTACCCTTCATAATGACTTATTATGGCTTGTCTTAAAGGGCGGGGGGGGGGGGGGGGGGGCGAGGTGGCCAAATGGTTAGAGTGTGCCTGCTGTATCATATGGTCTGTCATTAGTTTGTTTCAATGGCATTTGATAATTGAACTGGAATATACAGGTCGCAATTCTATGGAATACAATTACTGCTTATTACTGAGCGACGTTTGATACTGACTAGAGAAGCTTAGTCGAAGCGTCTCTCAGTAATAAGAGGGGGATGCTCGATTCACAGTTCTGGAATTAAATTCCAAAACTGGTGTCAATCGAGTGAAAAGGAGAATTTCGGGGTTCAACGCATGCATCAACTGTATAAAAAATATCTCAACCAATCATGACAGCTGAAACATATTTTTTACTTAGGAATACGTCACGATTCTACTCACTCCACCTCAGATGTCGGGACCGGCAGAACTGTGACAGGACTGAATTCTGCGTCACTCGATTGTAATTCTGTCGATTCGGGACGTTCTGGACTGTGAATCGAGCATCCCCGAAGTAATTATGTTCCATAGAATTGTGACCTGTATATAAACAAATGGAAATTGAAATAAGAGCCTGTGATTATAGCACACTACATGGTGTAGGTCCATGTTCATGTTGGACTAATATCTATATCAGGGATTTCAAACTCTTTTCGATTCAGTGGCCACATGAACTAAATTTTTACAAATATAGCAAGATAAAGAAAATTTATTCTAATGCAATTCAATACTTTGAAATGGGCCAATTAGGCAAGTCAGAGTCTTACTGAAACCAAAAGACACAAATAAATGGTTTACACTGCTAGTTTCTAAGAATTATCAACAAGTCAGTTTGTTGAAATTTGTGTCATGGACCACATTTAAACCCTTGGCAGACATGTTTGATTTATAATATAAATATTGACATGCGTTTCTGCCTCAAGAGTTTTCTCCCCTGAGTGTGATGTTTATAATTACAATCAAGTTTTATTTTGTGTGTGAATATTTATTTATAATTTCAGGTTGTCAGATAATATTAAATAAAGATCTGGAAGGATTAGAATTAACTTTACCACCTATCACTAGAAACTTTTATGTTGATGGTCACGTACCACAACCACACTGATATTAAAACAGTAGGCCTATAATTCTCTAATGTGTACAAGATTCTCAGAGACTAAAGAACAAACAAACAAAAACAAATAGAATTCTGGGAGTGGCAATTTTGCGGTCTAATATTTAGGAAGAAAATGTGGTGAAAATTGTGTAATAAGTATATCTTTTGCCAGGATTCCCACACAAGACTACTATCCAGTCAGCCATAAGGGTGCCCCACTTACCAATTGCCAATAGGGAATTCTCAATATTAACTAGAATAAAAACCAACCTGTTGTAGTGTCATCTTTAATATTGGCAAATATCTTCTCATTGGTCAAATTGATATGAAACCATGACCAATTTCACAGAGAAAATGGACATGAAAGATAAACCAGATTGAACACAGCCACAGGGATGTTCA
This sequence comes from Patella depressa, assembly GCA_948474765.1. Lineage (NCBI taxonomy): Eukaryota > Metazoa > Mollusca > Gastropoda > Patellidae > Patella > Patella depressa. The sequence continues at coordinate 11,064,588 of OX419716.1, forward strand.
AATTTGTGTTCATGGATCAAGCTTTTTATAATCAGATCTATAATATTAAAGATCTGTGAATATTTTTTTTTATATAAAGGAATGTTGTATGATGCACCCCGAACGAACGTGATAAAGAGTTGCAAAGGTAAAACAGTTAAGAATATTTAGAATTTACAGGTTTGCTAATTGAAAATGGAAATATTGAAAGAATACAAAAAAATGATTTCTATCTCAATTCTACTTTCAAAGACCACATTTACATTCTGTGGTAATAATGCAGTAATATTTACATTAGGTGGTAATAATGCAGTAATATTTACATAGAATTTGAAATAAAAATGGCGATTTTCAGAAAATGTTGGGCATTAATTAAACTGGGATAGCCAGCATAAATTATTATTAAAGTAGCCAGATATTATGGAATCTCTTGATAAAAGTTTTTAATATGAATATTCACGACTTTTGTATAAATGAATACCAGTAGTAATGAGTTAGATAGGTCTAAATATTAAGGCTATCTGCAGATTGGGTCAAAGGTCATGAGGTGTATACAGGGATAGCGCTAGCCATATACCAAGCCCAAACACACAATCTCGTCAACAATCACATGCCCTAACCCAAATTACATCTCACGACCATGACGACATCTGCAATTGGGAAATCTGAACTTGGTCTTAATATTTAGACCTATCTGAGATGATGCGTGCAGTTGTCTTCTTTACATCCCAAGAGATAACAAGTATTGTAATAGTGTATGAGAAGTGAATATAAATATAAACTGTTTCAATGGCATTTAGTAACTGAACTGGAGTATACAGGTTCCAATTCTATGGAATACAATTACTATTACTGCTTATTACTGAGCGACGTTTAGACTAGGCTTCTCTTGTCATTATCAAGCAACGTCACACAGTAATAAGCAGTAATTGTATTCCATAGAATTGGGACCTGAATACATATACTGCAACATTTTACAGAAAATCTCCCACATAACGCTCCAAGTTATAATTAAAGAGTACAGGGGAAAAACGATAAAAGTCACTTTTTCATTGAACCCGAGTTAATTGTGTCATCTTGTAGCAAATTGTATAACGATTTGTGTCGCATCGAACAAAGGTCCTTCTGAAATGGTCTCCCAGACAAATACAAGTCCAACGGACCCTTTATATAACCTTAAAATGCCTGAAAAATTGAAGTCAGTTGCACTGGTCATTAGGGTTTCTGTTAAACATCATTTTGAAGTTGTAATTAAACCCACTCGTTGTTCAATTCAAGTCAAACATTCTCGGCCAAAAGTCTGTTTTACGTTTTATGTGAGAAGACAACAATGTGATCGTTCTTCCGCTGTACTCTTCTTCAATTGATATTATAAAGCATAGTCAAATAGTTTACTGATTATAAGATATCAGTTATTTATCTTTCCATATTCATTGTGATTCTTGTATTGAATGAATGAGTGATAGAACTTGACGTAATCTTAATTTTAAGGAGTTCTGTTCAAAATTAATTTTATGTGTTCATTAATAATTTTTTTGAAGTTATTTTTGAATTTAGTGATATTTTTTACATGATTTTTTTTCTCATTTATTTTGTACACCTAGAAGTAATACCAGGCTTTAAAAATTTTCTTGGATTGGACAAATGTTGTGATATTTAAAATTAATGATATATGGCATATATAAGGCATACACAATATGGGAGCTGCTCCTACAAAACCAGGCTCATAGTCATTTTTATGAAAATAAAGCTGGCAGCCTATATGAATAGTCCACAGCTTAAGCTTTCCAAAAATTGAATTCTTTTTAAATTTGTTGTATCATCTGGAGTTGAGTTCAGCTCATTCACGGCAACAAAAAGGCATACAGCTTATGCTTTTGTGCCCGTAGTACAAAAATGAATTTGTTTGACAAGCGCCTGGTGTTGTGGGAGCAGGTCACATATTTACTAGGGGTATTCAGAAGAAAAGAATACAGTTGTCAAATCTAAGAGAGTTTCTGGTCTAGAGATTGATTTAGATTTATAGATTATTTTATTAACTGACAAAGCACAAATTTTGTTACAGATATATTGAATTTATTTGTTCTCAGGAATTTCATGCAATTCTTTCTTTGTACAGTATATGGAAATTTCAGAGGTGTATTTACAGACCTGAAATGCATATATCTGAAACTATCATTATAATTGTGTTCTTTTCAGTGAAATTTGATTGTAATGAAATGTATATGTATGGAAATATGTAAATAGTTTGGATTGATTTTGAATAGTAAAAAGAACGAACACAAAAAGTTTGAATTAGTTGTGTGATAATTTTTGCTGTTTGTGGTGTAAGGGGAGATAATATGGCAATCAGGACATTTTGACAGAGTTGCCTCCCTTAAAACTTTATTTATTTTTCTCAAAGCTGTTGCTGATCTATAAAGCTATGTTGTTAATGAAATTTATTGATACCTGCCTGATAAACACTGATAAAAGGTTTACAGGTACCTGTCCTTGTATGCAAGATTTAATTACTGACATTTTTGTCCTGCAGGATAAGACCCAATCTGTTTCACAGAGAATTACGAAAGTCTATAATATCTCTGTAACAGATGACTGTCTTCAACACGTGACCTCACATCACGTGGCGTCAATCATTGGCACGTGCATTGTTTACATAAGACGTTACTGCTTTGTGAAGAATGGAGCCTTTTACTCATTTTAATATCCAATTACATTATATAGGAAATAATTTTTACCTACAAATACTTCAAATGCCTTTATTTTTCTAATACATAAAAAAAATATTTTAGAATATAATTTGTCGGAGGAAAAAAGTTATTATTTGGGACTCATTAAGTCACATCGAAGTCATCCTTATCAGTGATTGTAGCGGCCTAGCGAATATTCACTGCTGATCAGTATGGACAAGTCCTTTATAAAAATAAAATATATCTTTTTAAAAAATTATTTATTGCTTTGAAGACGGTATATAAAAACGCTTTTAAATATAAATACAAATATAGAGAAATTAGTTATGTATCAATCAATAGCTGCGGTGTCTAAATTACTCGTCCACGCCACTAAATCATCTACTTCTTTTTCCCATGATTCCTCTTTTGCATGGAGAGACGGCAGAGAATGTTCTAAAAGAATGTCTTGAGATGTAGGTACTGAAAATATAAATATATACATTACATTATCACATTTCAAGTCTAATAAATATAGGTTAAATGGTCGAGAGCGAGACTTTAAGTAATATATTGAAAAAATATTAGTGATGTCAGACATGAGTGTTATTTCAATATATTACGCAATGTCTTAAGCTCAATACTATTAAACAAATTTAAATACAGACACTTGCATGTGCTTTGCAATGAAATACTTCACAAGGGTCAAAAATTTTAACAAGTATAAATAACGTATGCTTGGCACAATGCCTGTACTATTATGGTTTACTGGGAGGGATTGGTTGAATTCCTGTTTATACTTACAAGGGGAAACTCGTGGAGGTAGATATATTTTCTTCATTTTTTGTAATCTGGCTATTTTGGCTTCTTTTTCTTCATCAAATGTAGGTTTAGAAGTAAACTTTCCATACATCAACATTGTGTGTCTAAAAAAAAAGAATCATTATAAAAATACTTGAGACCATGGTGGGTATTTTGAAACCCTCCAGTTATCGATCAGCTGTGTTGGCTCAGTAAAAAAGGTGCTGGTTCAATCCCGGAGTTGGGTATGAAAGTTCCTCTGGATTTTCCTATGGTTTTCCCCTGTCAGTGATGCAGGACGAACGGCCTGTCAAGAAAAAAGCGTCTAGTCATTCGGATGGGACGATCATTTCTTAACATCTCAATTTTCATGTTAAAGTATTAATGGGCTATTCAGAAAGAGAGAGAGAAATGGGGTTTAATGTCCACTCGACACGAACTAGGTCATTTGGGGTCTTACACAAGGTCTAATTTTATTTCAAAAATTTGCTTGTGAATAGGGGTCTTTAGCAGTTGGAGGTAACTGAAGGACCTGAAGAAAATCCACGAGTTTGGACAGACAACCCTACTCCTTGTCACATACAAGCAGGGAATTGAAGCCAGGCCACTTGACTTAATGACAGACCTACTGATCCAACACTACCTAATATACTTACTCCTCTACTTGTCGTTTGATCTGTTCTTCTATATCATGTTGAGGTAACGCCATGTGAGTTTTCTGTAATTCAGGTCTTTCTCGTAATTGTTCTAATACTAAATAAAGGAAGAAAGGATCAAATGAATTGTTTCAAAGACCTGTAGTAACTGAACAGGAAATACACAAGACCTAATCCTACTATTGTTTATCACCGAGCAAACATTACATTTGTATTCTCTAGATTTTGTATCTTTGTTTAGCATCATTGCTTGAAAAAATGAAATGAAATGTGGTTTAAAGTCCTATCTTTGGGGTTTTTTTTCCCATCCGAATAACTGTATGTTGTCCCTTGCCAGGCCCTCTGTGCTGCACTGCTGACAATGGGGAACCTCGTTGAAAAATCCCTAAAATAAACTTTCTCGGCAAATGTCGGGATCAAACATGGGACCTCCAGGTTAGCAATCCAACATGTTACTCACTGAGCCACTGTGACTCCCTGCTTGAAAAAGACAGACTATCATAAATTGTCCATGAGGTTGGACAGGCGACCCTACTCCTTGTCACGTGCAACTGGGGAATCAAAACCTAGACAGATAGAAATGTGATTTAACTTTCACTCGACTCAAACTAGATCATTTCGGGACTGACATATGGTTCAATTTTATTTCAATAATCCGCTGGTGCACCAGGGTCTTTAGCATTAGCAATGGGAGGAAAACAGAGGTCCAGGAGGGAGAAAACCCACAAGGTTGGACAGACGGTCCTACTCCTTGTCAAGTGCTAACCATTCGACCATACACCCCACCCACCCCAACCAATAGAATTCATTCACCTATATAACTAGCAGTACTTACATGGATTAGTATCTGAGGGTTTAGATTTGGAGGTAGCTATACCACACCAAGTCGAATAATAGTCTTCAAAAGATAATTTACTAATTCTTCTAGAAGGTTTAACAGGTTTGCTTTCATTTATATATTTAGGTTCTGTTGGTTTTATATTTCTAGGATCTTCCAGTGGTGCATTTTTGGCTACAATTTACAAAAAGAAAGAAATAATACATAAAACAAACCAACAAAGAGAGAGAGAGATGGGGTCATTTCAGGCTAACATATGGTTCAATTTTTTTTCAATAATTGGCCTGCGCGTAAAGGTCGTTAGCTGTGGAAGGAAACCGGAGGACCCAGAGAAAACCAACATAGTTGGACAGACAATCCTACACCTAATCATGTAGAGCCGGGGATTGGCGGGGAATCAAATGACAGACCTTATGATACAGCGCTAACATGGAAACCTTTCAGCCATCGAACCCCTCTATGTGTGGTAAATGTTACCCGCCTAAATCCCAACATAAAAAGAAGACAAACATTAACTTCTTACACATTGATCTTATTATCATCGAGCAATCAAATTGTTTATCACTCCGCCTAAATAAACTCAGCAGAAAATATTCATTATCAAACCTTGTCAAAGTATTGATGTAAACAAATATACACCAAGTTCCACCACTCTCCCTAATCAGAAGTATAGAGTTATTGTGCTCTAAAATCTTATCCAATCAAATTGCTTAATTCTGCTTAGCCGAAGTAGATAATGTTAATCATCAAACTTGGTCAAGACGTTCAAATATAATGGCACCAAGTTTTAATATTCTACCCTAAAATTGAAGCAGTTATTGTGTCTCTAAAAGCTTCCTGAATCTATGGGCTACGGAGTAAAAAGCAAAACCATAGTCAGACTTCTTTCTCAAAACCATAGCCAGACTTCTTTCTCATTGACACTGACAATGAGAAAAAAAAAGACAAGGTGTCAACCTAAACTATTAATTAGACATTAATTAACTTATCCAGACCATAATCAACCCTAGATGTCCATGTCACCCTGCAATATTTGTTGGGTTATGATCCGATTTGCTGCATAACTTTCCTTCACGATTTAATGATTAAATGGATAATCAAGACTATTGTCATATCGACTTTAGTAATGATGATGAAGGCTAGGCGGAACTTATTCGCTTCATTCTCTGTTCATAGTGGATCAATTTGACTGAAATTTTCAGGAAATTGCCTTTACATTATCTAGTTTTCAACTATTATAGTGAGAACTACCAACTCGTTATCTAATCTCCCATAATGTATCTTTAACAAAACAAAACCATAATTAACTCTCGGTGGAATCAGATACTCAAGATTTTAACTCGATTAGAACGGTTCGACATTTAAAAATTGAATTTAAAAATGTGAAAGCAAGGCTAAGTCTTGAATATACCAGTGGCCGGGTTACTACTATGCACACATCTTGTCAAAACTACAAACAGTAATAACTTGGACCAGAATGAAGTCATTTGAATGAAATTTTCAATATTTTCATTTTATATTTTTAAACTATTATAGTATGAATTGTCAACCCTTTATCTAAATCTTACAAAATGTATGTTTAATTATGGATTTATAATCATTACTTACCCTCTAATCTCTGACTAGCAGCAACACAATTAGCCGCCACCTGACGATAGCGTTTAGGGTTCTCATTGATCATGGCTACAGCCTCTACATTAACAGCATTCCTTAGGTTAGGGTTGGATAATAATGACTAAAAATAATACAATATAATATTTGAAGAATGCAGCACTAAAAATGTTACAATAATGTATGGGCAACTTGCCAATCGTACATTATCTATACTAGGTAAAATATTGGTCTTGTGTGACGTACTTCATTGAAATGCATGTGTTGGATAGTGTCTGTATTTTAAATTGTTCAAGGGTCTCAATCTAAAGACATTGTGAGATATATTAAAACAACACATGGCTAATGCCTCGTGCATTTCAATATATTACTTAATGTCTCGTTCTTAACCATTAAACCATACGCAATTTGAAGTATTGGCAAGCCTTTAAATAAGGCTGTCGGTGACCAGTCTGACCAGTCAGTACAAATTCAGGTTTTGTCAGGCACAGTTCCTCTAGTGCTTATCATTTTGCATTTTTGTTTCTAGTTTTAATACACGTCTAGAATAAAGTTACTTCAGCAGGGCTTGACTTTTTGTCAGGTAAAACTAAAATAAATACATTTATTTTCAAGCCTGTATTAGGGCAATGTCTTTTTGGTAAAATCAATGACAAACAAGCCAACAGTGAGGCTGATGTCCCCCGCAGAAATCCCAAAATAAATAGATGACACATATTAATTAATCGCACATTTATTTTTTTCAAACGTATCGACCAATCAAACTGAACATGAAGTGTCATCCAAAAATTGCTTATCTCTGCCTAACGTAAGAAGAAAATGCTCATCTTCGAACTCCATCAAGGCATTGACCTAATAAGCATACACACCAATTTTAAACATTTTAACTCAATTAGAAGGAGAGTTATTGTGTTCCAAAGTCTCGACCAATCAAATTGCATATCGTTCTGCTTACCCTGAGCAGAAAATGCTCATTATCGAACTTAGTCAAGGTATTACTGTAATGAAACTATACACCAAGTTTCATCACTCTCACTTAATTAGAACTAAAGTTATCGTGTCCCAAAGCATCAACCAATCAAATTGCTTATCTCTGCTTACCCTAAGCGGAAAATGCTCATCTTCGAACTCCATCAAGGCATTGACCTAATAAGCATATACACCAAGTTTGAACATTTTAACTAAATTAGAAGGAGAGTTATTGTGTTCCAAAGTCTCGACCAATCAAATTGCTTATCTCTGCTTAACCTAAGCGGAAAATGCTCATCTTCGAACTCCATCAAGGCATTGACCTAATAAGCATATACACCAAGTTTGAACATTTTAACTAAATTAGAAGGAGAGTTATTGTGTTCCAAAGTCTCGACCAATCAAATTGCGTATCGCTCTGCTTACCCTGAGCAGAAAATGCTCATTATCGAACTTAGTCAAGGTATTACTATAATGAAACTATACACCAAGTTTCATCACTCTCACTTAATTAGAACTAAAGTTATTGTGTCCCAAAGCATCAACCAATCAAATTGCTTATCTCTGCTTACCCTAAGCGGAAAATGTTCATCTTCGAACTCAATCAAGGCATTCACCTAATAAGCATATACACCAAGTTTGAAAATTGTAACTCAATTGGAAGGAGAGTTATTGTGTTCCAAAGTCTCGACCAATCAAATTGCGTATAGCTCTGCTTACCCTGAGCAGAAAATGCTCATTATCGAACTTAGTCAAGGTATTACTATAATGAAACTATACACCAAGTTTCATCAATCTCACTTAATTAGAACTAAAGTTATCGTGTCCCAAAGCATCAAACAATCAAATTGCTTATCTCTGCTTACCCTAAGCGGAAAATGCTCATCTTCGAACTCCATCAAGGCATTGACCTAATAAACACATACACCAAGTTTGAACATTCTAGCTCAATTAGGAAGAGAGTTATTGTGTCCCAAAAAGTGTGACGGACAGACAGACGGACAGACAGAAGGACAGACAGACGGACAGACAGACAGACAGACAGACAGACAGACAGACAGACAGACAGACAGACAGACAGACGAACCCATTTTAATAGTCCCCCAACTTTCTTCGAAAGGCGGGGGACAAAAAATTATAACCAACCTGTATGGATAATAACACAAATGATAAAGAATAGCTTTTATCCCAGTTCTCTGGCTGTAAAAAATCTACACATGGTCGACCAGTTATTGCATCAACTAGAAGAAATGAAATGAAATGGGGTTTAACGTCCTACTGTTCTGCTCTGAATGGGCTAATAAAGAGGGGTATACACCATACCGTGTGCTATGACTATGAGGGAAATTTTGCACTCTCTTATATTAAATTCTAACTGTCAAGGGATCTTTTACACGCACACCAATGTAAACATGGGATCTTCGTTATTCTTCTACCCGAATGACTAGACAGCTGTACTTTACAGGTGCTCAGTCCTGCATCACTGACAAGGGGGAACCTTGCTGGAAAATCTGGATGAACTTAACTAGAAGAAAACCAGAACAACTGGATTAGCATCAGATCTTTATTGACATAGTCAGGACATTTTACATAATAAAAATAAAATCAAGAAACAATTTTCATTCGTACTATCAATTCTCTTTATGAGTAAATCAATTGTAATTCAAAGAATTTGATATAAGATACTTGGTCATTGGAATCAATTCTTGTTCATTCATGGGAATCGAAAGCTCGCCAGATGATCAATAACAGACCTTATGATATTGCGTGCACATGCTAACCATTCCGCCATCCACTCCCCACCCCCCATAATAATAATAAGTGTAATAGTACTACTTACTGTTTGGATGAAATGGAATACTATGAAAACACAAAGATGGTGGATGTAAATTATAATTCTCATCAAATCTGATATAAACTCTAAATAAACCTCCTGAAAAATATCAGTATCAATCCATGAGAAATTCATGATGGTTAGTTAAATTGTTGTTTTAAATAATATTATTTGATAGATTTATGAAAAGGAAAACCAGACTGAGACAATATTATTAGACTATACTGGGTGTTAAAAACATGTTCATAGAACCCTCATTGAACAGGTGAACCACACCTCGCGTAAGGAAAACACTCACTAACCAGTCCGGGGGTTGATTTCTAGTGTTGGCCAGGAAAGTTGCCCAGATTTTCAAGTGTGGTTTCTCCATGTCAGTGGTGGAAGACAGAGGATTTGGAAAGGAATAGCATCTGTTCGTTCAGATGGGACGAAATACTGAAGTACCATATGTTCACATTAGCGTGCATGCTAAATAACTCTTGATAGTAAGAATGTAAGTATTCAATAAAGAAAATGTGGAAACAATGCAGTCAGAGCCAAATTTCCCTCATAGCACACTACATGGCATATGCCCATCTTCATTAGCCTAGTTCGCACAGAAGAGAAAACCCCATTACATTTAATTTCAGGGTGCTATCGCAAAGGAATAGAAAAAAAATACATAAATCTTTTCTTACCTTCCCATATCGTGTTTTTCAAGCCCCTAATTTTAGCAACAAATTCATAAATGTTATCATCCTGTAAGGGGAACAACTCAATACCCTGACAAAAATAGAAAAAAAATCATAATTTTTTAAAACTAAACAGAATAAGTTATAAGTGCTTATAGTATTTTGCAGATGTATTGATATCGTTATTTACATACAGCCTGGGCCCTGGGTCTAAATAACAATTCGGGATTCTGCTAGTCACAGTATTTGGAATATTTAAACTTGCAATTTCTCTGAACGATTAAAAGTCATTTCAATCCAAATGTTTATTACTAATTTGTTTCCTTCTATATTTATATTTTATCAAAAATCATTAACTTACCCAAGGTGGATCATTTAGAAATTTTGTGTAGTCTCTTTCAATTATTAAATGTGCTTTAGAAAACATGATCAACACTTAAGCAATTTATTTTGGTGGACAGAAATCTTCTGGATGCTTCCTATTTCTGGCTATTCTTTGCACTCACGGTGTTCAGTATTTCTAAGACCTGAATGATAGAAAAAATTATTTTCAAGAACAAGAACAAGTATGTCATCACACATTATCTATATGGAAGTACAGTATGGACTTGTACCTGGCATTTTGAATTTTGTGCCAGACGTGTTATAAATATCAGTAAAACATTGGGTCCTCCAGTTTCCTCCCACTGCTAAAGAATGCTATGTGCAAGCAAATTATTGAAATAAAATTGAACCATGTTAGTCCTGAAATGACCTAGTTTGTGTCATTTTGACGTTAAACCCCACTTCTCTTTCTCTCTATCCCTCTGAATTAGTGCCAGACATTGTCAGTGACTGATGCCTTATTTCCAGACTTAATAATTGACTATAAAAAAAAAAATACTACCTGTCACATGAAGTTGATCCTAAAATTCATGAAAATAAGTATAGTCTCTGGTAGTTCATTCGATTGTGCATGAATTGGTTTTAACTAAAACGTTGTAGACAATCTCTTACTAAGTCTAGATACAGTCAATTGCAATATTCAAATGACACAAACTACACAGTGTTATCTAAATGGATGAATGCATGTAGGCCTATAAGCATAAAGAAACTAAGCCTCTCTCACTTAGATTGAAACAAAATATTGATTTGGCTTGATGTACTAGTTTGATTAGTGATTGGGAGACCTGTAGATTTCCATTAAATTTTTGTTTTAAAAGATTAAGAGGATTCCAGCTTATTTCAGAGTCAGAGGAAAATAAATTTAGATCAACATACACCCAGTAATGGCAGTAAAATAAACTACCAGTGTAGGCCTGTTTGTAGCCGGGGGAAAGCGGGTAACCAAAGTCAATGCAGCTCAGCCTATTGAATTGATTGTTGATTGTATGCAAGTCAGTACCACTTTCAATAACATACAACATTCAAACACATCAATGTATTTACATGGATTCATTATCACTATTAGTGACTTTCTTGGACTCTTGGAGATTCGCTGAGTTGTTACAAAATAACAAATATACATATAGTCAAAATAATTGTACTATCGTCTATGGTACTAGACTAGATATTCAAAACAAGACTATGCTTACCAATTCTCTTCTAAACGCAGCTTTACTGTCAAAATCATAGATGTGTAATTTTCCTTGAGAATATTTGTAAATTATTTAAATTATAGAAAACACTTCAACAAGTTAAAATTTCATTCTTTTGACAGCCATATTGTTTATCTTCGATACACCATACAACGCATGCGCATATTCAATAACATCCGGTGAGAACAACACGTGCTTTTGTTTACGTCTGCTGTCAAATTCGTGACACGGTGAAACCGTTAGACGAGTGAATTCGACGACAAACACAAGCAGCTTATTGTTGAATGCAGTATTTTTTTTAATTTTTGACAGGGCTTAATAAACATATAACATGTTGACATTAACATTTTTTCAATAGGCCTATTTGAATTTTATCGATCGACTGTGTGGTAGGCCTATCACAAAAATAGGGCCTATAACATTTTCTACGCGCTTATTTTCGTAAAGATTCTGACATGCCGAGGCCTTCTTCACATTTTCCAAACCAGCATGCCTTCCTCAACCGGATTTACTCGGTCACCTGTTTACCTTGGTCCAGTCTAATTTTAAAATAATAATTTAGAAATGCTTAGACCACGCAGCCTAAAATAGACAATAAAATATGAAAAACCAGACTTACTGTGCATATTCATATTGCAAATGAAGCGTGCGTACGTTATGCGTCTGCCATGTCTTGTGCTGTAGCATCCCCCCCCCCCCCAAAAAAAACCAAACAAAAACAAACTTGATATTACTTAAAAAGTCAAGAATGAAAACCAACTTTTTAATTTTCATTTCGTAAGGCGAAAGAGGAGAATCGGGTTTTGTGGTGGGAATTACACCAGTGTAGGTTTCGGTCCTCGACAAGGAGTCATCTGCCAAACCGTGTGAGTTTCACCCCCCCACCCCACGTTTCTGATGACCACAGCGCGCTTACGAATTATTGAACTTATTATGTTAGTTCCGAAATGATCTAATGTGTGTTCAATGCCCCCACCCCTCTCTCTAATAGCCAAACGATCAATTTATTATCAGACCATTGCTATACGATAAAATCAACTGGACTTATTTTCATCGTAACGTAAACATTAGGACGTGAAACCCTATTCCATTTCATCATAACAATAATAAATATTCGCTAGTTGTGAAGCCAGCGTTTGTTTTGATAATCAAGCCCGCGTATTTCGTGCACGTGGTAATTTGCATAACAAAGCTTGCTAGACATGTCGTCATTAATTTAGGTTACCTTGCAAAACAGAAGCGCAAACGGTTAACCATCATAAATACAATGTTGACAGTCAAAGATTCTAGCGGTACTCATCCAGACCAGGTCGAACAGATTACGCCTCCAAGATCTAAGAATCAGAAATTAGTGGACCGTCGAATAGATATGTTCTATAAGTCTACAAAGTCAAGCCATCTGAAGACCAGACAAACAAAACGGTATAGTGATCAGTATTATTACCTCTTGACTAGTTCAATCGCTTTGACCACAGCGGATCGACTTCGGGAACTTTCCCAGAAAAATCCAGCTGTCTCTTTTCAGCTTTACTGCCTCTGAAGTGCGCACATTACGCAAAATGGACCACGGTAGTCGAGGGTATGGCATGCAGTTTGGAATGGCATGGGTTCGTATCCCGGGATTAATCACGGGAGTTTTTAATCCCGGCTATTACGGAGCTGAGTGACTAGTCATTCGGGTGGTACTAAATTTCGAGGCGTGCACGTGTAAGAACCCTTAACATTTAAAACTTAATGAAGAGTAGATGGAAACGAGGCAAAATGCCCAACCTCGCAATGCACAAGTATACCCAAGAAATAAAAATTACCATATGTTAATTTCAAAATTTACCTCTATTCTATCTTACATTTAATTGCATTTTCGGATAAAGCTGTTCATCGACATTTTTCGATAAAGATGTCCATCGTCATTTTCAGATTAAGCAGTTCCATGCCATTTTTCGATAAAGCTGTTCATCGTCATTGTTTTCGATAAAGCTGTTCATCGTCATTTTCGATAAAGTTGTTCATCGTCATTTTTCGATGAAGTTGTTCATCGTCATTTTTCGATAACGCCGTTCATCGTCGTTTGATGGGTTTTGATCTCTTGCCAACTATACTATTATTAGGAAACGAGAGCGGAAAGGGCAACACTCCCTAAAGCCGGATGGTTTAACACGTGCGCGTTAGATTACAAGGTCTAACATTGAGTCAAGTTGCGTGGCCTCGATTCCTCGCTTGTATGTTGCTTTTTAGGTTAAGTTTAATGGATTAAACAGTGAAACATTAGACTTTGTCCAAAATATATAAATAATTTATTTTATTCAATAACCTGGTTCTTCGTCCTTTGTAGAAATATTGGTAATTATGAACAGACCCCTAATTCTGGTAATGACAACTTTCCATATAAGCAGAAGACATTGTCACCATGGCTTATTAAAGGGGATACTTTTGGAAAACCTTGTCACACTCCACGAAGAAGACGTCGCCGAAAACCATCTACTCCAAAGAGAAGTGCTTCTTCCAATGACCCAGACTTTCGAGGTGCCACGATATGGTTTAATCGTCCAACAACTCAAGATGGACAAAGCAACCAACTTATGATAACCTCATGCTTCAGGTAAAAAAACAACAAAACAAACCAAACATAAAAATTCAGTTTGAAAATGAATATCGGTATTAATGTCATGATGTTCAGGATGAGTTAAAGAGGGTAAAGGAAGTAAAAAAAAATCGGTTTGGAACCATTCACTTTGTGTTTACGCGCTATATAAATTAATGGTTGTTTTCCTAGTCCCAAGCAATACGTTTTTACTTGCATCTTTATTTCTAGCAATACCAGTCACCATAAGATGTTAAAAGCTAGAAAAACACACCCACACGATTCATTCTCTGATTCCAAGTCTAGTTCTGAAAATGAGGAACTTCAAGGAGACACGACTTTTCCAATAGGCTTAGGTAAGTATAACATTGTCTTTTTGTTTATGTGTATTGGACACATTGCTATGGTTTAATCGACCGAAAACTCAAGATGGCAAGGGCACCCAACTTAAACCTAATGCTTTAGGTCAAGAGAAAAATACAATTTGACAATGAGTATCAGTAATAGTAACTTAAGGTACAATGTCAACTTTTATTAAAACTCTATTCTAGGTTAGATACACTGGCAATATGTTATGTATTTTGATCAATGTATATATAACAGTGGTATATGGTATTTTGGTCTATATAACAGTGGTTCTCAACCTTTTTTTTACCAACTGCACACCTTGCCACACATAACAAAATCGCGACAAACCTGGCTATATGTGTAAAAAAAGGGGTAGGAATTTTAGTCATTTCGTGTAATGTCTTGAATTTTCAGTCATTACAAGTATTGCCTGGTGCTCACCATATTCCTGAAGCAATGGCCCGAGAAATCCCTCTCTGACACCTCTAATCAGACGCAACACTGCGCGGAGTATGGGTGCTCACGGGCTCTTCGTGAAATGACTGATTCATTTAGTCATTACGCGAAATAACTGATTACACAAACTGACTGTAACATATATATTATATTAAATATAATATTTGACTTTTGTAAAATAGAAACATGCCAAGTCATTAACGGCATAGAACCGTAGACCCAGACTAGTCATAGAATGACTCATACTAAATAAAGAAAAACTCAGTAATGAACTTATTAGCAGGAACCAGTGAATACTCATTTAGGGCCACATGGTTTTTCTCATTTCCTTAGTGTGCCGTTTAAAATTTCGCGGCACACTTGTGAAAGATCTCATGGCACATCTGTGTGCCGTGGCATACTGGTTGAGAATCACCGGTCTATAATATACCAACGTTATATAAGAGTAAAAAACACCATGGACCATATTACAGATCTATATTCCGTTTTGATTTTGTAGCGGGAGGTCACGTCTGGGGTCATGCGATCGGCATTTGCCCCTATGACGTTAGACATTTGATTAACCAACGTTGATGTTTCTAGTAGAGTACCCACAGTTCCGCGCACCGCACGCCAAGAACTCGTTGCAACAGACCATTTCATTGGCTAATCTCTCAATAGTGTAGTAAAGACAAGTAAAACAAAATTTTGAACTTTAAAAAACGAAACTAAATGGGATCCGTGTTTTAACCAAATTATGTATATTGAATAAGGGGATCACGTGGCTAAGTGGGTAAGGCGCTGGAGGTCGGGTGTTCGATCTCTGCATTGGCCGAGAAAGTTCATCCAGATTTCCCGGCGTGATTTCCACTTATCAGTGATGCAGAAAATATTTTTATTACCAATCTTATAATATATATTGTTAGATGGTATTATAATCGATGTATCAAGTCTATGTTTATCGAGTGGTAATGGCCGTGTATATCTAGTATATGTATATTAAATGGTAACGACCGTGTATATTCTAGTATATGTATATTAAATGGTAACGACCGTGTATATTCTAGTACATATATGAATATGTATATTAAATGGTAACGACGGTGTATATTCAAATGTATTTTAGTGGGTTTATTTTAGTTTATTATCGTCGATTCTGTTGACATTATTAATAGGTGACAATGTTTTTTTTAATCTTCCCGTAAAAGAAATCATGTTGTTTTCAGGTAAAGCATGTGCTTCTTGTAATACCAGACGTACACCGTTATGGAGAGATGCAGAGGATGGAACACCCTTATGTAACGCATGTGGTATACGGTAAGGTTGAATATTTGTTTTGAAGCCACGGTGGCTCAGTGGATAAGACGTTGGTTCGCTAGCCTGGAGGTCCCATGTTCGACCCCAGTGTTAACCGAGAAAGTTCACCGGGTTTTCCCGCGAGACCCCCTTTGTCAGTGGTGCATATCCTGCCGCTAGTTTAATTTTCGTATTAATTGAATACGACGAATTTGTAGTACATTGACTATGGATTATAACATTTTATCTGGAGCCTCTTTGTTTTGGGCTGCATTTTCCCGACATCAATCATTACTTGTTTCATCAATTGTTCAGTAATCGTAATTCTTTAAATTGTCTAGTAGATTAAAAACATTTATAACATTTAAAATCAGTGTAATAAACAGTATCTGTAACAGTGTTTTACGGGCATCTTAAATATGTCTTTAAAAATGAAATGAAATGGGGTTTAACGTTCTACTGTTCTGCTCCGATTTTGGCTAATGAAGAATGACATAAACAGTACAGTGTGCTATGAGGGAAATTTTGTCCGGGCAGCGGCACTACGATCTACTCTTGTACCTCGGTTTTTCGTCCCCTCCGAATGACTAAACAGCTGTCCTTGTCAGGCCATCCGTCCTGTATCACTGACAAAGGGGAATCACACAAGAATGGACTTTCTCGACGAATGCAGGCCTAGTAATTCGACATAGTTAATACCTTGTGCTGTACAGTTGTGTCTTAAATGGGTATTATTTTGTTTTGAAGGTACAGGAAATACAGGGTCCGTTGTACGCAGTGTTGGCACATACCAAAGAAATCCAGCAAGATGTATCCAATATGCCCACTCTGTGGCAGCTATCTGAAATACTCTCAGAACCGAAAACTATCCTAATATAAATGTTTTTAGATATATTTATAAACGAAAACCCCCTTATTATGTTTTAGAAATTGATTTTTTCTATGTTTATTCGAACTGAAAATCAAGAGCGGCAGCATTCATTATGCATTTTGTAGGCTATACAATTTCCAATGGAACATTATTCGGCAATCATTTAGACTTTGAATTTTAAATATAAAGTCGATATTCTTAAATTTAATTTGTACATTTTACTTATACAATTAATTGATTTTTGTATTTTATTCTTATTGTAAATCATTGGTTTTATATTCAAATTATTGTATCTTAAAAAATTTGGAATCGGAGATTAGAGTTGTTTCCCTTGTGAATTTTGATATTTTAATGTCGAGAAAAAAGTATTTGTCCGACCAAAAAGTGTAGTTTAAAGGTCGAATGCGAGACTTTAAGTAATATAATATTGATATTGTACGAATGCGATAGTAGGATAGCAATATCTGTATATTACGCAATGTCTTGCACGAGATCATTAAACAGCTTAAAATACAGACACCCATACGTACATTGCAATGAAATACGTCACACGGGTCCAAAATTTTAACTAGTATTAATAACGTACGCTTGAAACATTGCCCGTACTATTATTTGAAAAAACGGTATGCTAACATCAAAGGATGACGTCACATCTGTATTTTAACCGGTACGCTAACATCAAAGGATGACGTCACATCTGTATTTTAACCATGATTAAAATACAGATATGACGCCATCCTTTGATGTTGGCGTATCATTATTTCAAATAATGGTACGGGCAATGTTTCAAGCGTACGTTATTAATACTAGTTAAAATTTTGGACCCGTGTGACTCATTTCATTGCAATGCACGTGTGGGTGTCTGTATTTTAAGTCGTTTAATGGTCTCGAGCTTAAGACATTGCGTAATATTGAAATGGAAACAACAATCGTAACTAACGTCACTCGTGTTGCTTCAATACATTACGCAATGTCTCGCTCTCGACCTTTAAACTACACATATAAATTGATCTAAATTGTAGTGTATCATGTGCTATACATGACTTTTCTTTTATTTGGAGTTGTCAGCTCACTTAGTGTTACAGACTTCTTGGTGTTTTAGTCAGTTCTCGGGTTTTAGTGTAAAATTCTACACATTATATTTGTGTTTATTTTATTAAGGGCAGACGACCTACAGATTTGTTATGTTTGAAATTATTATTCCCCCATTACTTATTGTTTATATTCGTTAATTATTTGGAATTAGAGCAAAATTCCATGTGATGAAGATTGTTTAGTTTCTTCACGACCAATATTTATTAATTGTGATATTGTTTTGTATTTTAATACATGAAAATGTATTCATGTAGATTGTAAAATAAAGTTAAACGATATATAAGTATATGTTCTTGGTTTTCTTATCCCGTTAATCGATATTTTGGAAGCTGCGAACTGCCAAGAGCATAACCAAAACAAAGCTTATCAGATAGGCAGCACCCCTCTTTCGGACTTATGATGGTACATACTAAAGTATAATACGACTGAAAACATATTTCTTTGAATATTATTATTATATGTCATTGTACAAAACGTCACACCCTGGTGGGAGTTTCGGCATCGGTCCACCATAATGATTTGCCAATATAATATGTGTTTATGAGTGTAAAAAAAATGTTCCGGGGACTCGTTAATCTGTCAGGTTGACCCAAAGTCATCCACATTTGGCACCACAATATAGGGGCCTATCTTTATTACTTAAACATTTCTGGACTTTCTGTTCATAGTTTTTAAAATCTAAACTAATGGTCGCGCCAAAATATAGATTGTAGGCATTAGGTTTAATACCAGTGATTGAAAGATAAAAACGTTCCAAATAGGTGTACCGAAAATTGAATTACCATTCCGAAAAGATAGCCGGAATGTCTTAAAAATTAGTCAGAAATGAGAAAAAATTTCAAACGAAACTATCGATAAAACCAGTCTGGAATTTCAGTAGAAGTTGATTATTTCTGATCTGACACGAAGTCACATTATCTTTAAACCGCCAAAATACACCGAGTTCACAAAATATTCTGATAAGAATTTACTCAAAATTGTTCGCCTTATTTTAATAAAAATATAGACCTTTATAAAGCTTTTGTTGTTTCAATAATATATCAAATACATCAATAAGAATCTATGTGCAAACTTTTTTGGTTCTGGAGCAAAGATATTTCTCATACACAGTAATTGATAATTGAGTAAATTCTTGAAAATGCTTTGTGAGTAAGATATAACATCGTAACCCGGCGCGAAATTTCTCTTGCTTCTGTTTAACATTTTCTGCCCAGTTCGAATGGATTTAGCTTGCTTAATTGTAGTTATCCCCCTTTGTCCATAAAGGATGCTTATTAGCCGTAATTTTCCCGCATTGTCTGTTATTCCACTAATCTTTTACATCCTAAACAATCGCTTAGTGGGGCTAGAATCGTTTTCAATAAATCATAGTAAAAGACTAAAATGTAAGGCTTTTTTATCGACTTGCCAAATTGATTTGAATTTAGTAGAGAGGCGTTTTTATCGACCACTGATTAGCCAAAGTGATTTGCATTCAATCACATTTTCATCTTTAACGTCCATCTAATTCAAATTGGTTACCCTAATCAACGAATTATCGACATCGATTTCCGAAGCGATTGCATCAAATCGCCAAATCAGTTCAGGGTGCGATTTGACGATTTGATCGGGTGGTCACGTATTTTTTTCAACTGTGTCCAGCCACAATAATTGTTTACAGCTAATCGGAGCATTTAACGAACTCGCCAAAGTACTTTGAAATCGACTAAATTGTCACATGACATCTCTACTAAATTCAAATCAATTTGGCAAGTCGATAAAAAAGCCTGTCATGTGATAATATAGTCGATTTCAAAGTACTTTGGCGAGTTCGTTAAATGCTCCGATTAGCTAATTAATGTAGCTGGACACAGTTGAAAAAAACACGTGACCACCACC
This sequence comes from Patella depressa, assembly GCA_948474765.1. Classification (NCBI taxonomy): domain Eukaryota; kingdom Metazoa; phylum Mollusca; class Gastropoda; family Patellidae; genus Patella; species Patella depressa. Next base: position 11,084,697 of record OX419716.1, read on the forward strand.
AGATCAAATCGATGTCGATAAATTCGTTGATTATGGTAACCAATTTGAATTAGATGGGCGTTAAAGATGAAAATGTGATTGAATGCAAATCACTTTGGCTAATCAGTGGTCGATAAAAACGCCTGTATTGTAATTGATCGGTATTTTTTATACTTATTATTGCGCGTGAAAATGTTCATCATGGTTTCGATCATTTTTATCTGGGTTGATTCACTTTCTTTCTTTGTTAATTTGTCTTCTTGTCAGCGGTGAAGAATGAATACAGTGCAAGCAACAGTGTCTAGTCGTCAGGATGGGACAAAAAAATGAAATCTCCAGTATATGTTAATAATTGGCACGTAAAATAACCCTGACAGTCCTGTCTAATCCCGTTTGTTTTCTCCGGTTCCGATTGGTGCAAAAAAGTAAAAAAAAAAATATAGATATTGATTTAGTTTTCTTCCTTTCCCTGCCTTTAGTTTCCCTTGTTAGTGGTGCAGGATGGAAGGCCTAGCGTGATTCCCTCTTGTTAATGTTGCAGGGTGGAGGGCCTAGTAAGGAACAATGTCTTGTCGTTAATCCTGTTTACACGTTGGAATTTTAAGTAAGAGTAGGCGTGTGGTACCGCTGGTCTTAGCTACGAGAACTAACTAAAAACGTTGAGATATACTGATGTGCTTGTTTTTAGCTACGATTGCATGCCTTAAGTTCCAAGTGGCAAACTCAGTTTCTTTATTAATGCATGTACCATCTTTAAAATATGTTAATTTTATGCTATGTGTACTTATTTCACATGAAAAATGTTGTCAATTATATTTTGCTTACTTTTTGGGAGTGTGATTCGCGTTCGGCTTTGCTACGTGGAACTGAATAGGACCGTCTCTTATCTCGAAACACGGAGGGTGGAGAGATAATAATAATAATAATAACGAAATTTATATTGCGCAACACTTCATCCCACTTGGGGATGCTCTAGGCGCATGAAAGTGTTCACATGGGATTAATTATAGTGACTAAACATCCAGGTTTTCACACTTGATTTAAAGATGGACAATGTTTCACATTTTCGAATTGAAGGTGGTAGCGAATTCCACAGAGTTGATGCATTATATTGAAAAGTCCTTGAACCAAATTTCTTCATCTTATAAACTGGGACATATAACAATAATTTAATCTCAGATCTCAGTGACCTATTTGGTTTGTAGTGTGTCAATAGATTCTGAAGATATTGAGGTGCCGTTTGATTTAATGTCTTGTAGGTCAGGGTTAAAATTTTAAAGTTAATTCTTTCGCGCACTCGAAGCCAGTGAAGATTATTTAAGATGGGAGTGATGTGTGGTTTTGATCTAGCTTTAGTGACAATGCGTGCAGCATGATTTTGGATCCTTTGCAACTTGGAAATTTGTTCATCGGTTACTCCAGAGAGTATGGCATTGCAATAGTCAATTCTGGACAACATGAATGATCGAGCCAGTGCAGCAGCTGCACTTTCAGATATAAGGTGACGGATTGATCCTATTCTTCGGAGATGGAAATGACAGATTTTGCAGATGTTGTTTATGTGAGAGCCAAAACTGAGGTTTGAATCTAAGAACACGCCAAGATTTTTTACAACATTTGATATCGGAATATCTGAATTGCCTATTTTGAGAGATTTCACAGTGCATGTATTAAGTCTGTGATCAGGTCCAATAAGAAGAAGCTCAGTTTTGTCATCGTTAAGTTTTAACATGTTGGCGGACATTCAGTTCTTAATACCATTTAGGCAACTTTCTAAATTACCAATTGTGGAGAGCTGGCTGACAGAGTTGAGGTTAAATTTATCGATTAGCTGTGTGTCATCAGCATAAAAGTGGTGCTGGATCTTATATCTATCGATGAGGTTTCCAAGGGATTTTGTATACAGTGTAAATAAAAGGGGTCCCAATACTGAACCTTGAGGTACCCCGCAAGATAATTGCACTTGCTTTGATGAATAGTTATTAATGTCAACATACTGGTATCGACTGGTAAGATATGAGCCGAACCACTGTAGAGAAGATCCTGCTATTCCGTAGCCAGTCTTCAGTCGGTCAAGTAGGTTGCTATGGTCGATTGTGTCGAAGGCAGCCGATAGATCTAAAAGGGCTAGGACGCTGATGCTACCTGAATCGACAGATGATTTTAAAGCGTCGATGACACAAACCAAAGCTGTTTCAGTGCTATGTGCGGGGCGGTAGGCTGACTGAAACTCGTCAAAAAGTCTGGACTGGTCAAGGTAGACAATTAGTTGCTGATGAGGTTTGTTATCTACACTGGTCCAGGCAACATTTCTGTCATGGCACTCTGCATTCTGTATGTTCTTCTTCATTAACCCTGATCGTGCAGAAAAGTAGCACTTTAAACCCCTTTTATTTTTTTAAAAAATTGCCACAAAAATGTATAATGTTATAATGGCCTCTTCAGCGTTGACTCGTAAATTTGGCTATAAAATATTGCTAATAAAATCAGACAAGCCATAACACAGCAACAAATCACATTGAAGTGGGCCTCTGATTTCCAAATTCCTTTATACCCAGGCCTCTTCAGCACTGACTTAGAAATTTGTTCAGAAAATATTGTATCAGCAAAATCAGATTACATTAGAATGGCCCGATGACTCCCAAATTCATTCGAGAGGAAAGAATAAAAAAGACTGATATGAACACTTTTAAGGAGTTTATTTATACCATATTAGCAATGCTTAATATTACACTGTACATGCAAAACTGTATGATATGCGGTTTGCTTTTATTACTTATAGCTAAACTGTACAATGCTTAAATACATAGCGCTCCATTTGTTATACATGCAGACATATATTATTATGATTAACTCTTTTAACACCAAAAATAATGGTGATATCCAGATTTTCAACAAGCAGAAATATTATTTTATTTATTTACAACAGAAATCTATCTCAGTAGGAAGACTTTATATAATTTATTTTAAAGAAATATTTCATTATTGAAGGATTTGTAAATTCATTTTATGCCTTTCGCATAATTTATTATCTTTATCAATGATTTTTTTCACAATTTTATTAATTAATTACTTACTTGCAAACAAACTCATAACCAGAGAACAAACATACATATTTTACAACATAATTTAACAATTCATTTTTTCAAATGGCTTAAAGGCACAATATGAATTCTTCAGTTATTGAATTTAATAGCCATTCTTTATTTTATATGACTAAAATGGATCTAACAAAACAATTGTACAAAGAACCAAACTTAAATTAACTTGAGGTTAAGGCCAATACTTAAATCACAGTTATAACCAAGTTGATTTTAACTTGATAACTGCATAAAGTACACTGAATCGATTGGATTTTAGTTCAGAAGTGAACCTGGTACTGTCTTCTAATATTCTGAATAAAATTTAATGTGTAAAATTATTTGCAAAAAATAAAGAAAAAAATAAAACAAATCATTTGAACCCATAATATTAACAGAGCCATCTATTTCTGTAGGAGTGCAATGTGCCCAGCTATAATTTGTAGTTGAAACTATATGCAATGTGACTTAATTTTTATGCATTTTTGTTTTAGAAGAAAGCAGGCCTTTATAAATTTTCACTCTATAATATCTAGTGATGAAATGCTGTTAATAAATAAAAACTAATATCCATATCGAACTTTCACATGTATATATTATTAGAAAGCAAATGAAAATGATATCTTTTAAAGCTTTCCTACAGAATTACTTAATCTAAAATACTGCGAAGTAATTTATATGATCATTTTGTATCTAGAAATAGGTAATTCTATTTATTCACATCATATATAATGAGCAAACTGAAAGTAGAATACTACTAAAATGTCCTTTACATACTGTATATTATTAGCTATTTACAGATCTATAAGGTTATATTGCAACAGGACTTGAAAACAATTTTCTTCCTGATATTTTTAATTGACAATATAAATAATATCTATAATATATTTAAATGTGTTTAAAAATTAAATAAGTTTACAATCTGTTTTTAAGATAGATTTATCATAAACACACATATTATATATGGTTGGTGTCAAACACCCTCTGACACCCTGTTGTAGAAATAGGGTTGTGCTATAGTTCTGTGCAGGGCAATGTAGAAAATTAGACCTATCAGTAAACCTATGCTTAGAAAGCAAGACCCATGCATGACCTGTGCTTTCTCTGGATTGGTTCTTGTAAACCTGCATTTAACCCTAATTCTAGCTGTTATGTCATGTTATGCCCAGGTATAAAAAATGGCTCCTATGACTCTTGAGGTGACCTCAAATTAAAACCAGTCAGATCTTCATGCAGTGGAAATTATAAAAATACAGAATGAAATATTGATCAGTATTGTTATCTGATTGGGTATAGGACATCAGAGGGCATCTTCCACCAACCTCACATTATATTACGGTATATCATGTAGTATTATAAATGCATATTTGAATAATTTTTTACAATTTATAATAAAGTGTCTTTGTCTATATATGACTAGTTTACAATCGTGGATAAAAACACAATAATCACAAAAACAAAACAAAAACTCATTTTTCTTACAACTTTTATAAATTTATTTTCAGAATTAGTAGTTTCATCATCTCAAAATTTATTGAATTTTCAGAATTAGTAGTTTCATCATCTCAAAGTTTATTGAATTTTCAAATCCCGATATAAATTTATCTTATTTTTAAAAGCATCCGAGTATTAAAATGTAAATTGTACTGAAATCATTTTCTAAATTTAAAAAAGTTCTGAAAAATAAATAGGTTATCAAAATGATAATAATGAAAAATTGTAAATGGAAATGGGTAAGATTCCAAAAATAGTTTTGATCTTTTTTTTTATGTAAAAATTACGATCTCCCTGATTACATATTGTGTAAGATAATTGGTTGTTTTTACATTTCATTATTTTGATGTAAAATCATTTAAATGTTTTTGAAGGTAATTTTCATCAAAATCTGATACTGCTGAAAATATTAACAGAGCTACCATATCATTAACAGAGAGTTAAACATTGGAGCTTTCAGCCAATGAAAATGTAGTATACATAAAATCTACTTCTTATGAATCTGACCCTTCAACGTGCATTTTCAAAATCTGTCTAGGTTTACAGCTAAATATGTACAATACAAAAACCTACACAAACAAAAAGTTCCATACAAAATAGAAAAAAAGAAAGGTTATTATGCTTTGTTTTAAAACTGAGGCACGCAAGTTTGACTTGATATTAAAATAAATAGACAACTAAAATGAACGACGAAGACGACAAAACGAACAACACACAAGATTATATTATGTGCTAGTAAGAAATAGTTCAACAACCACTGCTCTCTTTTTATTATCACATGAACAGTAACATACAAAAAAACATCATCATTTCAATATACAAGACAATCCATCCAATCTCATTAAAACACAGGTCCTATTTCGTTTCGTTTTTTATAGTTCAAAATTTTGTTTAACTTGTTTTTACTACACTAGAGTCTGAAAGAGTTAGGGATAACCCAATGAAACGGTATGTTATGGCGAGTTTTTAGCATGAGGTGCATGGAACTGTAGGTAAACCACTAAAAACTTCAATGCTGATTGATTAATCAATGCCTGACCTTATAAGTTCAAAAGCCACTCATACGACCCCTGACACGACCTTCCAGTACAACTGGTCAGATCTTCATCTAGTGTAGGCCATTGAAAGTATAAAAAAACAAACGAAATATAGATCTGTCTTTTAATCAGATTCATGTCAATCCAGAATCAAATTCTATTTGCTTGCTTTCGTAATACAAGAAAAGCATTGCGAAAGGATTGAAGTCTTGACATTCCCACAGCACTGGCCTTAGGATATTTCGACTCTGTTCACAGTTCACAATATACTGTTCTAGCTCTTCAAGACAATTTGTTTTTCAAAGCTAGCAGGATTTTGAAAATTGGTATCCAAACAAACAAAAAAGTGGGCAATGAAAGGTCCAACCGACAATCAAAAAACTTGTTTAGGACATTGATGGTAGACTCCTGTGAAATTTTCGGACCCCCCTGCACAGATTTCAGCCTATATTTTGGGGAATCATGAAGTTATGAACAGATATTTAACCCAGGAAATGGATTGAAAACTGAAGCTATCTGATTGATTGAAAATGTTATAGGAATTCAAATTTCAACCAATCGGTAAAGCTAATACTAAATGCTCATATCATTCATTCTTTTTTTTGTTTATCTTGTATCTGAAATGATGTTTTTTTGACGTTTATATACAATTAAAATATAATATATATTTAAAATCATAAATACCATCAAAATGGTCCTTATCTACACAATAATACCATTTATAAATTGGCATGACTAAAATATGTTTCATTCATAAAAAAAAAAAACATTAATAAACTTCAACTGTTCTCCTTAAAGATAATTTTTACATTAAAAATATAATCATTGAGATACAATTAAAGATTTTCATCCATTCATGCAGATCCGAAATTCAAATGGACAATTAGTAGGTACTGGTAAGTGTGATCATTTCATTGTTTAAAAATAACATAATTTAATAAACTTTGAAATAGAGCTCCAGCAATGATGCATACAATCTCTGTTTTAAAAGTAAAATACGAAAGAAAAAAATAATAATAAAGAGAAAAATGATTAGCACCACAAATAATAGTGTTTGTAATGTAATATTTTAATCTTCGAGTCCTCTGTACAATTATTGTACAATAATCTTCTTGCATACCACATCATAAAATGTCAAAAACATTCGTTATTATACAGTCGCAAGTCACAATTGATAACTTCAAGAGTTAGAGTCTGACTGCGAGAACTGTACGTTATATTTCACGCTATGTTTTATATGAATATCCATGACAATAACAAAAACAATCTAAGCACTTTTCAACCACCAACAATAATTAAGTATTAAGTTGAAACAAAACTCAACTTGTAAAATGTTTCTGTAATTTGTCAGTGTTTCATTTATACAGAAATCCATACTATTTGTTTTAATTATTTATTAACCGAGCGATTAACTCCCAGGGGAGGTAACTGGTCATATTGCTGAAGTCCGTGTATCGGGAATGTACACATTATGTGCCATTAAATTATTAAAGCGATTACAATCACCCACAGACACTGGCGGTGGTGCAGCTAGACCATTTGTATTAAAATTATGTTGTTGATTTTGTCCGTTATTTTTAAATGAACTATTATTAGTAGGTTGTTGGGGTCTCGTTTGAGTCTCAGAGGCTGAAGTACTGCTGGATGATTTGGAGCTGGCTACGGAGCCGGCTGTATTAGCCCCTTTAGTAGCTTGATTTCCATTATAAGGAGGGGGCATGGGGAAACGAGCCATATACAGGGGATGACCAGGTTGCATGGGAGCTCCAGGTTGATTGCCTATAAAAGGATGATGTTGTGGCATCATATGCTGTGGCGCTGCTTGTTGAGCGTATTGCTGGGGGTAAGGCATTAGTTGATCCGATGTATTACTACTCCCTGTTAGACCTGTCACAGCCGTGGTATTACTCGGCCCGGTACTGCTATGGTGACTCGGTTGACTATGCGAACTCTGGTGGGTACTGCCCGAATGAGCCGACTGACTTTGAGACAGACTCCAGTGAGGATTCTGACTAGCCATGATTTCTCCTTTCCAGGCTCGTAGTCTGGCATGCATCTCTCTGAATGGAGGTCGTCGGTTGGGCATCTCGTGCCAACATTCAACCATCAGACCATAAATTCTAGCCGGGCAATCTTCGGGACAGGGCAAAATTTGTCTCGAACGGATCATCTCTATGACTTCTTGATTCGAAAATCCATAATAAGGCTGTAGACCAAAGCTGAAGATTTCCCAGAGAACAACACCAAAAGCCCAAACGTCGCTATCTGTGGTGAATTTTCCGTACATGATGGACTCTGGTGGCATCCAACGAACAGGCAACAACGACTTACTTTGGACACGATAGTAATCAGACGAATAAATATCTCGCGATAAACCGAAATCTGAAATCTTAATAATCAGGTTATCTCCCACAAGCACATTCCTAGCTGCTAAATCACGATGAACAAAGTGATGACTTGCTAGATATTCCATTCCAGCCGCTATCTGTGAGGCTATATGCAACATATCCAAATAATCCAAGATTTTCTGCTGACCACTTTCCTCCAGGTTTGAAATATCCGAGTGAGGGCTATGTGCAATCAGATATTCGTGCAGGTCGCCATGAGTCATATATTCAAATAACATACACATGGGATCCTGTTTCATCGACACACCCAGCAAACAAACTATATTAGGATGCCGCATTTCCGACATTAGATCCACTTCTCTCCGAAAATCATTTTGAACCTTTGCAGCAGCGTTTTCTTTGAGGGTCTTTATAGCAACTTTAGTCATTGTGTTATCTCCGTAAAGACCCATTAATTCTCCTTTATAGACTTTACCAAACGCACCTTCTCCTAACTCTTGAAGAAAACGCACGTTACCCATAGGAAACTCGCGAGCTCTGGTGGTAGTTTTGGGATTAATCGGACTCATCTCGTGGCTGTTGTTCGCATTTCGACTTGGTACTTTTCCCTTGCTGTTGTTGCTGCGTGATCTTTGACAGAAGCAGACGAGAGCGAGGAGTAAGGCGAGGGCTAAGGGTACTGTTATACCAGGCACCAATATAAACATCAATTTATTCCCTTCTTTACCAGGTACATGGGTACTCGTTCCTTGGTTTCCAGAATTAAATGCTGGTAAAGAGTCTAAAAAAGAAAGAAAATGTTTTTCGTTAATTTAATCACTGAATTTGTGCATTTTGTTAAGAGAGAGAGAGAGAGAGAGAGAGAGAGAAATGGGGTTTAACCTCCACTCAACACTAGGTCATTTCAGGACTAACATGTGATTCAATTTTACTTCAATAATTCGCTTGCACGTAGAGGTCTTTAGCTGTTGGAGGAGAATCAAGCCCACGCCAGTGGATTCAATGACAGACCTTATGACACAGACGCACGTGCTAAACATTTTGTTAAAAAAATGTCTAGCAATAGAAATGATACAATCTTTAAATTTGTTCATTGTTTTGTTAAACGATGATATATTCCTGTCTCGTAACAGACTTCATATTATCATTAAATCTACATAAAATTACAATTTATGTTACAAAAAGCCATAAATATAATAATCATAACTTTTTTTTTCTGAGTAAATCATTTGAGGTAAGAAAAATATCTAATTAAATAATACAATTTTTATCTAAAATACACAGACAAAAGTCGACAACCTCTAACGATTTTATTTTTATGAAATATCATTTTCATAATGTGAGGTACTAAAATGGAATTAAATTTCAGTATCAACATATTTTTAAATACCTGCTTTATGAATTTTAATAATATCTATTTGTTCTAAATATTATATTACATAATTATGATAATATACCGAGTTTGAACCCTTTTTTCATGCGAATATTAGGGTTATTTAAATGTTTTGAGATGCAGATTTATAGATGACACAAAGATTGTTATAGTGTAGAATTCAACTGAAATCTGATCTCTTCACATTATATTATTATTGGACTTGAATTTTCAACCGTTTTGGGTTTGAATAATAAAAAATTGGTGGGGTGCTACAAGAGTTTATGAGGTAACCTAAGCTAAATGGCTGGTTTGAAATGACAGCTATAAAAGCTAAGAGGAATGTCGGATATCTGTTTGTATTAAGAAACACCACAGGTTGCCTGTACCAAGGGTTATCACACTATCAATATTAATACACACACAGGTATCATAAATTATACCCAGACCAACTCCAACACATTACCTATTAAACGTCTTATAAAGCAAAGGACAGAGTCGACAAACTAAGAGCTTAACGCCTTCATTACACTACAAAAGTTATCTATTCAAACAAAGGCTTTTGATATTGGAGACAATTTTTTTTAATGTTATGATGTTCACTGGTGCTTCAGAATTACTAGAGTAGCTGTGTTTAAACGCTGTGAAACACTTGATAACTCTTAACACTAAGTTTAAAGCAGTAAAAATCTACTTCAAAAGTTTTCACCTAGACTAAAGTATATCTCTCTGTATGCCAATATTATAAAATATGGTTCTAATTTCCTTTTTATCTATAGACATTAAAACCTCTGATAGTCATTTGAGAAAGAGAGAGAGAGAAATTGGGTTAAACATCCACTCAACACAAACTAGGTATTTTCAGGACTAATATATGGTTTAATTTTATTTCAATAATTCACTTGCGCGTAGGGGTCTTTAGCAATGGGAGTAAAGCGGATTACCCAGAGAAAACCCACGAGTTTGGACAGGTGACTCTATGACAGGCTTTATGAAACAGCACGCACATGCTATATATAACCAGGTCAAAAGAATCATTTTTATTTCAACAACGGCTTAATCAAAAACCTTATCAACAAAAACCCCCACTAAAACAAGAACATTTTCATTCTATCCCAAATCATAACCTTATTTTAAGGAATTCTTGATTTTTTAAAGAAATAATCTTATTTTATGGAATTCTTGATTTTTAAAGAAATAACCTTATTTTATGGAATTTTTGATTTTTTGATGAAACATTGGTTTTCTGATAACAGGCAAACCACCTGATTTATTAATGTTGTTGAGGACAAACAAAAAAACAAAATCTTACCACATTTTGGGATGTTACACATTTCTTTTACCACATTTTTATTGGTTGTAAAACACCATGGTTCAGATTCCTCATTACCAGGGTTACGACAATAGTTATTTCCATCTTTCGCTACAAATATACAAATATTAATTTTTTTTATTAAGTTTATAAGCTAGTCTTCTTTGTTTGATATACTATAGAGAGGATCCTAGTCAACATTTCACTCAGTAACGGGAGAGAGAAATGGGATTTAACTTCCACTCAACACAAACTTGGTCATTTTGGGACTAACATGTTTCAATTTTATTTTTGAAACAATGACAGACCCTATGTCACTCAGTAATAAACAGTATCAGCTTTGTCCAGTTCAATTCATCTTCATTAGCCCAGTAGGAGAATAAAAGCTGGACTTTTAAACCCCATGTTACTTATCCAGTTCAATTACTAAATGTCTCAGAAATGGTTTACGAGACAGCCTTAACCCCTGAGAATATTAGTGTTTTTTACTCTGTGTTGTTGATACCCAATAAAATATGGAGGAATGAAAAAAGAAATTATTCATGAGGTTGGTTGACAAGAGGTGTAGTTTGGGAATGAGGGAAAGCACTGTACAAAGTTAAATAAATGTAAATCCGGCATCCAACATTCTGCAGGTATATCTTTTAATCCAACATCCCGTATGTTGCCCACTGGACAAATCGGAAGCGGCGTATATCTTTCTTGGAAGTTCCTAGTCTGCTTTGGTCAAATTCTGCTGGAACAGTGTTCAAAGCAAAGAGTGTTTATTCACAATGCATAACAGATTCAACTTGTGTGCTACGAATAATAAATATTAAATCATTTGCTTAGCATTGGAGATCTTATATGTGAAACACTTTGAAGATTTTTAAAAACTTACCCAATTCTGGATATCTAGCAGAGTAGAAATGTTGATGAGGTTTATTTGATGTCCAGGACTGACAGGTATGACCTGATTTAGTTCGACTTGTTTTACCATTATAAGTACTACCAGTACCATTATAACAATCTGGATCATCTATAATAAATACAGCAGTATATTACTATATATTATACAATGGTCTAGCCCTTCAGATGGAATGAAAAACTGAGGTCAAGTGTTTTCAATGGTGTGCTCCAGCTGGGCTAATAAAGACAGGCATACACCATGCAGTATGCTGTGAGGGAAATATTGTCCGGACAACGGCAGTATGGCCTACTCCTGTATTGAATTCCAACTGCCAAGGGATCTTTTAAGTGCAAACAAATGTGTACATGGGACCTTGGTTTTTTGTCCCTTCCGAATGACTAGCTTTTGAAAGCAAAAAATCAGAATTTGATGAAGAGAAGGTGGAAAGAGTGCTGCCCAGGCAAAATTCATTACATTTGTTGGTGCTGAAAAGCAGGATGTTAAATTCTCATTTCATTTTAAATATAAAAACAGTGTGATGTGAGTTAGTCATTTTAGCCCAATATCCTGAATCCCTTAAATGATAAAACTTACCTCTATTAGTTTTTCTATTTTTATTATTAAATCGTTTATTGACTACTCCTATTCTGATACAATTATCACCTTCAGGTGTACCTGGATCGGCTAGTTTACTACAATCAGGTAATAAACGATTACCTATAAAATATAAACACACATATCTAATAAACATTCATATCCAATATATTCACTCTTAAAGGGAAGAAAGAGAGAGAGAAATGGGGATTAACATCGACACTAAGCCATTTCGGGACTAATATATGGTTTAATTTTATTTCAATAATTTGCTTGCACGTAGGGGTCTTTAGCAGTGGGAGGAAACCGGAGTGCCCGGAAGAAATCCACGCGTTTGAGAAGGCGCCCCTTATCTCCATGCCACATACGCTCACACCAAGGTGCTAAAACACAGCCTCAGCCAGAGGTGACCAGCGACCTAGAGGTCGAAGCGCGGCACTCTAGACCACTAGGCCATCCCAACTCCCAACCCTTAAAGGGAGAGAGATAGAGATAGTTAATGCCAATTCATTCACAGAACTTCTGATATGAGGGCGTCATGTAGTATTCAAGTTTATCATTGGTAAACTCCAAGATTGCGATGAAGTACCCCCAACTTGGACAGTAAAATAAAAAAGGTGCAAGAATCCCTATTATAACACACATCTTATTTCACTATGTTTTTATAGTTCAAAATTTCATTTTACTTGTCTTTACTACACTAGGGTCTGAAAGAGTTGTTATATAACCCGCATTTTGGTTGACATGGGGGATTAGCCAATGAAACAGTCTGTTATGGCACAGAGCTGTGGGTACCCCAATAGCTACATCAACGTTGATTGGTTATTCAAATGTCTGACATCATATGGTGAAAAGTCGCTCGTATAACATAAATATGGCAGTCCACCACCCTTACAATATCAGTAAATATGAAACCTACCAATAAGAGGATGTCTTTTAGCTAAGATATATTCTGTTTTACAAATATCATCTTCTAACATTTCACATTCATCTTTACAGATCTGTCTGGGACGTGGTTTGCCTCGTGTTTCATCACATAAAGGGAAGGCATGGTAACACAGGGAAGGGATCGCAAAACTTTGGCACTCTGTAGACAAATGATTGGATGAACCAATCACAGCGAAGGCAGCTAAAACAGAAAAAGTTTTGTTATTTTAAAACGTGTGGTTTACAACAATGAATGGGTACAAAATTCAAAAAAAACTTTATTCTTTTCTGTGAATGTCTTACAAGTGCAACACACATGAAATGATTGAATAATAGTTGTTACGTATCATCCAGGCGTGTCGTTAAGAGTCGTATCTGCCCGTCTTGACTGACTGGCAGTGGTGAGTTGACTGGCCTTCAATCATGGCTGGATAACTTAACTGCTAGTCAATTCACATGCCATAAAATAAGAATTTCAAGGAATTTAATCCGACAAGATGATAAACACAGTCAAATACATAATTTTTGTATGCAACAACACTTAAAAGTATAAAAATAATGGTATAATGTTGAAAACTGTCATATTCTTTGTGAAACTGAGGCCTGGAAAAATGTTAAAGTAAAAGCCTTGGTATCACCTCTTTTATCAACAGAAATCAAAATTTTTATCCTGCAGGAAGACATTTTGAAAACTCTAACAAAGACAAAGTCAACAAAGCTATTTTTTTTCAAAGTTTTTGTAGGTGTAATTTAAATATCTTAGTGTATCAATGGTAGTTAGTGAGTATTGGCTGAATTATGAATTACATTCTAAATAACCCACACGATTGAATGTACAGACAGTTTCATACACTACCTAAAACAATTTAAGGGGAAAAACGGCACAACATGATATGTAAGTTTTTGTGTGGCAAAGACTCTAGAGGGGTATTAATGACATCATGTAGGGCATGTGTTGATCATTGGGTTATAATACTGGTAAATTAACACCAAATACGTCACTCCATATTTATACAGTCACATACTCTACAATATCTATAGTCCCACTGGTCGCATCATTGTTGTTGATGACACAAAAATATTTCTTTCTTGTACTTCAGTTAAGTTAGACTTAGAACCATATACTGAAGATATTTAGACATTATGGCACAACGAATATTTCTTTTTACTTTGAAGTCACTGTGTCTGCTGCGCTAGGTTGTAAAAATGGTTGGGAAAACAGAGAAGGGTTTTAATGTCAGTGCTTTCAGGCAATTTCTTTTTTTAAAAAAAAATCTGTTGGTGTTTGTTTGATGGATAAAGAATGATTGCCTAAATGATATCCATTTGTGACATTTTAGTTGTGGAAGAATTCTTTCAGTCATCTCTTTCAGAAAACCTACATTTGAATACAGTGCAGTTTTTGTGTATATCATCTGATTTGATATTTGTTTATTTTTTGCAATGTCTATTTTTTTGTCTTGTTCACAGGTTTATCTTGTAGATTTTTGTATTGTATGTAGTGCAGTCATTTTGCACTTACTAATATATATATACATAATGAAGTAAAGTGTTGATTTTTTTTACCTGACCCCAGTTTCACAAAGCATTTTCAGACATAAGTTAAGAATTTACCAAACTTTAAATCACAGTTCATGAGAAATATCATTGATCCAGAAATTAAAAAAAATCGCTCATAGTTTCTTCTTGATGTATTTGATACATTAAAACAACAAAGATTTCATAAAGGACTATATTATTTGAGTTTAAATAAGGTGAACAATTTTGAGTAAATTCCTAACTTAAGTCTAAGAATGTTTTATTAAAGTGGGGTCTTGGCATATTTTTAAATATGTGGATTAAAACTACCATCATTCAACCTGTAATAAGTAACAACCACTGATCATTTACAGATGCTTTCTATAATAAAAATACTGAAGCCATTACTTTTTTAAAAATATTTTATCTGAATATTATCTCAATTTCGTGAGAATTGAAGCAAATTTTTTTTGTATGAATAAATGGACGATATCAACTCACCAATAAATCGTTCTTCTCGAAGGCCTTGTGTGAATTTAGTTGACACATATATACTCATGTTTCCAACATATTTAGAACAAGTGCTGCCTCTATGGACCTGACAAAAACCATCTCCTTGATCTAATTCTTCTTCCCTGTAATAAAAAAAACATGATTTCTACTATTAAATGTGACATAATAATCGCTTAATAAACGATAAAAAAATCCCTGTGGAATTACTTAGAACAACTGTAATGTGTTTTATATGCAGTATTTATCTATTTTTTCCTTTATATGCTGGACAGATCTACTCGTGTTTTTTATGTTAGAATATAAAATAGTACAAAAACACTGTAAATTACAGTGTATAAAAGAGGCTAATAGATTTAAATAAAAAAAACTACAGTCAGAATATATAAATAGAAAAAAAGATATATCAAATATGAATAAATGTCTTTGACATGTGAATACATTGTAACTAGCTGCTTTCCAAAATGCAATTTTGCTTGTGCTGTACATAAGTAAAAATCAGGCAAGCTTTATTCATTAGAAACTGTTTTTCAAAATCGTAATAAAAGATATTTCCCCCAAATAAAACACCCATATTACAACAGATTTTGTAAAACAAGAGCTTTCCAAAAAATTAAAGACCCTACAATATAAATCCATCTTATTTTTCTGTAAATATAAAAAAATCTTTGGGGAATACAGATTTGGTAAAAGAGGGCTCTCCCAAAAATAATTACTCTAAAATATAAAATCCATCTTTCTTTTTCTGTATATAAAAAATGTTTTGGGACCGTTTCCCATCTCCATTTAATAATTTCCTTCAATGAACCTTTAACAGAACTATAAGTACAAAGTGATAGATACATCTACTAATATGTTGGATATTCCGACTGATTTATAACAACGATGAAATAAAGACGACTAAAGGTAATTGGCTTTTTATTTTTTACAATGAAAGAAAACCAGAAGATAAATAAACAAACTGACAAGAAACAACATTGTTAGTCAATTTATAGCAAGTCCTAATTTGTTTCGTACAATGGAAGGTTTGTACAAATCTGTTACCAATCAAAACAACGTGTTTAAACATCAAAATATCTTTATAAAAGTTAACCAGGGAAACTAAAAGTCAAACTTCAAATTATGGCTATCTGTGGACGCGTAATATGACTGAATCACGTAATTTAGTATCATAATTAGCCCGGGTAGTGGATACATAGGGTATCTGAATCTTGTTAACTCATGGAATTTATCGCCAGATCAAAACCTGAGTTGAACCAAAAATACATGTCTATGCACATGTTTGATAGTTGATAACACGTTAAAATACAGAAAGCAAATAAACACATACATGAGAAGCAGATTATCTCTTCATGTAATGTTATAGTTACAATAATCATATTGTGTAAAAGAAATGTGCAGATCAGTTGCTTCAAATTAACATTTTTATCAACTTTATCAACAATCTAATAAGAATTTCCGATATGGGTCACACTTTTTTTTTCATTTTGGGGACCTTCTTAGTTTTATTTTATCGTTTCAGAAGATAGGAAATTGTTTATTTTCAAATGAATTTATATGACAAGTAACCTGTTGGATGATTTACAGAAAGGACCATATTTTCATTTAACTTAAACATGCAATACTTTGATTTAATCAAATATGGAGGAAGGAGACTTAGCTTCGATCAACCAGTACAATGGTTGAAATCATTGCACACGTCTGTCAAACCTTCACGGGCTAATATCTTTGCTTGCAATATAGTAATATATGTGAATGAAATTTTCAAATTATTCATTTTACATTATCTATTTTTGAACTATTATAGCACACAAGGCTAGCTCTTTATTTAAATCTTACATATCTTTAAATGTCTTTGCAACACCTGCGAATTCTCGTACAGGAAAGAGACGACTATGTCTGAAAGATTCCAATAATCTCACTCATAATTTATATATACTGACCATTAATAACCAGCATCAATAAAAAACATTTTTTTTCGTATGACTGTGTCATTCTTCTAGTAATTACGATATGTGGTGCTCAGAATTTTTTTTAATGATATTATGTCATGAGTGTAACACACACATTTCCCCTTTTTCCCTCCACAAGAATCCCACCCGTTTTTAAAATAAATAAAATTAAAAAAGTTAAGTGATGGGTTCCTGATGCTAATGTGACAAGCTATCTGTCATAAATTTACAGTTTACTCTGATTAAATGTAGTGAAAAATCTCTTGTACAAAAAACTCGCTTGTCTTCGCTGTGATTTAATTATAAACTTTACCACACTATCTCTCCAAATTCATACAGCGCCACGTTTTTGTGGATGTTGTGTTTTGCATTTTCTCCCAGTTTCGTAATCATTTCAAGATTTGTGTTTCTTTCACCCTGGTATGAAGGAAGGTCTCAACATGGTGTAGAGTATAGGCATGTAAAAGAATGCCTTGACAAAATATATTCTTCATTGAGTAAATTTTCTGGTATTTGCACTTATAATATGCCGTCATCATGCCACGCAATGTGGTATGACAGAATTATTAGAGAGAGGATACACGAGTGCTCGAGTGAGTTCTCTTATATAAGAAATAGGCTATAGAATCGTGACATGTCATAAACATAATTAAAAATGAAAGCTATGACAGATATGAATGTTTAATTGTTGACTATTCATTTATCATCAAGCAAAAACTTAATCTCTGTAGAATTGTTTATAATTATTCGAATTAGAGATATGTAATATTTGTATCATAATAAAATTTGTAGACACTATCTGATTATTATCATGCAAAAACTTATTCACATCTGTTTATTTATTTGAGTATTCAGTTGGGTATTACCATACACGCCAGTAAGCATCATCTAGTCATCTTTTATTGGGGTATGTAATATTTAGTTTCGTATTAAAATTTGCAGACACAGAAATAGAAATGAAAGAAAAATGAAACTATATGGGGTTCAATGTCCTATTATTCTGCTTTGACAATGGATTTTTCCAACTGCCAATGGATTTTTTAAGTGCATGCCAATGTGTACACATGACCTCAAATTTAGTGCCATTCGATCGACTGGACAGCTGTTCTTGTCAGGCCCTCCGTCAAGCAATACCACTGAACTTTCTCGACCAACACCAGCATTGAGACTGTGAGCTCCAGGCTAGCAAGCCAGTGTTTTACTCACTTAGCCACTGTGGCTCCACCACAGAAATAGATAACTGATTCTCTTAATACAATCAGATTAAAATATAGATCCTATTTCATTTTTTTAAAGTTCAAATTTAATTTTTTCTTCAGAGTAACTGAAGGCCATGGAAATTAAACAACCCAAACCATGAAATTTTGATTGTTGTTGATAAAATCTGTCAATAATTATTTGGATGAGAGTTTCTAGTTTCATTATCGTAAATCTAACGACTCTGATTGGGCTTTGTGATATTTAATTTCCTATCAAAATTTGGAGGAAGTCAAATCTAAATTGCTGTTAGAAACTTCAGATAACATTTAATTTTGAGATGATAATTCTAACAAACCAATCATATCGTCAGTTAACTGTTTAATTCAAACATAACGCCTCCCGCCCCTCCTAATGCTTTTTAAATTCCTAATTATTAATTAATGAAAATTTCTAGCTATTAATTCTGTTTATGATATCACCCTTTGTGGAAGTGGACCTAAACTCCAGGAACAAACGAACTTAAATATCAATTAATGAATGAATGAGTGAAACAATTAAGAAGCAGACTTACTCTGGATTAGGAAACAGGTCTGTGTTGTATTTCCCATTAAATCTGAAAATAGTAGAATATCAAAAAATTAATTAACATGTCAATTTATTATAATGTGATATAATGGCATGGAGTCTGGTGCTGTTTTAAATAACATACCAGAACTCTGCTCTCTCATTATAAAATTCCTGTCATTTGGTACAAAATGAATAATGCCTTTTTGTGAACAAGTCATTTTTAACCCGTAACTTCAGTGTAAATTTGATGTAATTTTACCACACACTTGGATATAAAATTCATTAATATTCATTCATCAGTTTCCTACTGTTTTCCGACTATGTTTAATATGGACTTTAGTAGAATTTGTCGTCACAATTACTGGTTTGGATTTCAATGGAACTCCATATGAAAAATGACAAAATGTAACTGAAACCTTCATTACCATATCAGGAAATTAAATCTTAATTTTCACAGTGGTTTTTGACCTTTTTTTAAAGCCAAGACTACAGCTATATTATTTTGAATATTAATATTATGTGTTAGTAATTTAATAAACACTGTTAGCATTTATTATATGGTACTGTGACCCACTGATCATGACCTGCTTAAACACCATGACCGATCATTGAGACATTTTCTTAATAAAATGAAATGAAATTTAGTTTAACGTCTGACTGTTTATCTTCGACTAGGCTAATGGAGACGGGCATAAAACATACAGTAAGTGTGTTATGAGGGAAATATTGCCTGGGCAGCGTCATTATGGTCTAAGTCTACTCTTGTATCGAAATCCAACTGTGAAGGGATCTTTTACGTGCATGCCCATGTATACACAGGACCTCGCTTTTTTACCTGTTTTTTGTCCCATCCAAATGACTAGACAGCTGTCCTTGTCAGGACCTCCGTCTTGCAAAACTGACAAGGAGAAACTATCTCGGATTTATTAATAAAATAAACAATAACAGTATGTGAGCCCCCTCAACAACAGTGTTTTTTTTTGTTTTACTATGAAATAAACATGACCAATTATTCAGAGTAAAAGACCATTTTGTCAAATCTTTACAGTAGCCATAATAACAGAAAGAAGTTTTCAAATTCTGAATAAGAAAATGCAATTCATTTTTTATTTAAAAACATCTTTTTGCCAACTTTCTATCAATGTCGTCATCTGGATAGTATATAAATATTTTTTAAAAATTTAAAGGCCTCAAATTAGATTGTAGCTCCACCAGTATTTAATGAACATATAAAAGTCATTGCCTCATTAGATAAAACATTTCCCCAAATAAATCTGATAGGAAACAGAGAATCAAAATTTATTGCAATGGGGCTGAATTAAACTTTATTGTATGCATCACGCCCACTGCCCGGCAACCAACACCTATTTTAAGTATTCGTAAAACTCTTAAAAATGATATATTTATGTGTCATTTGATACACTCCAAGATTATTTTAATGGTCAACGAAAGAAACTAAAATAAAAGAGTTTTAAATCCAAGGTGGTCCAGAAGTAAAAAGAAACTTTTGGGTAACAGTAAATTGCGATATCATTGTAACAAACGTCAAGATATTATGATTACATCAGACGGATCTATGGATATTGAGACAGTGTAGTTGTCACGGTAACAATCTCCTACCTATATTATATTGGATAATAAACAAAATACACAGTAATACGATATATTTCATTCAGATACCTACAAATCGAGGTATTTCTTTTCATAAATTTGATCTTTTCACTCTCCGATGACATGGTTCCGAAGTTAGTTTTAGCAAAAAACGACTGTCAAAATGTTTACACATCCACACCCCATTCTGTCAAAGTCAAATTTTTGTCTTAACCTTCGACTCAGGAGCTTCCAATATCTACATGAACATTTTACATCGTTTGAGGAGAGAAAGGAAGATGGTGGCCCCAGGGCTGCCCCACCCTAGAGATTAGTTTACAATATTTAAGTGCGGTACCGATGATGTTTGTCTAATCAAGTGATGATTTATATGACAATACTGAACATGTTATTTTAGAATTATTATACAAGTTGCTCGTTGTTTGAGGGTTTACCGAGTTTCTTGAAATGTGTGAAATGCTATCCTTTTCTTATCCTATTGTCAATAACAAGCCAATAGGTGGGTTATTTTTTCTAGGCATGCCTTCAAGCTCTTAAACACACTTCTCTGAGTTTCGAGTCAGAGAGAAATTAATACACTTAAGACGCACACCACCTGCTAAAAACAGATATTTCAGAGGAAATTTTAACATGTGATTTCTTATCGCAAACCTGCAGTTTTCAAGTCAAAAGTAATTTCGTAAAATCACAGTTTACTAAACATGCATGAAACGTATTTATTATGTCTAAACTCCCTTCCTCTTCAGACATTTTGTTATCAACAATGAATAAGATGTCTGATCATATCAACCAATCAGATTTCAACTTTATCTTTTTTGTGTTGATTTCATTAATTAATGTTCCCTTCTGGAGTGGCAATTAATTTAAAATGTTCTGATTTTCGTGAAAAAACATATCACTTTGACATGGACTGCTATATTTTTTTTGTTACCAGTTTATGGGAAATTGCGTATGTAATCTAAATATGACATGAATTATTTACGCGATTATAATCATGTATATCAACGAAGGTGGTCTCTGGTGCTCAGAACATTGACTATTCATGTTTTAACCTTAGTTTAGTTAATCGTTCTAGGCCTGAACAAAACTTTCTTCGGCCTTTGCATCATCACATGTAGGAACCACAGTGAACATTGCACAGTTACACTAACCAGGTCTCAGGTTCGAACCCAGTATCGGCAGAAAAAATCCCTTGGATATATTTGAGCCTGCAAGACTATGGGTATCTAGTCTTCCGATGGAATGGCATGGTACGGTTCAGGCATCTTATCCGTTGGAATTCAGTGAACAGTAGATAGAAAATTCGCTTTCCTAGCACACGGTATTGGTCCAGTGGGTGCAGAATGGTTGGATATTGACCCCATTTTCATATCGATCCTGTATAGGCCTACTATAAATATTAATTTACTTTACGATTTTTCAAAATCCACCCACTCATTAATGATGATTCCTCAGGATTTTATGTTGGTCACCATTTTGGATACATGTCCAATGTTTTCAAATTCTTTCATAAAAAAAATTGCAATCCACTACAAATGACCATCAGTTAACATATGTTATAATGATGTTAAACGTACCCTCCATTAGCACCATCTCCACCAGGTAAAATCGATTTTATATCATAGTCTATATCGCCACTATCTTTACCATTATTATTATTATTATTATTACGACCAGAATCAGGCGATTTTTTGGGTGGTGGTGGATATTCTGAAAGATAATAATCAAAATATTGTTAACATATCGATAATTATTATTATTACAACCAGAATCAGGCAATATTTTGGGTGATGGTGGATATTCTGAAAGATAATAATAAAAGTATTTTCAATCTATAGAAAAAATTTCATTTTTCAATTATAGAACCAGGACAAGGGAAAGATAATATCTCATTTGTGACCTGCTCCCAAGAAACCAGGCACTTGTCGCACAACTACAGGCACAAAAAGAGAAAAAAGAGGTAACATGTTTAAAATTTGATTTCGTATAGAAGACAATTGAAACTGATTGATTCTGTGGTTGCATTTCACTTATTCTGAGAACAAATCTGAAAGCAAACGACACAGTTAACCAATAAATGATTTCTGCTGTGCTCAGTAATAATCATTATTGTAAATACTGTATTTTTATCCAATCTTTGCTCTATTATGTTAATGATCTTAATGGACCTCCCCGCCTTTTAGATCGCAGTTTGTTGTTAATTAGTAGGTGTATTAAGGGTAATGGATCATACCCAAACTGATAATTTTATGATATTCATACAGATAAGAAGTTGATTTTCTTATCATCTTACCATTTCTAATAATTAAATAACTGCTGGTTTCTTTAGTACCAAAACTATTCTGTGCTTTACAGGAATATAATCCTTTGTCACCCGGCTCTAAATTTACTATCCGTAATCTGAAAATATAGTACACAGAATATTAAATGATGGAGTCAGACCATTAACTAATTTATAATAAGAACTCATAGTTGTTGATTCAACTTCTATGTTGATTAGTTCAATATTTTGACATAGTTCTTATGTCTTCTATCAGCATATTTTCCAAATGAAGGCATAACAAATATGTTAAAGAAACAGAATCATAATGTTAGAACTATTGAATCCACAATTACATGTTCTTATTTCAAACAGCTTTAAATTGTCATTGAAAGAACAATAAAATTTCAAACAATTAATAAAATAAAAGAATAAAGACAAAAGAAGCCAAGTCGAAACTAAGAACAATTGTATTCATAGAATTAAATTGAGAACATGCCAGAAAATGAACAAAATATTTTAAACAATATGTACAAAAGTACAACCTAAATTTTTGCCGGTGACCATTCCAAAGAAATGAGATGAGGCATCACAGGTGGTCTAGGAAGAACCAAAACTTTTCCAGAAGACCCCCGGTCATACTAAGGGTTTGAGTGGCAGGATGAAAAAGGAAACTGGCCCTTCCCATCCCTGTAGTTAAAGGAATAGTCATGATTTTGGAGATAAGGCTCCTGTTTTCTATCGTGTGAAATATCATAAGTTTATTTTGAAATATCTATTTTTACATTTTTTATTTCATTGTGACAAAAGATGTTTGCCAGGCGATTAAAAGAGAAAAATATCAAAAAGAACAAAGTCATGTTTTACATGATGGTGGCCAATTTGTTTTTTGATAGAATTTTTATTTCATGATTTCTATCTAATCTTTTTATATAACGAGTAGAATAAGGGTCAAAATATCGTTTTATTGGATAAAAGTAGACTGTTTGATGTCTGTGTTAGTAGCAGATGGAGGAGACACACCCAAGCTTAATTAGAGGTGAACACAGGGCAGGTGGAATAACATCCTGTTAGTTACAAGTCCCTTTTCATCACCATTTATACACCATAGCAACTTCACCAATATCCACCATTTTGTTTAGATTGGACTAAGATTCCCACCTGACTTCCAGCAAAAAAACCTGCTTCACAATCCAAATTCATCTTGGTACAAATACCAAACGGGTAAAAATAAAATAAATTTCAGAAAAACCTGCTTTGTAAATTGATGGAATTTATGCAACATCAAAACATCTGGTTTCTAAAATAAGCTGATAGAAAACTTAGATTACATTTTTAACTGAACTAATGACAGAACCTTTTGTCATTTCTATCTAAATAAAAAAAATCATTGCTGTTCTTTTTAGATGTTCTATGGATAGTCAAAAGTACAATAATTCTGCTTGTTATCAAAATCAAGCATCGAACAATACATACTTTGAAAACAATATAAACAATATATCCAACTGAATTGCCATTCCTTTTAAATGTTCAATAATCATGGTAGTCATCAGAATTATGCACCAAATAATACATTTTTTTTTTACTAAAGCTAAATTCATTTCCGTCAGTTTATGCCTTGAACATAACTTTTTGCTTACCAAACAAATTCAATTCGGTTTTAAGAGTTAGCTCCATAACATTTATGCCCATACTGTGATCATTAAAATAAAACAAATCGTTTGAAGTAGATGAAAAAAAAAATTTCTTTTTTTATTAACCTTTTCTCTCCTATATGCAATTTGGGTAGAGGAAAAAAATCAGAGCTGTATAACATAACGCGACATATTTTCTAAATGGTTTCTAATTAAATTATAACAATTCAAGTACAGGAAACACAGCAAAAACCAAACCCATCAAGATACGGGTGCCATTTGTATGGTTCTGCACCCGTTTTGTGAATGCCAACATCCACGTTTTGCCCTCTATAAATAACAACAGTAAAAATAAACGACAGTATGTATTTTAGTTATAAAACAGATTTTCATACACATAAAGTTGAGTTTTCGATAATTACTTATCTTTTTTAAACACTAATCATGTCATAACTGTGAATTATTGCCGTGGAATACGGCAACATTACTACATAATTGGAGATAAATAAAAGGAAAAATTTGGAAGCCAGTTGCCAGACCCATCTTAATTTAAAATCTTTGATAAGAAAATTGCCTATTAAAAGTCAGCAGCTGTCCTATTATATAATCGTATCCGAACCAACTTGTAAAAAATAACGCAATAACATGTTCGGTACAACATCGTTAAGCTGTCTCAATTTGATGTGTATATTAAAATTTATTCCTTTTAATATTCCTAAATTCTTGTTAATGGCAATTAAGGACAAAATTTCTTTGTTGATGTTTAAACCCTTGTTAGTTAATACTACAAAATGCACCCAGCGTAATAAAAACGCCTTAGTTTCATCTCTCCTATAAATTTCCTCAGATTAAAATCAGGCAGGATTTTTTCACATTTTAAGACAGTTCAGTTCGAGAACAGTCAAGTTTATCTTCCTGACAGATACTGTTAAGTCTGATATAAGTTTAAAATACAGATAAAATGTTCAAAAGTTATCACCTAAAAATTAATCATTTCGACTTGTGAAAAAAAAGTATATGTATCAGACACTCAACATAATAAAATTGTCTGAAGATTTGCCGAAATAATGTACCCCTGGGACCAATGAAATTTTTTAATGAAAAATACAGTTCTAATACACATAACTATTTAGTTTTTTTAAAAATAAGATATAATATACATATATTACAAATGAGGAATACAGCATCAAAGGAATTTTTTCCATTTTTCGAAAAGTTGAATGTAAGGCTGAGTTTATCACACTTGACTTTATCTAAAGTTTAAGTCGTTCAACCTTTTACATTAAACACACACATTTTTATGAGATAATCATGTGGTAAATATTGTAACTCAATTTCTGTTTAAAAATGTCTCATTTTAGTAAATGTCAAAAAAAAGAAGAAAAAAAAGAATTGAATTATTCATTTCGATGTTTAAACAAAATGAAAATGCGTCAAAATTTTACTTCTTTTCCAAGTTAGTTACTCCAGTATTTCTTTTTATTATGTTCAATTTCTGTTTAAGTGTGTCCAATTTTAGTAAATTTACAAAATAAATCTTGTTATTCATTTTAGTATTCAAACGCAAACTAAACTGCGACCCGATTTTATTATATGATATTTTTATCAGTTTATAATCCATAAAACACTGGTTTTTAATATCAAAGTATGTCCATAAAGAGAGAGAGAGAAATGGGGTTTAATGTCCACTCGACACAAACTAGTTATTTCGGGACTAACATATGGTTCAATTTCATTTTAATAATTCGCTTGTGTGTAAGGGTCTTTAGCAGTGGAAGGAAACCAGGACCCAGAGAAAACTAAAGTGATTTGGATTCGCCAGTTGTACATGACAAGGAGTAGGATCGCCTGTCCAACCTTGTGGGTTTTCTCTGGGTAACCCTGTTTCCTCCCACTGCTAAATAACCCTGTGCGCAAGCGAATTATTGAAATAAAATTGAACCATATGTTAGTCCCAAAATGACTTAGTTTATGTCAATTATTAGTAGGACGTTAAATCTGTTACATTTCATTGCATTTATTTGATTATTATACAGGTAAGACCAAAGACAAATAGGATTAGAAGTAGAAGAACTTTTAGAAGTAAATCAATTTCTCGTATTCTGACTATCATGAACTACGTGTCTGTATTGTTATGACAAACTCTCCCCCTTTCTCTCAATCTTTCTCACAATCTCAACAAAAAGTGAAAGGTTACAAAAAGAAGCTGTAAATCTTGAAAGCAAAAATTCCACTTCATGCTCTTTACAGATTCAGACAAAAAAGGGTTTCATCAGGCTGCATTTCGCGTAGCACCCTTCCTGTATATCATTTTCAAGTAGGGGACTGTTTAGTGTTAGCGGCACACAATCTGCACAATATCTCTAAACATAAGTTAAAGATAACAAACAATTCCTGCCCTTTTTATTATTCCCTTATCTATTAGTATATAAATTAAACTGATATTTTTCTATGTTTTTCACATCATACCACCCACTTTTATATACCAAATTTTGTATAACATTTAGAATGTAACACGGCATTTCTTCTGATAAAATTCATAAAATACAAAGGTTTAGGTTCATATTTACTCATGTGATTGTGCAAGTTACATGCAGTTAATACAAACAATGCAAGATAAAGCAGAGAACCTTGCACAAGAGGGGATTTGACGGTCACTCGACAAAAACTTGGTCTTTCGGAACAAACATATGGTTCAATCTTATTTTAATCCATCACTGGGAGGAAACCGGAGAAAACCCTCGAGGTTGGAGAGAAGACACAAAGAGAGAGAGAAATGGGGTTTAACACCCACTCAACACAAACTAGGTCATTTTGGGACTAACGTATGGTTCAATTTTATTTCAATAATTCGCTTGCGCGTAGGGGTCTTTAGTAGTGGGAGGAAACCGGAGTGCCCGGAGGAAACCAACGAGGTTGAGAAGGCGCCCCTATCTCCATGCCACATACGCTCACACCAGGGCTCGAAACCACTGCCGCAAGCCAGAGGTGACTGGCCATCTAGAGGTCGAAGCGCGGCAATCTAGACCACTAGGCCATCCCAACCCCCAGAAGACCCTACAACTTGTCACATACAAGCAGGGAAACAAAACCACGTCACGTGACTTAATGACAGAACTTATGATGTAACATGTACGCATTAACCTTTTGGCCACCCACCCACCCCCCCCGAGTGGCATAAAACATTAAGGCGTAAGAATTAAATATGCCTGACGCATGTATACCCTAACATGTCTTTTATTTACATGACGGAATGTGGGAAAAAAATCTAATTTTCTCTTTCAACAAGTTATTCAAATTTATTATCAACATAAGACAATTAAGAAAACTTTTTATTTACTTTAGTAGAACAGAATACATTTTTCATTGTATTCAAATAATTAGAAGAGAAATGTGAAATGTTATTTGGACGTTTAATTTTCTTAAAAGAGATAACAAAATAAACAGTTATGTCCATGATATCCTACAAAATATTTTTTTGTCTAGTTTTGTAATTTAAAAATTTAAACATGGTTGTATAAACTGGAGATACATGTAAACAATTTAATTCTTTTTTCTGATAAAATTTTTTGTGCTGGAAGGCTGTTTACCTTTAGCCAGAGACTTGTTCCCAATTAGTGCCACAATAAATCCTCCATGTCATATAAATAAATTCCAGCATTGTATTACATCACTTACTATAAAGTTATATACATTTGTTTATTTTTTACACCTGCTCATCTTAACCAAAAGTTTAGAATGAATTGCTACACTTGTCTGTTCAGTTCTTGGAGGGTGGACAGACGAAAATTCATCAGCAACTTTCAAGGTTATTTAAGGATAATCAAACATTTCTGACACGATTTTGTTAGTATTTAAAACATGCAGTACTATGTGATAAATAGGTATTATAAACAATCAGGGCATTTTTTGGAATTAAATTTGGCACAATATATAATAATCACAAGTAAAGATAACTGATGGATATTTGATCGATGATCAATGCAGTTTATATTCCTTGAAACATTTGTCACCTGCCTAACCTCATGGGTTTTCTTTCAATACTCCAGTTCCCCTACCAATGCTAAAGACCCCTAATTGAAAGTGAATTTTTCAAATAAAATATTATCATATTATGGTCTATACGTTTGAATGGGACAAAAAATCTAGGGCTGTGCACGTATTTCATCAAATAAAGTAATTTTTTTTTTACCTTGATCCCCAGTCTGTGGGTTTAACACTGTATCTTGTATCCACTTGTTCATTGATTTCTGCACTATTTTTATACCAAGAATACTGTGGTATCGGAGATCCCGTAATCTCACAATTCAACCGTACGGTCTGTCCGAGGAATTTTGTAGTATTGCGTAGACCCACATCGATTTGTATATGGCCTTTTTCTGAAAATATAAAAATATATACCAATTAAATCTTGTTGAAATATGTATCAATAATCCTGACAAATAATTGGCGAATCCATTTGATTAAAAACAGGCCATGTCAGCAATTTGGTTTGTTGTGACTACTTCCTGTGATTTAATAGCAGTTCTTCCAGACACTCATCACTGCTATCCAGAATTGCTGACCAAATTCAATTCAAGAGACGTAATTCAATGTGACACCACTTTTTTTGTTTCAGGAATTCACATAGCTACAAAATTGTTGCTGTCCTCATATAATTGAATGGGGCTACATTGATGATCAAGAAATTATATTTTTTTTTTTATTATCTTATCAAGATTTTGTTAAGCACAAAGACAACATTAAGGGGCTAAATTTTGGTTAAAGTTAGTAATAGACATCAAAGCAAGAACTGAAGACAATTGGGGGACGATATCATAATCGCTTCAAATAAAGAAATATCCACAGAAAACACATCAAGCTCAAGAAATCTACATTCCATGATCAAGAAAATTGTTTCCAGGAAACCAATATAATACTGTTATCTATGTTATTTCGTTGGCTCACCAGATCCACAAAGTAGCCCCTGAAAGCAACATCTAGTGTCGATGATCTAACAATTGTTTTTATAAGATAGTATCGTGTTAGTACTATTTGATGTAGGTACCATGAAAGGTTATCAGTGTTAGAAACACCCAAGATGTTTTATTTATAACTTGATACACGATTAGACCAATCTATCCAACTTACAAATGACAATCCTCCCAATAATGACATTATTTTTCTATGTTCATGTTAGATTAATTGAAGAAAAAAGCCTAGAAAAATGTCAGAATGTCAATACATATGGATTGAATTTGTTTGGTAGAAACTGTCTAATGGATGAGTATGGGATGGTTGCAAGGTGTACGGAATCTAATTGAATCTTCCCGTCAAACCGTAAAGTTCAAACGCCATATGCATCAACAGCCATAGTTTCAGTTGAAATCTTAATGGCGGCCATATTGTCATGTAGCACATGATTCATGCATTGTATATTTACATCAATGCTTCCAATTCTTTGAATTCAACAATTTGAAACATGTCTGACCACACCTTAATGCATGTATCTAAACAATGATCACACGCAACAGACATAATAAAATATACATCCAACATCCACCAGGAACCAGAATTGTGAAACTAGCGTAGAAAATGGTATGAAATGCCAAATATGGTCACTGGTTCATTTAAGTGCAACTAAAAATGTTCAAAGATAGGTTGCCAGGCAACGAAACATACGCCCACAGCAGCTAAATCGTCCGGGCAGTCAACAAGGGTTGTTGCATATTTTTACTTTTTTCGGTAATGAAACATTTGTAATACACTAAAAACTGATTAAGAGTAACAACTCATTATGTAATTATTAGAAAATCATTAGAATTTGATTGCTTTTCATAAAGTTTTACCCCACGCTAACAATTAGTATATACATGAAACATTTAATATCATGGATTTAGCTGTTCAGTTATCTAAATTCATTGAAAATCAAAATACTTGTTCGTTTCAACACCTTAAACTCTATGTATCAATCTCAAGTCAATCGGATGGTAACTTTGGCCTCTATAGCGTCACAAGAATTTTTGAAGTTATCAAGGGAGATAACTCTGGCAGTAATTATTTGAAATCGCAGAAAATCAATAGGATTCTTCGTCTCATGAACTTAAACACTGTGTGTAAATCTAAAGTCAATCGGATATTAACTTTGGCCTCCAGAGCGTCCACAAGATTTTTTGAGGTGATCAAGGGCCATAACTCTGGCACTAATTAATGGAAATCGCTGAAAATCAATAGGCGGCTTTGTTTTATGACCTTAAACACTGTGTATAAATTTGAAGTCAATCGGATATTAACTTTGGCCTCTAGAGCGTCCACAAGATTTTTTGAAGTGATCAAGGGCCATAACTCTGGCACTAATTATCGGAAATCGCTGAAAATCAATAGGCTTCTTTGTCTTATGACCTTAAACACTGTGTATAAATTTAAAGTCAATCGGATATTAACTTTGACCTTTAGAGCGTCCACATGATTTTTTAAAGAGATCAAGGGCAATAACTCTGGCATTAATTATCGGAAATCGCCGAAAATCGATAGGCTTCTTCGTCTCATGACCTTAAACACTGTGTATAAATCTAAAGTCAATCGGATATTAACTTTGGCCTCTAGAGCGTCCACAAGATTTTTTGAGGTGATCAAGGGCCATAACTCTGGCACTAATTATCGGAAATCGCTGAAAATCAATAGGCGTCTTCGTCTTATGACCTTAAACACTGTGTATAAATTTAAAGTCAATCGGATATTAACTTTGGCCTCTAGAGCGTCCACAAGATTTTTTGAAGTGATCAAGGGCCATAACTCTGGCACTAATTATCGGAAATCGCTGAAAATCAATAGGCGTCATTGTCTTATGACCTTAAACGCTGTGTATAAATTTAAAGTCAATCGGATATTAAGTTTGGCCTCTAGAGCGTCCACAAGATTTTTTGAAGTGATCAAGGGCCATAACTCTGGTAGTTATTATCGGAAATCGCTGAAAAACAATAGGCTTCTTCGTCTCATGACCTTAAACACTGTGTATAAATTTAAAGTCAATCGAATATTAACTTTAGCCTGTAGAGCGTCCACAAGCAATTGTGGACGCCGGACCGACGGACGGACGGACGGACGGACCGACGGACCGACGGACGGACGGGGGCGACGACAATATACGACCACATTTCAATGTGGGCGTATAAAAATGTATGTAACTCAAGCTCCTCCCATAAGTTCAAATAAATATGTTCCTGGTTTGAATCCCTGAGTGGGCAGAGAAGAACAATCAGGATAATTCAACTCTGGCAGAAATGAAATGATATGGAGTTTTTTAAGTCCTACTGTTCTGCCGCGACGAGCATTTGCCATACAGTGTGCTAATCTTATATCAAATACCAACTGTCTAGGGATCTTTAAAGTGCATGTCAATCTGTACACAGGACCTCAGTTTTTCATCAAGGTTAAGTTTCATTCCACTCTAAGTAAGAAATCAGATTTTCTACAAGGAGTATGAATACCCTGCTACTGCACAGCACCTGTCATAGCCAACTAGGATATCAAAAGATTGTGACAAATGTGCAAAATGTTATCTTTACATACTTCATTAGCCCATTTGAGTAGAACAGTAGGATGTTAAACCCCATTTCATTTCATTTCACATAAATCTTCTGATAAATATACTCTATTCATCTGTAGATGAGCATAATGATTCTGTATTTAAATGATATATCTACAAATAGTTTATCTATAAATCCACTTTTTCATAGTTGTAGATCCTCATATATTATGATGGTATATTATGAATTAATAGACTCTCTCCCTATTTATCATATTGCACAGTTTTCTAGAATTCAAGAACAACCCACATTTCAAAATTTAAACGCTTTGATTTCTGACCCATGTGTAAAAATGTCTCAGTGTTTATTTTCTCTAATCAATCAGGGTAGGGAGTGACAAGAAAAAAACTGTTTTTTTGTCAACATAGCAGAACATCAAAGACATCCTCCTGCCCCCTACATCAACATCAGATCAGTTACATATTTACATTTTTAACAAAACAAAAAACTTTCAAACCAAAAAATATAAAAGAAATCAAACCATTAAAATCTGTAGCGACCATCTTTTTAAAATTTTTATTATTGGGGTTGAGATTTATATAAGCGAGATTGTCTTATCTTATAGGTGCCAGTGATATTTTTTGTAGTGGAGGCTGCAGGTTCTGTATGTCAGATGTACAGTAATTTATGTCTTTACCTATCTCTTACCTAACAACATGTATACATAATATATTCCAAATGCTTATCTTGACGAGATAAAACATTGAGCTTAAATTTGAGAAAAGCCTACAAAACGCCTGTGATATCAGTTTATGGAGGGGATTGCGGCCATATGGATGTCAGGAGTATTTCCGGAAAGATTGATGTGTGTACATGTATCGTATTATGTTGCTGCAGGATTTCGTTGGTAAAATATGTTTAGAATTTTTCGGGTCTGGTGTAACGAGTAATAAGCTAATATAAACTTGGTACCCTGATTACACACAGTAGGCTATTTTAGATTTGTAACAATAGGTTTTAGTTGAAGACAGTGTACAGGTAGACTGTATACCATATATTGTATATTATACTACTACCGAGGAACAGGTGTAAATATTATGTTGATGGTTATTGTTTCATCGAAAACATCTTCATCCTTCCTTCATCGCTATTGTCTGTAGCTTACGAGTAACATGAGAGTCAAAACACTCAACTAGGTGAACATAACATTGTACAAAATCAAAATATACTCGCATTACAATGGTTAGCATTGATTTAAGTTCAGGCCACAGCTTCCATTGACTGCAAATAGGGAATCTGTATTCATTAGGTCTCACTAATGTTACATATAAAGAGCCTGAATGATGAAATGTAGTCTGAAAACTGTTCACAAGAAATTATGGATGGGGCAGACAAAAGTAAAACTGTGAAATTATATCAAAAGAAGTGGTATCATTTCTTATGGATGATGTATAGAATAATGAAAGGGAGATTAACTTCCTACTGTTCTGCTCCTAAACTTGGCGAATGAAGATGGGCATATGCCATACAGTTTGTTATGAGGGAAATTTTGCCCGGGCAGCGGCGCTATGACCTACTCTTGTATCAAATTCCAACTGCCAGGGGATCTTTTTTCATCCCATCCAAACAACTAGACAGCTGTCCTTGTCAGGCCTTCCGTCCTGCATCCCTGACAAGAGGGAACCACACCGGAAAATCTGGATGAGCTTTCATGGCCAATGCAGGGATGGCACATCCGACTTCTTCACACACTTAGCCCTTGTGACCCCAGATGATGGATAGACTGAAGGGGTATATGAAAGAAGAACTGTGAAATACAATTAAAAGAAGTGGTATGAGGTACTCAAAACGTTTAATTGCCTGACAATTTTACATTTTTACATAAAATTGACAATCAAAATATGTGCCAAAATATCCTGATCCAATTAGATAAATTCCTGTACAAGAACTACAACAGTATGTGAAAGCCTTCAATAACAAAAGTTTTTATAATACAAATACTGATACAGTACAAGACTATGACAGTAGTCTTATTTTATTACAGTATGTAAATACCCTTAATGTTTGACTCTATTACTCTCCCTGGCAGACAAATCTTTAGTCTTAATAACCTATTAATGGTATTTTTTTGATAAGACCAACATATATCCCTGTCTTTACAAGTCTATAAAACTCTTCTAACCAAGTTGAAATTATATTGTGCGATTCCAATTAACCAAGTCAAACTAGCTGGATGACATCAGTAGCAGGTTTCTATAAGCTTTGATTGTCTTGGTATCAAATAAAGTACCGTTTGAAGTTTCTAGGGGTAACATAAATTGTACTCTTATTATGGGTGGGTGAATGGGTACAAGACGTGTCATAGGTCATTTACTAAAGGTTAATTTCTATTGTATGGAACATTTACAGTTTTTCTGTTCTCAGTATGTTAATACTGATCTTCAAATCCTCAATCCTAATTTAAATAGACAATTGGAAAGCTGACAAGCAAATGTTGTGGTGGATCAAAAACTGACAAGGTACACGACTCCACAATCAGTTTGAAGTGTTCAGGTAAAGAGGGGGAGAATCAAGTTGATTGAACTTTTCTGATAAAATGAGCGACTCTAATGCAAATTTGACACATCAAGTGTTTACACGTTAATCCATCTGCATCAAGATTCACAGCAACACAAATATTTCTATGCTTAGATCTACGCTTTGTTGAACTGTCGGCTGTTTTCTTCACTTCGTTACAAATCCACAGTTATTTACCCTCTAGCTTATCCTGACCTGATTTCCGTCAAATGTTAATATTTCCATTAAAACAATGAATTATAAACATTAAATTTAATTAACTCGACCCTGTGGCATCCCTACCAACCCTAAAATGTGTTTATCCTGAAGGTTTTTCAGACTTGGTTGATAAATGAAAGTTTTTTTTAAGCCTCCTTCAAAGACCAGCGAGAACTGGGCTCCGTAGGTCTGTACTAACACATGCAATAAACTAAATATTTTTCTAAACGTTTCATGCAGCTTCCCCACAGGTTTAATCATACATCAACAAAGTAAACGTGGCTTGTTAATCTAGGCTTGTTTCAATATAAATACTAGTCGATTTATAGCCAGAACTAGGCCATACTAGTCGACAGGTTTTAATAAGAAGTCATCATTCCCATCAACACCATGGCATAGTTTATGTGACAGGCCATTCCAAAACCAAACAGGCATATCCGATAGCTATTAGTCTTGTCAAACAAACCAGACTCATTACAAATCACTGCTTTTACTACCCAGATACACATAGATTCAAACGTTCAATATTACGTTATTGATGAAAAGCAAATCACTGATTTTTCACCGAAGGTCTTATTTACAGAAATAACATTGACAATAGAATCCTGCCGATTAAAAAAATATTTGAAATGAAAGCAAGTAAGGAATAGTTATACAGTTCCCTCAGTTTTAATTTTGTCTGCTTGGTGGAGTGACTGGAAGTTAAAAAGAGAGGGGGAAAAAACATCCAGACTTTACTAGGTTCATTTTCTCATTCTTGTCAATCTATTTTATTCCAAATCAAATAACATTTGGAGTTATCATTATCTAAAACCTACAACAGTTACAATAAAATAAATCTAGGCGATTTTACAGATACTGATTCTTGTTTAAACAAATTGATTGGAATTTTTTAAAAGCATGATCTGACTACATTAAAGTGTCTTGTTTTATCTTCTTTTTTTTTGATCTTCTCGAAGGATGGACGAACCACTTAAATACAGGTACAAATAAGTCTAGTTACTTCATAAGAACATCTAAGAAGGTGGTGTTTTTATGAGCTGGGAAGAAAAATTAGATTTTTAGTTTATAGTGATAGTAGGAATTATATACAATGATAAGTATATTGTTTATTTAAATTACCATATATATAGTCTACATAAAACACCATATTGCCTTTAGTAAGTAATCAAAGTGAAGTTTCACCCTTATTTAATATTCCACATGCCTACAATAAAACCATGAAAATGGTTTACAAAAGTTATATCTAGGTACTGGACTACTTTTACCATAAAACTCACAATAAAAATCTAGTTAATAGTAATGAGGCCTGTCTGTAATCTTTTTAAACACTTTTAATTTTGAAGGGGAAACTGGAACCTTTTTGTGCATCTGAATCATAAAATTTAGAGTTTGGACTTGAAATAAAAAAAATTATGTTTATGTAAAAGGCAAAAAACTAAACAGAAAACCATAACACTTCTATACTTATCTTTTATTTATCAAAAACACATCATAGAGCCTTTTATCTTGGTGATATTTCAAACTTCATCCTTGCAATATGGTGCATGAGAGATGAGCTCTTAAAGGCCTGTCTGATGGTCATTTATTTCAGAAACAGAACAGATTTTAAAAATTGGCTTTCAAAGATGTTTAAACACATACTTCATTTGAGTTTACATGCCCCCCAAGGATTCTTGTATCTTCATTGCTGCACACTTTCTGCACCATAAATTTTCTACTTGCGGTGAGAATAAGTCTGGAGGGATTCCTGATAAAGTTTACATATGATACATCATAATGCCAACAACAGCCACACATTTTCAAAAAGGAGCACTGTTTTGGATGTGATATAAATTCTATTTATTAATTGACTATATTTATTTTAGGTTTGATTTTTCCTTCATCTTATTAAGTGAATCTAGCTGACACTTCAATGCCCACCTGCCTAAGAATATACACCCAAGCTTTTGTACATACTGGCAGCACACGTAAAAGATCCCACCCTTATCGATTCATTAAACCTCAAAATCTAGGTATATTAAAAACAATTAAATAAACCACTACAAAAGTTGCAGAAACAGGTTTAGATCTGTCAACAAATTCCTAAAAGTGTTTGTGATGTGACTCGGTTACATGCTTTTCTACAGAATACTGAATACAAATGGCGTCTCCACGTCTGCTACTAGTCATCATGATTCACTTCCTTGTTGAAGTATATGTATATTTTTTTTAAATGATAAATGGGGGAAATAATAAATGCATTCCATTTTAACAACTTTTTAAAATGTTTAATCTAGTTTCTGGAAAAGCAGGTAGCATATATGTTACCTACAGAAGATATCCTACATTCGTTTACATATTCACATCAAACACTTTTATTATGGTAAAGATACAGAGAGAGAGAGAGAGAGAAATGGGGTTTAACATCCACTTGACACAAACTAGGTTTTTTCGGGACTAACATATGGTTTAATTTTATTTCAATAATTCGCTTGCGCGTAGGGGTCTTTTGCAGTGGGAAGAAACCGGAGTGCCCGGAGGAAACCCCACGAGGTTGTTAAATCTAGTTTCTGGAAAAGCAGGTAGCATATATGTTACCTACAGAAGATATCCTACATTCGTTTACATATTCACATCAAACATTTTTATTATGGTAAAGATACAGAGAGAGAGAGAGAGAGAGAGAAATGGGGTTTAACGTCCACTTGACACAAACTAGGTCATTTCGGGACTAATATATGGTTTAATTTTATTTAGCAGTGGGAGGAAACCGGAAGGCGCCCCTATCTCCATGTCACATACGCTCACACCAGGGCTCCAAACCACAGCCGCAATCCAGAGGTGACCAGCCAGCTAGAGGTCGAAGTACGGCACTCTAGACCACTAGGCCATCCCAACCCCCCTGGTAAAGATACAATATGGGAGATTAGATAAAGAGCTGGCAGTTCACACTATAATAGTTAATATAAGTTTATGTAAAGGGAATTTGCTGAATTTAGCGATTGAATTATGGGCCTAACCTTGATCATCATTACTAAAGTCGTTGATAGATGTGTCTACACAATAAAATAAATTCCTTAATTAAATGTTTTAAAAGTCTGCCTTCAACTGGTTTATCCCATAGCTTGTCTTTTTCAGTTATTATTTTTTCAATGGACAATATGTTCTAGAAAACTGTATCACACTTTTAATTTTATTTTTAAATGTTCATATGCCAAGCGTACATGGATCACATTTTGAAATCTTCTCCCCTTCTACAGACCTGTCCTTATGTCTATTCAGCTTGTCAACTAGATAAAAGAACAGCGATGATTAATATAATCTGACAATTTTAAAAGACAAACCAACCCATCTTGTTCCAAACTTCAACAAAACGTGTTAGATCTTACCACTAAGGAATATGAATGAGTTTTTACACATTTTTTTCACTGGTACATTTTTTTGAAGTTGTTGCTGTGATTTGACTAAATCATCCATCTTGTTGACAGATCGGACTGTCCAAGGCTATAACTGACCAGATGATGACCTTGCCTAACGCCCAACCTGATAAAGAAAACATTTTCCTACACAATACTCTTTAATCTACCTACATTTATATATCTCTTAACCCTCCTCTCTTCTTTTCACGGCCGGACATCACATATCCGCTAAAGATACTATTTACTATTTAAATACATCTATCTCACCACTAGTGGTCATTTTCACATAAATTAGATAAGCTCCATTGTGTTTGGACTGGTGGTAATTCCCTCGGGTCACATCAGAGGTCATTTTAAACTAAAGATGGACATGGGAACTGATAAAAGTTAAGTCTAGTTGGTTTCTATGTATTAAAGTCATGATTAATTAAAACTATTAGACAGTTGGAAGATTAGTTAATATCCTTCTTACTGATAATCAGGAAACAACAATCTGTCCTGACCATGTCATATCATACCCCCAGAAAAATTCATTTGTTAACACAATGGTTCAAAGAATTTCAGCTATTTTAACTCTGTAAATGGAAAATGTCACAATCATCTGACAACTCATTGGAGAGATATCATGGGTTCTGGATATAGTCAGCATACACTGCCAAATGTTCTAATTTTATCAGTGCAATATCACAGCTCTTACAATCTCTGATCAAATGTGAAACCATATGTTAATTTCAAAAAGATCTGGTATGTGTTGAGTGGATGTTAAAACCTCTCTCCCTATTGGGGGGGTTGGGATGGCCTAGTGGTCTAGAGTGCCGCGCTTTGACCTCTAGCTGGCCAGTCACCTCTGGCTTGCGGCTGTGGTTTCGAGCCCTGGTGTGAGCGTATGTGGCATGGAGATAGGGGCGCCTTCTCAACCTCGTGGGTTTCCTCCGGGCACTCCGGTTTCCTCCCACTGCTAAAGACCCCTACGCGCAAGCAAATTATTGAAATAAAATTAAACCATGTTAGTCCCGAAATGACCTAGTTGTGTTGAGTGGACTTTAAACCCCATATCTCTCTATCTCTCTCTCTCTCTCCCGCTCAAATGATACAGAATTTGTTAAAATTTCATTTGTTACCTTTAATCTTTTAAGTTTTCCGTTTCAAAGCAATTTG
Source organism: Patella depressa (assembly GCA_948474765.1). NCBI lineage: Eukaryota > Metazoa > Mollusca > Gastropoda > Patellidae > Patella > Patella depressa. The sequence goes on from OX419716.1 coordinate 11,123,823, forward strand.
AACAGATAATAGGGAGAGATATTAGGGGATGGGAGATCTGAAGAATCTCAAATTTATCTGTCCAATGTCCTAATTCATTAAATATCATCAAAAGGAAATATAAATGAAAGGCTTCCTTGAATTCTAATAATATAACGATGTACCTACTGTGCAAGATTTCGATTTGGTAAGGCCTGAAGTTACTCGTAACTTGTGAGGCCTTATGTTAACAAGTAATACCAAAGGGTCTCACAATGTACCGACCAAAACAAGACCTTTTAAAAGCTAAAGAAAACCTGAGGTGCCATCACATTGTGAGGCCCTAAGCTCTTCCTTGTTAACTTTATGCCTAAATCAAGAATAGAGTACTGAATAGGTATTACGTTTGTACTTTTTGAATAAAATCAACTTTCTATCAATGCTTGTTGACAATCTTTGCTGTTATATGGCAAAATTTATTTTTTTTTAAAACGTGTGTGTTTTTTCCACAATAAAGGAAACATTGCCTGTAGTAAATTAGATTTTGCAGGAAAATTATTTTGTCTCATCTTGTGTATAGGGAAGTATGGAAGCCTGCAGAGAAAAGAAGATTAGAACTAAGTGTACAATTTACTGATCTCCAGGACTCTGGCCTCGCTTGGCTAATATTTACAGTAATGAAAAAGAACTGAGTGCAAAAAAGTCTGCAATATCTCTATAATAATACCCACCGTCATATTTAGAATATTTATTTTTCTTAACAGAATGTGAAGGTCGCAATAAGATAACCCCAGGTTCAGGCTAAAACCTTGATGTAGGATGGGTAGGGTAGGGTAGGGTTGGGTAGGGTAGGACAGAGGAGGTCCTTAATATTTATTTATTCCAGAAAGTAATAGAGAGTCCAATCAAATAAATAATATGTTTAATGCTGAAAACAGAATCCAAATTGAAATTTCATTCAATATTATTTAGCCAAGAGTTGCCTCCCTTACAAATAAGCCTACTGCACTAGAAATGATACGAACAGTACCTAATAATCCACTAACACATTTTTCAATATGAGGCGTTTTATACATGTACCAATATATTACTATAGTGCTAAGATGGCTGATTACTAATTAAGGAAATTGAGGTTAACGACTACAAGTCATCTAGTAAAACCAGCGTTGGGCAAAGGAAGAGGATGGCGGATGATGGGGGAAGAAAATGGGAGCATCAAGCGATTAACCGAGGTAAATAATATAATCAGCCAACTGCATAAACAAACCAGATATTAGACAGGTTCTTTCTAAACACATCCAAAACGTAAATTAGTGTTTCTACTACAGACAGCCTCCAAACTCCATCCTCTATATACGATGTTAAAATAACAGCCAGTTGGAAGCCACCTTGTTAACATTTCATGTGAAAATAATTTGCCTATCTTTACATCTTTTATATACTTTTACTCAAGTCTGCTGGCTTTTATGTTGGGTTAAAGGCAAAAACACATTAAATGGAATCATTTCTAATGGAGTTTTTAGTGCTGAACTACTTTCAATAAAGAACATAAATGATACCATATACCATACTCTGTCCTCCATCGCTACTTCAAAGTCATTTTTGTCTTTTTTTTCTTGATTGATTTGTCTCAAGTTCGCGTTTTTTGGGGTCCTATTATCAATAGAAATTTCTAGGAGAATAAGTCTTATCCTGACTACCATTATCAATCTGTGTTTATTCATTTTTGTGGTTTTAGTTTGATAATATCCCATTTCCATTTAGCATAAAAAATAGTCATTTATTAATTCAATAGGACAGACATCTGTGGCTACAAATACAAACAATAAATACAGTTGTTCAAATACATGTATAGGCATGTTAGAGATTCTTAAATCAATGTCGTCACACAATATTTTAAAAATACTACAAAAATTGTATCAGAAGAATTTATTGAATTTAGATAATGAATTAAATAAATTAAAAACCAAATAACAAATCTACACATCATTTTTTTTTTTTTCGTTGGGGAATCGAAACCACGCCAGTTGACTAAATGACAGACCTTAAGATACAGTGTGCAGACGCTAACAATTCGGACATCCAATCCCCCACATAAAAGGAGAAAGTGGACATATTGTTATTTCTTTCACCATCAATATTATAAAATATTGACCTTTAACTAGCGAATGGAAAAGTCTGAAATTTTTTTATTTTCTTTTAAGCATGAGAACAGAAATCAGTTAGTTTTTTTTTGGTTTTTTTCAAAATTTAAAACAAAACCCCACTTTCGTAAGAGAGAAGGAATCCTATTTATGTTGGTTGATGGTGTCCCCCTAGCTCTGTGGTTGTTATAAATAACTGTGGGAAGGTGACATCAATATCACTGTTTGTCTCGTCCTTCACAGATTGAATTTATTCTATTACTCAATGATCAAACTATTTAACGTAATTTCATTCAATTTCTGAATTTATACAGATCAAAAGGTTTCCTTTTATTTGCTTCATCTGAGACCGCCATCTTTGATGTGTTGTTGAGTTATTTCTAATATTAGATATATTTTTTCTCAAAGCTGTATTTATAACCCTAATTTCAATGATATTGCGTTACCGTAAGGTTTGCAATTTAACCGAAAATAATTCAAAACTGTCATTCCAGCAGCCATGTTGTGTGGCTGATTATTTTCATTAAATCCAACATATGGTGATCACATGTCAAGGGGTTTTTTTTGAGTTGGAGATAAAAAAAAATGTCTGAGTGTCCAATGTTGGGTCTGTAACTAGGTAATCAACTAGAGTGTGAAGAGAAAGGATCAAGTCGTTTAATACTCCCCTTAATTTAAACATAGCTACCTGAGATGTCAATGTGATATATTAGTGTGTCCTTACCGTATCTAATTACATTTAACTTGTTGACCAACTGCTCTTCTGTCAACTAAAATCATATCTCGCTTTAGCGTGGGCCCCATCAGAATTAGGGCAGGATAGAGAAGGTGTTATAATTAATTGATGTGGAACTCTTTCCCCCCCCCCGTAATAAAATGGGTAGTCACGAACCATATACATACTGTTTCATGCAACCAAAACAGTTAATTTGTTATAAATATTTGACAGTTATGGTGCATTATAAAAACCTCTTATTTTCTATAAACAGTATTCATTCAGTATTTCTCAATGAGTTTGGGGAAACAGTCCAACACTATTTGATGGGATGATTGGCCTCATTCCTATACTTTAGATCATAAGGTCTATCATTGGGTCAAGTGGGATGATTTTGATCTCAAACTTGTACATGACAAGGAGAAGGGTCATCTACCTATCCTCATAGGTTTTCTTAAGGATCCACGTCATTCAGTTTCCTTCTACAGCGAGCAAATTGAAATAACATTGCGTGATTGCTCCCACTGCTAAAGACCCTTATTCACAAGCGAATTATTGAAATAAAATTGAACCACATGTTAGTCCCAAAATTACCTTGTTTGTGTAAAGGGGGCTCTAAAATCTATTTCTCTCGTACTTTAGACTTCAATTCAGTGAAGTGCAACGATTTCGCGGTCATTGTCCTTGCAATCTGCTTCATTATGAGTATGTGCAGAATCGTGTACAGTAACCTAAAATGGGATTCTTTATGTAATCCTTATATAAGACATATAGATATAGATTATGTGTATCAAAACGTAGCATGTTAATAAATTCACAAGTTGTATATCCAAATAAGTGTTTCTAATTTGATTCTATATGTATAAATTCTTCACCTTATCATGTGCAGAATCGGGTACAGTAACTTAAAATGCGATTGTTTCTGTATATAATCTTCAGGTTATCATGTGTTTAAGAATAATTGTCGTTAATACAATGAGAAGAATGTGCGATAATGAAGTATAAAATGTTGAAGTGTTGGCACTCTACACAAGGCAGATAATAAAAATCTTCCGCTAACTGTAGGTACGATTAGGTAAATGAATTGTGTTAAGTGTTATTATTTTTTTTATAGTTAGTGTAAGAGACAATAGAAGATAATGGCTGTCACATATAGCTTTATATGATATATGATGATATATAATGTCTGGTCATTTATATTATTTGAAATAAAAATAGGAGTAGGCGTCCTCAGTGTCCTTGTAATTTCACATAAAACAATAGCACATGTACTAGCAATATGGTATTTTCCAGTGTGGTTTCTCTTTGTCAGTGTTGCAAGACGGGGTCCTGACAAGGACAGCTGTCTAGTCATTTAGATGGGACACATTGGCATGCACGTACAAGAAATAAGAGTAGACTGTAGTGCATGATTTTTTTCTCAGAGATACATCCGAATATGTATCTAAGAGATTCCAAATTCAAGACCTATAACCTGCCCCCCCCCACCCACACCTAATGCTCTTTCAGAACACTTTCTTGATATCTATGACAGTTTGTAGCATACCATCTCCTCACACCTCTCAGAAATTCAGGATGGAAGACCTGGTAGTCTGGTTTCCTCGCTCGGCTCACTTGATATTTGTTCCTCGCTCGGCTCACTTGATATTTGTTCCTTTTATATCAAAGTACTCAATAGATAAAAAAGAGAAAAGTCATGAAAAAAAGTTCTGTACATTCACGGCTTACAATGTCTGTGTCTTTGTCTTGTGGGTTTCTTATTAATTAGTATATGCACTGCAGTCCTCCTTCACCTACTTTGGTTTGCAATGAAAGTGACATAGCACTGGATTATTATAGTGAAAAAAAAAGTATAATAAAAATACAAAATCAATCTGACCAAATTGTTAACAGTTCACTAAATAATAATGAAATAATCAACGATTTCAAGTCTATTTAAATATTGATATAGGGGCCAGTAATTGACTAGAATAGACATTGCTAATTATGTTTGATAAAGATTCTGTATTACTCTCAAACTCTTTGAAGTATTATGCAACAAAACTGGTGAAAGCGTTATTCTAATGCATGTTAATTTGGTAGCTTATATATACCATGCATAATGATCAAAGACAACCCATGTTCAATTATATACAATAATCCTCAGTCTATTCAAAATAAGGAGATCTCCCCCAAGCCCCCTAGATCCTTGAACGAACTATTAACACCTAATCAAATAGGGACACCTGATGGTGTTATATAAGGTGTTGGTCGAAGCAAACAAAACATGAACTTAACACCTCCTTTAAAATAGGTACTATTCTTTATTAAGGGTTGAGATGTAGATCTATTTACTTACTTGTAACAAAATAATAATCTTGATTTGATTAACTATATAACAAATCTGTTACTACAAAACAGACAAACTAAACCTCTTATACAGATTATAGAAAATCGTGCAATTTTTCATCGAGACGCAAAGAGGGAAAGGGAGAAATTTGGTTTAACGTCCAATTGACACAATTAAGGTCATTTCAGGATTAACATATGCTTGAATTTTATTTAAATAATTTGCTTGCGTGTAGGGCTCTTTAGCAGTGTGAGGAAACCGGAGTACCTGGAGAAAAACCTATGACATTGGACAAGCGACCCGTACAACTGGGGAATCGAAACCACATCAGTTGACTCAATGACAGAGCTTAAAATACAGCATGCATGTGCTTATCATTCGGCTACCCATCCCACCAGACGTTGAGAGATACAAACAATCTTGTTATTATTTCCAAAGAAAACCTTACACAAAGATGATCAAAATCGTGCTGAAAAACAAGCACTTCGCTCAAAAATTGTTTAATTTTTCACCAATAAACAGAGAAACACTGCATGTGCATGGTGCTTTTAGCAGTGGGAGGATACTAGTAAAACCTCATATTAGTTGAAAGAAGCTTGTATAGATGACCAATTCATGACCCATGGTCCAACAAACATTCAGCCATCGATCACAACACCAAGAACTCAGATGACATAGTTCATTCGTGGAGCTTCACATCTGCTTCCAGTAAGGCCGACATCGCAAATAAATGTTTTATTGAAAACTTGCAAGAAGAGCTAGGGATGGAATAGGAGGGCTAGAAAGGATATTTGTTGCAATCATCGTTTTGGCTAAAGCCATTTTCCCCTTTGTGCAGATGAAAACATGAACACAATATTTACTGTAAAGAAAGTAAAAAAAGAAGACTAAAAACAGCCTGATAATTTATATCAATGCATCATTCTGATGTCCACCCTACAATTATCTCAATCATAGTTAATAAAGACCGCAGAACACTTTAATTACCCATGGCTCGTCTCTTTATAGTAGTACATAGTCCATGTTTTTACGACTGTAAATCGTCCACGTAAAAATTTTAATGATGGCTTGACCAGATTTGGGTGTTTAATTATCATGTAGTAATTGGCAGGTGTAATAAAATGTGTGTCCATTTTGTCGGCTATCGCTTTACTCAGGGTTTGTTTATTGTCCTGGGCAACTTGTAGTTGTTTCCATATCTAACAATAAACGTGATAATCAACTACACACCAACATGCAGCTCTATTTTTGTTCTAATTAACATGGTAAATGATGGCTTGGTATTTGGTTTCAAACGCTGCCAAAACAATGCCAGACATACACCTTAAAGATACAACTTCATTATTCTTATCTTTTAATTCTCCTAACATTTAAAGGGGTCGATCCCAGATATATTTCAATGAATGAAAACTTTTTAATTTGGGACCCATGTCCTGTGCAGCCATCAGAAATTTTGTGATAATTTTTTAAAGAAATTCAAAGTTCCAGTTTCTATTTAGGGTTAGCCATAAGTTCCCAAACGAGTTTAGGATAATTTATGAACGGCTAGATTTTGATTTGAAACTTTCAGAAAGTCTGTGTGAAAACTTCACTCTCTTAGTTTTTCTTCGCCACAGGTTTGTAAACCTCTGGTACTGAAACTTCCATGGGCAAAAAAACAACTGCCCTCTTTATGGCCACACCCACTAAATACACCTCGAGTTTAAAGATGAACAAACTCTGGAGTAATAAAACAAGGAGTTGTTTTGACGGGTGTATTATATATTGTAAATCAAGTATATCTGAGATTCCTCTATGTCAAATAGAATAAGTCAAGAAAAAAGATGAGAAGATATTTAATGTTTCCAGTAACATCATACATCACACCCCGTATGTCCTGACCCGCTAAATATTCTCACCCGAACTCTCGAAATTCCACAAGTATCATCCTTAAGTATAGAATATATTTATTGGTCTGGTAACACACAATGATAAACAGTGTTTATTACCATTCATTATGTGAGAATTCAAAACCTTTCATTGTCAATTTATATAATCTCTGCGCTTATCTATCATCTACTTCCAATTGTTCTTAATATTAAGCGAATAACTGTTAATGTTTATTTATACCAGCATATAATCCTCATGATCATCATCAAGTAATGATACAATATTAAATTTCATCGCAGATTTTCAGTAAATGATGTTAAGCTTTAAATAGAACACCTAATCTTGTGATAATTTTCTAAACAGGTATTAAATTTCATTCTATTGTTATTTGTTGACTTTTTCAGAAGACAATATCTTGAAACCTTTCTATTATAACAATACATTTAGTTAATCTTTAAATCATGTGTTTCTATACTCATACTCAATTTCATCTCATTGTCTGAGTTTTTTTATTTTAAAGGAGGAATACCAGTAATATTTCAGTGAATAAAACTATTTATTTCGACGGGGAATTATCTCCTTACAATCTTATAGTCTAGCCCCCCAAATTACTTGAAGCTCTGCAACAAATTTTCCAAATAAATATCAATGTGCAGTTAATTACAATTTTCTAAATTAACGATCACCTTGTGTCTGGATAATCTGTCTATATTTGAGATGTACCCAGAGGGAAAATGCTATATGTCTAGTTTATGATGTTGTCCAAACTGTAACATAATTTTTCAGACTATTGCGGTGTTTGAAATATTTATTGGCAATGTTTTCAAGGTTTATGGCATAGCTATATGTTTATAGGGCACTTAATGAACAGTTGGAAACCCACTCTCTATAAGAATTAAATAACCAACATTTCTAAACACCTGAAATATTCAATAATCATACACATTGTGAAAACATATTAAGCCTGAATGAAAAGGTCTTAATCAGATTTCCTTACAAAGAACCTTAAAGAAACCATTTACAAAAATATCAGGATATGTTCAGAGAAGTTACCGATACATATTACATACTGGTGCTTCTAATCAATAAAAAAAACACTGATCTTTCACATCGTTCCTTAATTGTTTAGGTTTTAGTAGAGTTCGACATCTATTATCTGCCCCTAGTTGATTCAAACTAGAACATATCTAAGTAAAAAAAGGAAATTATACCATTTCCCTGAAGAGAATACGACAAAAACAAGCTCTACTGGCAGATTAAGAATGACATCAAATGCTAGATTTGCATAATCAATAACCTAATTTAAAAAAAAAAGTTTCAGACCACCAAATCTAATTATGTAAATGGAATTGCCACATGATCTGATCCGAAAACCATACCTACGCAATGTCAACTAAGTATTTTGCAGATGAATGAACGATTGCCCTTGGCTATTAAACCATTCCCATATATCTACCATAATAGTATGACATTGGTCGAGTACGGCACAAATTGTTTTTTAAGCGTTTTTATCAAACTGAGCTTGATATAACTTCTGTCAGAAAACATAGCACTGATTGTCTTTGAAGTGAAGCAAACAGCTCGTATTGCTCGGCTAATGATATTGTCTGTTTGTATTCCCTAAAGATATACACATATTTGGCTTTCGTAATCGATGCATGGGCGCGATACACTCTTGATTTAATGTCCTACAAATATTACTACAGTTAATCTTAATTATATGGTCTGTTTCCAATAATTTCCATTTAAATATTCATAAAAACATTGCACGGTGGATATAAAATTCTTTATTACTTAATAATGGTAGGTGGCTTTGCCAAATTTACGTTTATTAAATATATTGGCTATGTTTATAAAGCATGTGGATTCACCGGAAGGGAAGCAAGAAAAGAGAATGGCTAGACTGCTTGAGCTAAAGTGAATCTGTAAACCATGAAATGAAGGTAGACGATTCATATCAAGAATTTACCTGCTCAAAGGTTCAGAAACATAATCCTATGTTTATGCAAAGGTGTTAAAGATTGCATTAATATATAGTCTTCCACGGTGCATGTGAAGTTTTCTAGAATTAGAACATTTGATTCCACGATCAAAGCTATATTTCAAAGTACCTGTAAAGGTGTTAATCATCAGGGATTTTCTCCCCAACATTACATTTAATATGGAAGGTTAAAATTCTAATAGTAAAGTAAAACCTAGTAACATACAATACTTAATTTATACTGTACAAATGTAGAAACTGCAGATATTGATTTCAAATATTGCACAAATCCATCTATACCAAAGACTTCATATTAAAAATTGGTTAACCAATTCAATTAAATATTTATTAAAATGACTTGATATCAATAGATTACGTTTTTTAATTTAAAAAATTACACAAAATACAAAGCTTCTACCCCAAAGACTTCATATTGAAAATTGGTTAACCAATTAAATTCAATTTTTATGGATCCCATTTAAGATGTCTATTTACGGAATTCTAATATTGCACCAGCAGATTTATCAGTCTGGAACCGTGATGTCTGCAACTCAGACTTCAGTATATCAAAAATACATTAGTTAAAAATCCACAAACCATTTGGTCAAGTGCTTGATCATGCTCCTTGAAAGTTTGCTGGAATCTAGTTTCCATTAGAATATTATGACAGTAAATGATACTATTATATTTCTATTAAAGATGTTTAGACAATGGATCTATATAAACTATTGAACAGCGGTAAAATTTGTCTAAGCAATTGGACACGCTGATGGTTCTATAGATTTTGCCCGAGACACGGAGTGAGAGTTGATCCAGAATTAAAGACCTATCAGGTTTTCATATCGTAAATGGCCAACACAGCCTGATCTTTATCACCATGGCGGCAATTTAATCTACCTGAGAAAATGTCAGCCACTTCTTCCTTATAAACTTTAGTAGGAAATTACAAAATTAGATGCCGCATTGCTTACAAGGTCATGAACCACTTGTTCGTTAATGCCAATGGAATTCTTTTTACTTCTAGCGGAATTAAACATCTCACTTAGTGCGATGTGATATTGCACAGCAGTTATTGTTCACTTGAGGAGTGTAAGGTCCAGCATTGTCTTGTACAAGAAAAACTGAGACTTTTACTAAAAACTTTTACAATAGAAGATAGTGAGTCACCCTTACTACACTCCAGTGATAAGCCCACGATTTCGATGAAGTCACATAATTAAACAGTATTCACAATAGTCAGAATTACTGGAATGGTTCCTGAAACAGTTTTCACAATAGTTGAGATTACTGCTCTGGTTCCTGTAACAGTTTTTAGATTAACTGAACACATAATGTTATTAATAACTATCAAAACTAAGACAACTTCGACAGAATGGGTTTATTCCACCTTGCAGTACTGATAAAAATTAATCAGACTTTTGTGAAGCATATATTTTATGTTGTTCAGACAGTTAAAGATAAGCGAGCTCAAAATTCCTGATGATTTAAGTCTAAGTAAGTGTAGTGTTCACACTGACTATTGGCAAAGCCTGCTTAACTATTTCGATGTGGTTTCGCCGTGTCAGTGGTGCAGGAAGGAGGGCCAGCTGTCTAATCATTCAGATGGGACAAAAAACCGAGGTCCCATTTATACATTGGTGTGCACATATAAGATCCCTTGGCAGTTGGAATTCAATATAAGAGCAGACTATAGTGCCGCTACCCGAGGAAAATTTCCCTCATAGGACACTGTATGTTGTATGCTTGTCTCCATTATCTGAATGAATAATTCAAGAATCTTGACTACACCTACATCATAACTTTTACTATATCAACATAAATTCCATTACTACTGTTCCTACTTAAACCATTACTCAAAGGTCAAAGGTAATAGTATAAGTTATAAATGTAAATGAATTTATAATATTCACCATGTGTTGTGTTAAGTATGACTTGTGTTATGCAAAATCCTGAGATGAATACAAATCACCTGACTTTAACAATTTGTTATACCTGTCCCGTGTTGCGCAATTACATGTTGCCAATTGTCATGTATGCTTGGCTGAAGTAACAAACGACATGTCACTCGTAACTGACCACTTAGCACCCCCTTTCAGTTTATTGAGTACATCAACATAAAAATAATGTTAATTTGATTATGTAGGAAAGAAATAAAAATGATTATCATTATTATTCCCTTTTGAAATGGGGAACTTCAAAATTGTTATATGCTAGATTTACAATATGCCAACACCATGAGTTCACAAAGCATTCTCAGAAAAAGTTATGAATTTACTCAACTTTCAATCGCTGTTTATGAGAAACACAAAACTTAGCATATAGTTTCTTATTGATGTATACATTAAAACAACACATGTTTTATATTTTAGTTAAATTAAGGCAAACAATTTTAATTAAATTCTTAACTAAAGTCTAAGAATGTTTTGTGAACTACAGGCTGTTCTGATAAATCTATGATAACAATGAAAAATGGAAGAGCCATTAAGTCTAAATGCTACTTAATCTGTAATTTTCGTAAGCAAATTTAGAAACAGTTGAAGGATTTATCAGTATTATATATGATCAAAATTGTCATACTGTATCATAAATTTTGACAACTTGATTTAATAAATAAATGAGGTTGAATTCAATATCTTTTAAAGATAAGCTAGAATAGCAACAATTTCCCATAATAGAAGACTTTATATACTAAGGACTGTATGAGGTTAACTTGATTGAGCAATTTTGACTAAAAATTTTTAATGCTGTTTTATTTATTACTGGTACTTTCAGAATCTTAGAAATAAAATATTTGACATTCATTAGTGAAAGAAAGAAGTAGTTTTATTTTAGTACTTGACTTAAAAATCATTATTTCAATTAAGGATGAATTACAACAGTAAGTATTTGAAAGCAAAGAGATGGTCATAAATAGGCAGGCCATCCGAGAGGGCGACAGGGGCTGTGGGAAGCACCTATAATAAATCAAGTACTGATTCTGGTCGTTAAATTTAATCAATTTGCACTAAAAATTACTGCCCCCTGAAAATTTGATTTCATTAGAATTTGAATTGAGAGCATAGCTGCCTGGTCAAATAGTTGTGAATAATAATGCCAATATCATGTGAAAATTTTATTTAATATGAAATTTAAGTGCGAGTGTTCAACAACTTAAGAAAGAAAAATCTGGGTTGATTAATTTATTTAAATTTAATCATGTAATAAATGTGGTTGGTCTTATTATCTATATGAACTAAGGTTAATATGTCATAATGTGATGACAAAAAATGAAGCACAGTAGTTAATAATACCTGATATGGTGAGCCGCTTGTCATCAGGAATATGTCGGGGTGTAAATGAGCTGGGGTATAATGAGGTTAATTTCTGCTGTATAAAGTTAAAGGATTAAGATAGTAGTGGGTGGCTGTATCATTAACACAAGCTAAAGAACTGACATATCAAAGATGGCAATGATAAGTTGCAACAGAAGTTTCACCCCACCAACAACATCTACGTATCAAGTTAAACTTCAACATTTCACTAGAATTTCCACGATCTGAGTTTTTCTGCCTCTTTTCGCACTTTGATACCTCTTGTAACGTCAAAATATAAACAAGTTTTTAGATGAATATATGTCACAGAAGCAAAACTCTCTTCACCATCAAAGACTTTCTGTTATACATCATGTGAAAACAGTTTATTTGAGAAGCTAGAGTCGGACTTTATTTGCATTGACTTCAACGTTCTTAAGATCTGGAAGCACAAGCTGCTATTAAGCTTCCGTTTTAGAAACCAAATGAAAGCTTTGAAATTCGGTCAAAAAAGCTCTTTTTCACATGGTCATTTATATTTGATTTTGATACATTACAAAGACTTCACCATACCATGTGTAAGTGAACTGGTATTACATTTGAAAAGGGATTGAATGTAAATACGCTGTTTTCAGATCCCTCTATGAATGCTGTATATTGACTTATAAATATTTAATGCATAAAAAGCATTTTAGAAAAAAACAAACTATAAAAGTCAGTGAACATGCAGCTCTACCGCTTTTTAACTAACAGCCAATCAAATGAGGCCTAAGTTGGAATCAAAAGAAAACTGACCATTGGCCGAGTATATATTAAATGACTTCGAGATATTCAAGCCCTAAAAGAATCAGATGATAATATCTTGACAATGTAAAATCTGGCCATCTGCCATTGAGTTTTGATTTAGTTTTATATGGTTAAGATTGTTTTATCATCTCTAGACTTGTGATAAGCCGTAAAACATGTGATGATAGAACGGTGATATATTCGTACAAGACAAAATTCAACCATGCAAAAAACAACACGAATAATATATATAGCCCCTCAAAACAATCTTTTATCAGGATTTATACCAACTTTGACCTGCACCAAAATTAATTTTCTTATTATCACATTTATATGTAGCTTCCTACTCTACCTTGTCTTCGTGTACATCTATCAAATCCTTAAAAAGGTGAAAGATTAAGTAAAGGAGTTGGTTTATGATATTGTCTAACAGGATCTTTCATTTATAACATTTTCCAGTCAGTTACTAATGTGTATTAATGTTGATGTTCTCGAACATAGTTTTCTTTTCAAAATTTGGCCAGTTGATCAATTTGTGACATATTTTGTTTGGTAAAATATTTTTTTCACAAATATGACTATTTTTAGCCTAATGCCAATTCTCTTTTTATATTCCTTTAAATGCGTAAAGAAGTCCATGAGCAAAGTAACTTTTTTACTTTCTGTGAGTGTTAAGGCTTTTTCGACACTTGAAGTGGCTTATTAAATGACTGCGAAAAGACCACATTTAAAGTAAATTTTTAAAATTTGTTTCCTATCACGATATTAAACGTATTGTGGACTATGAATAGTATCATAGACTATGAATGGTTGCAGCCCTAGTATTTATTGAGTTTTAAGTTTAAATTTTTGCCATAATCACAATTGTTTCTATTTTTAAATGTGCTTTTTATAAAAACAATAAATTAAACTGTGTTCATTTTGTTATAAAGTTAATGGTATGTTTATGGGATGTCAGTTGTACTGTCAGTTCATTATCACTGCCAGTCGTTACTCAAGACCGGCAAATATGCGCGAAACAAGAACTCTGTTGTCTAGTATTACGTCATATTTATATAAAAAAGACAGGCCAGCTCATGTGCAATTATAACATTTAATTCATTTGTAAATTAACGATAACATTTGCTAGAGAATTGACGCCAGACATCTTGCATAAATATTATCAGATGCACTTTGAAATCGTGAAAAATGCACTTAATGAATTAAAAAAAGATTAACATTAATTATTTTGGGGCAGGTTAACGATTGAAAGAATGTGGGTTGTGCTGATTTATTGCCCCGGAATGATGCATGATGTACTGATACTGCACAAAATGCAATCAAAATTTGAGCTGGAAAGACAGATAAAAATGTCAGTGGAGAGATTTGAAGGATAGCCATAAAATTTATAAAAATGTCAGAATTATTATTTTTTTTTTCATCTTGAGTTTTTATGTTTAAAACTGCTGCGATTAAAGAATTGTTGTAAATGTACTTTATAATTTGATGAATGTCTTGAAATACTGGGACAATATACCTAAGGGTAAATGGAATGAAATGGGTGTTCTCTCTTACTTTTTTGCACTGACCTGGCTTATGAAGACGGGCATTCTCCACGAAGCGTGTTATGAGCGAAACTTTGCCCCAGTGGCAAAGCTACAGCCTGCTTTTAATTTCAAATGTCAAGGGATCTTAAAGCACAGTATGGTCCAGTTGGTGTCATAGGGTAGGGTATGCTTTTTACCAGTTTATAAGCGAATCAATATTCCCTTTCCCTTTTTCTAAACCAGGAATAACTTTGGTCCACAACCTTATAAAGTCTTCATATGGTAGTCAAAGAAGCGTGTAGTCAGGGCAGTTGGTTTTACAGGCCAACCTAAATCAAAATGCTAAACAGACATCTCGGGTCAAGATTGAGGATGTACTTATCATTTCTCAAGTCAGAACTATTTATCAAATTATTTGATTAAGATAAACGGTGCACAATATGCACAGACAGCATCCTTGATTGGTCAGTCTCACTCCCCGGGTGTATCTGCTGCTCTAACCAGCTGTTAAAGAGGTTCAGATAAACCTGTCAATTCATCAAAGTAACAATTCACATATCCACATTCCACTCATCCCTGCCAACTTTAATAAAAATAATTTTATAATTATCTACCTTTACATCGTCTGAATCAACCGCCCCGTATTCATACCCCTTTACCCATCAATTATCATCTTTATATTTATCCATTACATAATACACGGTCTCGGGGTAAGTCTATTTACCTCAAAGGTAATCCTAGCCTAACCTGTGAAGATCAACAAATCGCGCCTAATTTACAGTCTTATCCTGATAATTACCTGCTTATTCAACAAGCCGTTTCCTACATCATCCCACCATTCAATATTAGCCCAATTTTAATACGGTTTATTTAGAAAGCAAACATTGCATTTGTTCATCAAAAATAAATATTTACCTAAGTTTTAAATCTCAGGCTATTTTGGGGAAAAAATTATGAATGTTCGAAAATGTTTGAGTTTAAATGAAATTATCCAAATGTTTGCTTTGTGTATCCTATTAAGATTATTATTCATCGGCCTCCATGATCTTCGGGTATTAAAAATATTTTTAAATGCATTTTTTTTTCATGGGAAAGGTAGCTAAAGTGCAAATAAATCTAAAACGTGAGTTTAAATACACACCAAATATAAAAGTTGTGTTTTTGTTAGAATTTTAAAATATGTCTGAAATATGACACGGCAAATATTGATATTTATTTGTGAAAGAACTAAAACCATGAATTACGAGAAATTGCAGCTGTTTTGTTAAAGGGCGATAAAAGCGCAAAATTGAACATCATTAAGATAAATATTTATTCAAGAATCAAAATAATAATATCCCAAATTTTTTGTACAAATGTTTCAATAATGCGTGTTAGATCAAATTCATTTTACTGAAATAATCATACAATACGAAATTGTTCAAATCTGCCAATATCTCAACAAATGTCTATACGAGTACAAAATTTAAAATATGCATTCACATGTCAGCTACGAGATGAGCATGCAATTAAAATGCGTCCAATTATAGCAATTAATTAAACTGTAAATTTGAATAGCTGTCAAAACTGAAGTATTTAAACGATTAAGCATAGTTATTGATACATGCAGAATGTTTTTTGAACTTGTCATCCCAAAGGTTTGACACCCTAATCCTAAGAGACATGACCACATCCCCCAAATGATATTGTTGAGGATTCATTCTCTTTGTGTTTTTTTTGGTTCCTTACCAATTAAAAATGATGAATTGACTATTTGAAAATAGTCCTTGTATCATATTACAGTAACAAAAGCCATCAATGTTCATTGACTAAAACAGACTAAAATTATCCGTTTGTTGTTCATGTTCGTGACTAACTCACGACAACAAATCAAATCAATTTACAACCAAAAAAAAAATCGGACTAGAAAATAAATGTAGCTTTGTTGTACTTAAATATAGCAGCATTCATTGTACCAGTGGTATAAACATGACGAAGCAAATACAAACAGATCAACCAATAGCTATGTGAAATCCTCAAAATTAGAGTGAAAAACATTTTGTGGGATTTAGTAATAAATTGACAGAAACAAAAAGCTGTTCTGGTATTGCCAAGCACAAGCTAAATTTGGGGATAGTTGGGATTGGAATTTGAAGAAAAAAGTTGAAAGAAAAATTCCACCTGCCAGTGGATCTTTAATGTACTGGTAATGGTATACTTATTTTTTTATCCCATTCGAATGACTAGGCACAGATCTTCATCGAGCCCTCTGTTTTTGGCTGGACATAATGCTAATTGGTTGAAGGTACAAAGTGTGAGAACTTTAAACTGAATGAGCAAATGAATAATTCATGCTAAGATTAATAAATGATCTATTATGTTTACAAATGTTGACTTTATATTGATAATAATCTCATCAATAATATATATAGATCACAGATTGAACAATTCAAATAAACTTAAAGTGAATAAATGTTAGCTTAGTCAACAAATGGTGAATAATAAAAACACTTGCTCGGCTTATCGATCTGTTAACCTATAGATCTGTCAATCTTATAGATTTCATACTTAGAGGAAAGATCAAATAAATTCAAAATTTAAATGAAATGAAATGGGGTTTAAAGTCCTACTTTTCTAATTTGACTGGAATAATGAAGACGGGTTACGGCATGCATTGAACTGTCAAGGGTTCATTTACATGCACGCCAATGTGTAGGCTACACAGAACCTTGTTTCTTGTCCCATCCGCTGTTCCTTGACAGAAATGAGAGAGAGAAATGGGGTTTAACGTCCACTCGACACAAACTAGGTCATTTCGGGACTAATTTTATTTCAATAATTCAGGGGTCTTTAGCAGTGGGAGGTAACCAAAGGAGCCGGAGAAAACTCAGGAGGTTGGAAGGCAAACCTACTCCTTGCCACGTACAACCGAGGATTCGAAAGCACATTCCTTAACAGAATCTCTGTTCTGCACTACTGACAAAGGGAAACCAGGCCGAAAATCAAAATTTATATTCAGAAGATATCATGTCCTACTACTTTTGACTTTTTTCATGCTGTTTGAGGAGTAGTAGCCTAATGGTATAGGCCTGTTGGGTACAACCTTTTTTTTTACAAAATTCTGAGTTAGGGTTAGTGATAAGGGTCATCTTCCAACACACACCTGATGGGAGTAATGTATTTCCCTGAAAGTTTTAACCCATTCTTGAGAAATAATATTTTTCATATCAGACAATTCGATATATTGAATATTAAAAGCTGATAATAGAGTGTAATAAATCAAAAGGAAGTTGGTTGTTGGATTACATGATAACAATAATGACAATAATTTGTAACTTTAATAATAACACAGTTTTTATCTTTATGCAAAAGAGAGAGAGAGAGAGAGAGAGAGAGAGAGATAGAGGGAGGGTTTAAGCCCCAGTTCATTTTTCTACAAACTATAAATTGAAAGAAAAAAATGTTGATTAGCAAGTCCTAAAATATTTTTGTCTACATGACGATGTAGAAGGTTTTATTACAAAGAGCAAAGGTATCCATCTTGCTGCATTTCTCTCTGAATGGACTTCTGTGATACTTAAATTTAAGTAGTAAATACATTCACATGTTTGATCTATTCAAGATTATTCACAATTCATAAGACAATATTAAAATATTTTCTTTTATTTGGTAGGGTTTATGTTTGGATTAGAAGGTGGCACAGCGCCATATTAATCATACTAAAAGCAATAAATTGTCTAAAAGGTTTGACTCCATAAATCTGGCAAACATCAACCATGCCTAGCCATTTTGTCTTCAGAATACCATTTACTAGTCTTTTTACCAAGGGGCCAGAAAACCCATCGAATGCGATCCACAAGCGAAATAACAGAAACACATTCGTGGAAGTTGGTAAACTCGGCTCCGCCTAACTTCATCAGATTGTGTGGTGAATGTTAATCACTGGTCGTGTCACTGTTTATAAAATACCAACAGCAGGGGGAAGCAACGATTTAAATAGGTTCCATGCTCTGGCTTCCTCTAAATAAAAAGGAAATTAGGAAAATATGTTTTCACGTAAACTTAGACCATTACTTGTTTCTTTACAAAATCTATTTTTAAATTAGATTGCTCCATGTATGGATACAATAAAACTCAAGACAATAGAAATTTTGTTTTTAAAAACGCAAAATAAATCGGTGTTAAAAAGTTAAATGTGACTGCAGCTGAACATTAATTCTCTTTTTAAATAGAATTTGATGTTGCGTATGTATCGATACGATTGAAAAGCTTCTGTTGAGCTCAGATTATTGTCTTAGAATGTATATTACTTGATCAAATTGCTACTGAATGTCTTTTCGTTTCTTATTTATAACTAAAACTTAAAAATTGCCTTTTTTATTGGTTGTTATTTTCAAATTGTCTGAAGGTTTTGGTTTACGTAACCAATACTTACACAAGATGTTTGCAGTACAATTGTTTCTTTAAAGGGGCATTAGATAAAGAGCTGACAGGCCTTGCTAAAATAGTTAAAAAAGATAATGAAAAGAAAGTATGTTGAAAATTTCAGTGGAATTATTGCTGTTAGAGGAACGGTGTAGTCTCAATTGTCATTATCTTAAAAAAAGATCAATTAAAACCTCCACTCAGATACAGTAAAATTTATTTTATCATGAAGCCAATTAATTGTCTTTTTGAAATTAGAAAGTATGAAAGGGCAATAATTCAGACAACAATTATCGGAAAATGATGAAAACATTCAAACTGACCTATTTTCTGCCCTTCAGTCAATAAACTGACCTATTTACTGTAAATATTTTTTTCACAAAAAATGGATAACAACGATTTGTCATTGGATAAATCCACTTCAAAGTTACATCAAGTCCTAGAACAAAACCTGTCTACAGTCAACATTTTTTTATGTCTCAAGAAAAAAACAAACGGGGGAATTAATTAAGCTTATCTTGTCAGTGAAACAGAAGAACTATCAGTGTTAATTTCATACTTGGCTACATTAATACAACTGTCAACTCCATAAAAGTGACAGAATGTAAAAAACAATACGGAAACAAACGTAATAATATACTTTAAAGCTTTTTAAATCAACGAACGACCTTTATATCATTTGTGCTATTCAAATTAACTTGTCTTTATTGCACTCAATTAAAATGCAATGAAATGGGGTTTAACATCCTACTTTTCTTGTACCAGCCAGGCTAATGAATGCGGGGTATACAACATACAGTGTAATATGAGCAGAATTCTGCATTGAAAGCAATGCTATGGCCTATTCTTATTACGATTTTTGTGAATATGCATATACAACGAACAGTGTGCTATGAGCAAAATTTTGCACTGAAAGCCTATACTCGTACTACGATTACCAACTCTCAGGGGATTTTTAATGAGCTGTTTGGGGTACAAATTTGTCCTCACTTTTATGTCCCACCCAAATGACTAGACACTTCCTTGCGAGACCCTCCATCCTGCATCACTGAGGAACTTCGTCAGCCAACACCGGAGAAGTTTCTGGGATCTCCTGGTTAATTAGCCAGGGTCATCCTCACCGGGCCACTCTAACCTCTCCCATCTTTATTAGATATTCTGATATATCAATAACATTACTAAAAACAAAATGTTCCATTAGTGCCTTCACACGTCTGAAAATAAACCAAATCCTGCACAATAAAATGCATGATAAGAAGTTTAAATTGAATGTTGTAAGTATTGGGTATTAAGATGTATTACAAGGCCACCAACAGAGTTAACAAGCCGACAACCATCCAACATTTTTATCATAGCTGTATCAATTTGAACGCTAGGCATAACCATGATCTGCTATTTTAACAAAGTACAAGAAGGCTTCAAAAAGACCATTTGTTTTCTTCTAACACATGAAGGAGGTTTAGGTTTTTAATAGAACATTAGAGAAAATGTTTTAAGGTGTAAGAAATTGATACAGTAAACGTAGCCAGAGGGAGGTGCTAGGGTTTTAAGCTCCCTGCTCCTAAAATGAATCTAGTTTGTGGATTATTTAATAAACTGGTCGTTGATTTCTAGATTTTTCAAATAAGTTCTGAATAACAGCGTGAGGTGAAACAAACACCAATATTGTGAACGCCTCACCGTCCTGTCCATCTGTCCGAACCAAGTAGAAAAGAGTGTTTGTGGACCAAACCCACTTTTTTACACTAAATTCTAGCCATGCCACTGTATGTACTACACTAAAGATGTCTAATAATAACATTATATACTAACGTCTGCTATATTGTAACCTTTTCAAGCGATAATATAAAATAATCAAACACAGAATGCTAACATATATTTATGTGTGTGGTCAAAAAACTTTTAATATATTCTGGTATTTTTGTTCACTTCAAAGTGACATTATACATTTATAGTGGTCATAACCATTCACCTAATTCTGATATCAGCTCCATTAGTCTATTCTGGTCCATATTCCGGCAATATTTTCTAGTGAAGCCATACCTTCAACAGGAAATAACGTTATTTATAAGGGTTGAAATGGCTTCAAGATCTGGTCAAGACTACCAACAACAATTAAACCTACAGTATTAAACAAACTGAATTCCTTAAGACAAATATTTTCAGATAGAAACTTCCCCCAACAGTTTCACAGTTGAGTCAATACCATTGGAAGATGAAAGATGAAGAAGATTTATAAAGTTTTTTTGTTTTTTAATGATTACCAAAAGGTTTTCTGTCTGCTAGTCATCCAGATGGTTACCCCTAATTAACGTACAACAGAAAAACGTTTGTGGCATCAATGGAGTGAAATCAAAGTTACGGCTGACATTTTGGGATTTGTGTGAACTTGTCCAGCTTTCTCCCATCTCCTATCACTGAGTACCTGTAAACACCGGCCATGGACCATATGGATGTTATTGAGGGATCATCCTCTCCATGTGTAAATCATTCATGTCGACGCATTATCTCCCTTTACGCAGGTAGAAACACGAAAAACCTAGGGGTCTGTCAATACTTGTAGCCAGTGAACAATGATGACCCTCATCTTTAGGATATTTTTTGGGACGAGGGTCGAGGGACAGCTGTAAATGATCATGGTCTACTAGAAAATAAACATTTCCTCATCCCTGCCTGATTTATCTCATATGTGAACATTTTGGGGGTTCATGCAGTATTTTATATTGGTCTAAGATATTACAGATTTTATATGTAAGGAAATAATTCAAGTATAGCATCCATAATACCTGTATTAATGTTCTCTAATGTTTCATATCGACAAACACTCAACACGTAAAACCATCAAGCTTATATAATACTTCCCATCCCTCAAGTCCAAAAATTCTATTGTTTCAGTCAGATTTAACTATCCAAAGATTGGTAGAGTACCTTGATTCATTATTTGTTTTATTTATTAGAACCAAAATTAAGAATATGTTGATATTAATGTGAATCAAATGATTTAGAAAGTGTTTCGATGTTATTTGTTTTAGCTGTGTACACATGGCATGCATGTAAAGGATCCCTTGGCATGCACAAAAAGGAAAGAACTGAACCCTTGGCATATATGTAAAGGCACCCTTTGAATGAATATAGAAGAACCTTTGGCAGTTGTAATTCGACGAGGAGCAGGGGGAAACACTGCATTTTGGCATCAAAACACCGGTTAGCGCAAAAACATAGAACGTTGAACCCCATTTCATTTGTGTTTGATCGTATCTTCGATATGTATTACAAGTCGGTATGTGTTATTAACAGTAGTTAATTTGTAACAGCTATATAATAGTATAATATATTGTAAGGTATTTAGTTATAATAGTGTTATAACTATCTCAGTTACTATAATTGTTGAATATAGAATGTACACCTGTTATACCATAACTCACACCGCTCCTTTAATCTTTTAGCCAAACTTTTTTGAGTTGTGTTTCTCTGTATAGCAGTCTTAAAGATTTGATACTTTTACGTCCAAGCTCCTAATTATGCAAATATCAATTAGCAAATATATTAATTGAAAAATTCATTCATTGGATAAAGTTTATTGCTCAAATTATTTTTTTTGTCAAACTACTACCTTTAGTAGAGTAGTAGAAAAGTAAATTTAACTTTTTTTCTTTATCTATCACATTTCTAGATATAGTGGTCTTAACATTCAAGGTGCTATTTATGTAACCATCGACAATGGAATATATTCACGACTCAAAAAATTAAAGTTATAAGCGTATTTTTTTTAATAACCTGTCTTAAAAACCTTACTGCCATAAGTAGGACCACCAATTTATACAAAATTTTACTTTATTGTAGGACGTTCAGCATAATGTTTTGTATTTCTAGAGATGAAACCAAAATCAATGAAAACTAGCTATGATTTAATGGGAAGTGCTAATGCTTGAAACAAGATTAGAAATAATAGCCTGTTATATAATCATTATACTGGGTGTCATGTATCCTATATGTATGTATATATCGAGGTATTTTACGAAGCCTCATATTTCATCGTATTATTTACTTATAAAATTATTAATATTTCTGTTAAAAGAAGATAATGGACAATTTACTACTGTTTGTATTTCACACACTTTAATACTCATCTCAAGTTGGCGACTAAAATGACTCTTTAGAGCTTTATAAATTGTGTAGTTACATTAATAATACACACTCAATTGACGTAGGTGCCACAAAGGCTAGAACCTTAGTCAAAATATAAATGAATTTGGGCAAAAGAGACAAATAACAGTAGGCATATATGATATCATTTAATTCTTCTTAAGCTGCTACACATGAATACGGGCCTTGGCCCCGAGGCAAATCTGGAGAGCACCATAAAATTCAACACAATATACTTGTCCTTTTAGGTAAATATACATATTTTACTAACGGGCTCTCATCTCCCCTCTTTTCACGAAGGTAAATATAATAATTCTTTACCGGCTCCCTCTACATTTTGATGTATGTGTGAGAAAGAACGGCAACAATGCTGTTGCATAAACAGATAGTTTCAAGAGTGTCTCGTAGCGTCACTTACAAAAGGACGAAGGAGAAAAACCTGATGGACATCAAATAAAATAAGACATGTTGTTTGTCAAGGAGAATGTTGAGCAAATTTAACTTATTTCTTATATCAGAATACTAATATATTATAAATAAATGACCGCGGGCAGTCTGTACAGGGTGATTTACCTACCTACATGGTGAATAATCAGCAATATATATTGCTCCCTACAGTATTGTAATTAATTTTCCTTGTATTTGATTTGTGGGTTTCCTTTTGGTTTAATCAAATAAATAAGTCGTTTGGTTCCCATGTTAATATTAACCTACTCTACCGGAGAAGCAGGGAGACAAAAACATGCTACTTGCTTTATCAACACTCAACATAGTCATGTGAAATAATTCTTCATACTTTACATTTTCTGGGGGGGATAGGAACAAGGGAAATGTTAATATTATTCTTCTAGGATATATAGAATCTGATTAGAATGGTACAATACTTAAATAGTTTGATTTGCATTGAACATGTACATATAGATAATTGATCGAGAGCTTGAAATTCTTACGCATAATGTATTTATTTATATTCAAATCATTGAACCTGTGAGAACATTCCTCCATCTATTCTCAGCGTCTAATATTGTTTTCGCAATCAGATTTAGGGTCCCGTGCGCCTTAGTGTTCGTTTAAAATGAATGGGTTCTTATTTTCTTATCAAGTGTATGAATGGAAATACCTGTCTCAATATTCCAGGTATAAAATATAGTATTGATTGTCAAGTCTTTGTACAATTGTAATTTTGTAAATTAAATTTTTGAGTTCTTATTTTGATAAAGTTGCCTACAATACTCAAAGAGTAAGTGCAAGGGAGATTGTACAACACACAATTTTACACAAAAACAAATATATGGACAAGACATCATACTCAGAGACCACAAACAAACAATTCAAAAAGAGTGAATTCCACATATATAAGGCAAGCAGCAGTCTCCATGCGCCACGCTTACTTCACGAATGATTTAAGATATCAAGCTAAAATGAAACAAGATCACAAAAGAACATACAGTAACTTGTAAAAAAAGTATATGCATTAACAGTGTTAATAATAGTATGTTCATGTACAGAACTGATTTTTTGTTACTGGGTGCCATGCGTCATATGTGCAACAGATTTGGCAGCACTTTTTGACGTACGTTTTGAATTATTAATTGCAAGTTTCAGTTGTAGGAGCCAAAACCAGTACTTTATTGTTTTATATTAAATGGTATTTTCATGTTTTTGACTCTTATCATGACAAGCAGGGTGCAGTCTCTCTTGTTTTTATCGCTTTTGTTTGCTTGGTATAAAACATCCGCAAATCATTGCCCTAGCCGAGAGACCTCCGATAATATCAAGCTTGTGTTTTTAGAGTATTGCATAAATTGTCTGATAACATTCATGTAACACAGCTTCCAGAGTAAAAGACGGTACAGTTCTGCAGTAAATAAAGGATGATACAGTTCCCCAGTAAATAATAGACGGTTCAGTACCGCAGTAAATAAAAGACAAGATCTGCAATATAATTATTATATGTTCTAACATAAAGTAGTAATTGTGTATTAGAGAAAATTTAAGGATTGTTGGAATCCATAATGACTTGCGAAGTCAAAGAGGTAAAATTAAAAATGATGGTTTACTGGGACAGGTGATGAACATAGAACTGAAATAGCAATCTTGATAAATATCGACAGAACTTCAAGTTGATGCCATATTTTTACATCTCCTTCTATTAAACTTTCGACATTTGATGGAATTCAACACAATTCTGTGGCAGCTATTTCAACCAGCTAACTAGTACATTTGACTCCATTATTATCTTACCAAAAATCGTTTCTTATCTGGCATTCTTCTCAGGTTTGAATGACAATTTATTTCATCTTTATAGCTCTTTTGTAAGTGAAAGCTAAGAGATTTTTTTTATAGTTCGAATTCTTAAACAATTAAAAAGTTGAAGGGGGGATGGTGTTAAGATTAGTATCTCAAAAATATAATTCATACTCCATTTTTTTAGATAAGCAATTAGTATCAACCAATGGGAAGTATTATCTGGTGTTCTAGAGAGAGAGAGAGAGGGGAAGGGGAGAGAGAGAGAGAGAGAGAGAGAGAGAGAGAGAGAGAGAGAGGAGGAGGAGGCTGAAGTTTTGTATGGGGTAGCTAAGTCAGAAGTCAGTATCTCCTTGCACCAAGTACTAAAGATTTAAAAAGAATTTTTCTCTCTTCAAAGTTTGAAACCTCCCTACCTTTAAAATGAAATTAATCAAGACATCGCTTCACATTCCAATTTGTTATTAATATAAAGTTCATGTCTTTCATCACAAATTTATTCAGCCAAAACTGTTTGTATACATTATTCTTATTTCAAGATAAGTAGTCAATTATTTTTCATTAAGTTTTAATCATTTTTTTTCAAAGACATGTTCCATTGATGTTATGAAATTCTCAAAATATTTTTAGAACTGTTTTAGAGAACTAGTCTAAATATTATTTTAACACCAGCAAAAAGAAGCCTCACCATCGATGAATAATTATAAACGAAGCGTGAATGTTTAAACAAGGTAGATAGAGTCTTTGCTACTTCCAGTAGACTGAGGGATATAGTGTGGTATTGTGTCAAATTTTTGTTTAATGAAAATATATCTTGGCTTACCTGTGCCATCTAAATTATTTCTATTCAGCAAATCTGAACTGAAAAACACAAAAAAATTAAATTAATTAAAATCTCAAAGATCTTTTTGTTAGTAACAAGCAAAATTAAATGTCTTAGCAAAATCAAAGTTCAACCAATTTCGAACTTGATTCAGACAAAATTATTGCGGATCAAGGAATCGTTGAAATAAACACAATCTGAATCCAACTCACACAAGCAAATCGAATATCCCAGAGGAGTTGCTCATGGTTCTTTTAATAAAATGTCCATAGAGAGTCATGAATATTAACAGGGAGTGAGTTAAAGGGTGACTGACCAGTGGCTAGTTAATGAATGAAACAAGGGAACACAGATGTGGGATGTTATATAATATTATAAATAATCACAATGGCCATCAACAGTTTGACCAGTACATGGACAAATTACCATCACCATAACTGTCACTTTGACTATAAATATCCTTTTACATATCTTAACACTATCACTTTTATAGTTTATTTTATAAACAGTAGTCACTTCATTAAACATGCTTTATCTATTACATGTTGCTTTGTTTGCAGAGATTTAAAAGTTTGAGTCAAAGTTTTATTATTTTTATTGACTGTGTAAATTAGGTATTTAGTCCTATTTCAACACAATAAATTAAGTGGTAATCCCCTCGGTGAACATGAATCTAATTATCGTCTATCAGCTCTCTATGGTAATATCTGCTAAAATCGGTGCATGCATATCATTGGTCCAACATCCTTATTAGGATTTTTTCATATTTGTAAATATGTATTCTACAAAATATGTGTGTGTATTCTCAATTAACTCTACCCACCACAAAAAAACATATCAAGAACTGTCTTTATTTTTAAAAAAAATCAATTTAGAAAAAATGTATGTTCAGCCTATGTCAATTGCAAGTTGATCATTCTAAAGATCATTTACATATACAAGGCTTTCAATGGCAGGCCGTATGATACAGCTAACCATTCGGCCATCCAATCCCCCCTACATATATAGGGAGGCTTTCAATGCACAACAAGCCCCATTCTCATTGGACCAACAGATTATTTAAACCCATTCTGCTTTTCCTTATCAAGGATTTCCCCATACTTTAGCACTCCATGTATATTCTTTTTAAAATCAAGATAAAGATTTAATTTATATCTTATTAAGTTCAAATGCATAAATTATTCCATTAAAAGACTTGATTCTAATGAATATTAATATCATTCTTAACTTCAGCTGACATTTCAGAATTTCTTTAAAAAAAAAAAAAAGACAAGAATTTCAAGTTTACTGAGTATTGCATACGTTTTCATTTAACTTCTTGCAAACATAAACATCTACATGATAAACAAAATTAAAGCGATGTCAAATACATTCATCAAACCGATGACATCTTGTTGAGACATAAGCAGACATTTGTCTTCAGATATTTCCGCTCTTATTTTTTACCACGTAAAATTTCATTATCCAATTATACGGGTTAATTAAATTGAATTACGCAAAACCAAAATCTACTTTAAAAAAAGTCTGTTTTTCATATTAAAATCCTATTAAAATGAAGCTGAAGTATGACTGTATCTCAATGCTGAGAGTTGTCTTGAAATTTTTGAAGTGTTTACAGCACTTAGGGATGCGAGGACTAATTTGGTGGAAAATGTTACGTAAGATTAGGGGTCAAGGAGGACCTAATTTAAGCAACTATTTGATTAGATCAGTTAATAGACTATTAACAAGCCACAGAGTATTTAGAATATACACAGTCTTTAAACAAATGACATACAACAAGAGCATAAATCTTGTCTCTTGACAGCACAAGAAATAGCGAGAGAGAGACAACTTCGGTAAACAAAATAGATGAAAATTATGATACGAATATTTAAGTCAGGAGATTTATTTTCACAGCAATAAACACCACATTTTTACAATTCCCTGAAAGCAGGACTACTTTTCTCACCGATTATAACAGGGAATCGTAAAAACAGGCTAGATATATTAAAGATAGAATGACCAGAGTATTTTTGTTAATCGCCAGTTCAATAAACGAGTGGGCCATGTGTGGAGCCGACAGTGGTGAATGGTTTCCTGAATGCTGCCCCAGGCTTTAGACCACTTGGGGTAAATGTAAACGAACAGACTGGGAGGGCTATTATCTCATTATTGAATTCAGTCTTCAATGCTTTCAAATTGTGCTAATGCTGTTAAAATCACGTTTTAAACCACAATTGTTGTCCTGTGTTATGATAACGGGTAAACTAAACTCTAATCGCCAGCATGTGTGTGTATTTATGCAATCCTGTGCATGCACATCGCAAAACTTAACCACATTATCAAAACTATATGAGCAGGTAGCAGCAATTAGTTAATTCAATCCAACACAAATAATTTTACATAATCTGGTTTCGGCACAAATTCTCAGTATAGATAACATGTTAGAATTAAAAAAACACCTCTATTTCCATTATTGTCAAACATCAATTTACTGAAATAAACACGATTCTCTACTCTTACATCATTCCATACCGCACTAGTATTTGTTAAACCTACGAATATCAACTCTATATCAGAAACTGCTCACAATCGTTCCAACTGTAGTCAGGCATGACGAACATTATTTATTTCATGCAAATCTGTTCCATTAAAAATCTACATCATATGTAAACTCTTTATCCCAAATACATATCTTTTTATACAGCCACAAAGAATCTAAGCCAGGAGAAAAATGAATTAGTAAAAAAATATGCTTGTAATTATTCACGCTTCAGATTTCTTTCAAGAAACCATGTCAGTCATTTAACGCTCATATCAAGTTGTGAATTTTCCGGCTGATTAAGATTTTATTGAGGGTGGAGTGAAACAAGTCAACACATTAATATAGTTAATCCCTAGTATTACCTTTATCTTGTAAACTGTGTCTGTACTCTGTATACAGTTGACCAGGTGGAAAATTGGGTAATTACCTTCAAACATTAAATCTACTAATCCCCTTTATAAATAATAGGCCCCTAATATCCTTGTATGCTTCATTTTCTGTCAATCATCATTAATTTAGGAGAGAGTGAGAGTTTAGTGTCCCCTCAAATCAAACTAGGTCATTTTGGGACTAACATATGGTTCAATTTTATTTCAATAATTTGCTTGCGCATAGGGGTCTTTAGCAGTGGGAGGAAACCGGAGTACTTGGGAGAAAACCCACGAGGTTGGACAGGCGACCATACTCCTTGTCACGTACAACCGGGAAATAGAAACGCCTGTTGACTCAATGATAGACGTTATGTATAGAGGGCTCATACTCTAACCATTCCCTCCCCATTAATTTCTCCCGCAAAACATCACCCATTTTTTTGTCATGTTAACATCTTTAAGAAACTAGAGGCTCTGTAACTTGTACTACAAGTTTTTATTAAAGATTCGAGCATACATTTTTAAAGTATCCAAGAAAGATCAATGACC
Source organism: Patella depressa (assembly GCA_948474765.1). Lineage (NCBI taxonomy): Eukaryota > Metazoa > Mollusca > Gastropoda > Patellidae > Patella > Patella depressa. Next base: position 11,153,488 of record OX419716.1, read on the forward strand.
AAGTTAACATATTCTTAACATAGTTTGTATTTCTTAAATATCACAAAAATTTCTTTCTTTTCGTTTTTTCTTGCACATGTCAGTTTCAGATTAATATATTGTTTCTTTTTTTTTTTGACGAGGCGTGCATTACGGCCGTAAATTTATTACATGGATTCAATTTGCATCCATGATCATGGTTACCTAAAGGCGATTTTCTTAGGAAATTTGAAAGCAATTGTTGCTAAAAATATTTTCCCATGTGCATACCCTTGCAACAGCAATGGATATTGAATTTTGTATCCGGTGACAGGTTAACAATCAGCTCAAGCAAAAATATCATGTGATCTTACAAAATGGTGGTCCCACCGTCAGTGAAAACGTGGACACAGGACTGCACTCCCTGAACTGCTGCCTGCAGATTGCATGTACAGACGTCGCCATGATTTTGACAGCATTGCAGATTGTCTACCAACTGCTGCTTGCTTCAACATGTGATAAGGGAATAAGGGAATCGACAATGCAACTTCTGGCAATAGTAGGCCAAGCAAAAAACATTGTCGAAACCACTGCAGTATCTGGTTACAGTTCAACATGTAGTAAAAACTCAACAAACCGGAAAATTAAACCATTTAAATAATGGTGAAATGCCATCTGAGTATATCTGTCACCCTTCTCAAGGCAAATATTTGGGACAGAAAAAAAAAATATCTTGTAACTTATGGTGATTTTTAAACCAGAATTTCTTGTCGTTGCCCTAGAAACAAAATTTTTATTACATCTTCTAAACAAAAATATCCCAACTATCAAATAAATTGTAAACAAAATTCCCCCAAATGGATCTTGAATCTCGATTACGAGGACTTATAAGTAACATGTGTGGCCTGACACATACTTTTTCACAACATTTTATTACAAAAACCACCTTAACATAACAACAAAAAATCTTTTCCCATTTTTACGACCCTGCTGTTCAAAGGATAAATGCCGCATGGAGTCCGATATTGTAATATTTAATATATATTTAAACAAATGTACAGGCTTCTGAATTAACACATGTGAGCTTTAACGCTAGAATGACTTCCCAAATGTAAATGTGTTTATAAATTTACTTAGAGCTTTCATGTTGTCACAGTTGTTAATTTCAAACAGAATGTGTGAAAGATTAAGTAAATCGCGAGCTAAAGTAGTTTTATTTTTACGTGAAATTACACTTCAATTAATTTGTATTCTGAGTAAATAAAACTCAGGCACGGTTTTAGCCCCCTTTAAAAAATTTTTGTTGTGAAGAAGATGGTTGACCTGGAGAATATAAAGACAAGTAACTCAAAACATAAGTTCACTTTTTTCATATGTTGATATCTAAACTAAAACTTGTGGATTGAGTAAAACGTATTTGACAGTCTATACAGTTGCCTCTAAATTCTCTGACTCTCGATCTGACAAACTGGCACTGAGGTATTTTTTTTGTTTCTGACATATCTTCACATTAAATGAGTTTTCAAATGTTTGAGATGTTTCAGTGATATTTTTGTGATGTTCACCTTGTAACTAAATTATTGCATTATTTCGAAATCTTCTTTGAGGGAAAAAAAAGGCTGGAAGCATAATTCCAGGGTTTTATATGGCATCTACAGGTTAACAAGTGATCGATCATGAAACCTCTGTAAAGCTTTAATTTTTTTCTTCTTTTTATTTCATACTGTTACAAAAACTTTGAACTTTTGTCTTTTTTTAAAATTCTTGTGGTTTTGAACTAAATTTTGTAAATTGTGTATGTAGGTTTTTTCAGTGTATATTTTCTTTATTATTCTAAGATGTCATTGCTCAGTTTGTCAGTACTTTTAGAGCGGTCTTTATATGGTTTTAAACTGAACTTTCTGATCAAAGTTAAATATTGTTTATTCTGTAAAGTTCTGAACTGTCATTGCTCCATTTGTGAGAAATTTTGAAGCTTATCAACAAAATTACTGATACATGTATATATCAGAATGTAATCAAAATAAATATTTATAATGATACTGAGCTATCACAGAATTGACACAATTATCAATTTATCTATTCAAATTGAGACTTTGAACAAACCATCCATCTTTTCATATCCGGTGAAATATACGATTTGCAACATATTCCACAGTTCATGAACTTTGACATGTTTATCTCTAGTTTAAACAGAACAATACATGTCTAGAGACTGCCATGCAGCAGCACGCAGCACAGTACCTGCAGCATGGAACTGATGCCATGGTACCAACCGACAGACAGTTGGTTTGATGAATGGTACAGGTGGTCCCAAGTTGTCAACATCTTCCCATTAATATATACATCCTTATTCCAGGTATACAACCCTTCCCAGTGAAAAATATGGTGTTTTTAATGGAGAAAGAGAGAGAGAAATGGGGTTTAACACCTCTCTACACAAACTAGGTCATTTAATTTCATTTCAAAAATTCGCATGCGTGCATGGGAGGAAACCAGAGGACCTAAAAAAAAAACCACGAGGTTGGTGCAACATTTGACAGAGATTAGTTACAAATGTATATAAATCATAAATATTATAGTTTTTAGAAACCAGCAAGTAAAATGAAAGCAGCACCTTAAGAAAAGTCAAACATACAATGAAGTAGTCAGAAATTGCACTGTCTGGGGCAGTCCTGGAAAAAGTATATACAAATTTACCGTTATAATTATATACATTACGATTTTTGAGATACTTGCTAAAATTCGAATCAACACTATATTGCATGTATATACTGAAATGTATACAGAAAATGACACATTAATGAATAGTCTATTTTCGATTCACAATTTAATTAAATGAAAGAAATTTAAGATATCGTCCAAGTTTTACTTCAGATCAGGGTAGTTTTTGCATACAAGTCATACATCTAGATCACTTATGAATGTTGATTTCTAATGAATAAATACAGTAAAGTTATTTGAATTTTCAACAAATAAGAAAATGAAATCTTCCTTTTCTGCACCGTAATACAGTGTACTATGAGAGAAATATTTCATAAGCTGTCAAATCTGGCCCCAAATACGTTCACAAAGCATTCTCAGACTTAAGTTGAGAATTTATTCAACTTTCAATCCTTGTTTATGAAAACTTTGTACAGTCTCTTATTAGGGTATTTAATACATTAAAACAAGGAAAGTTTTATAAGGGGCTATATTTTAGTTACAATAAGGCGAACAATTTTGAGTAAATTCTTGACTGAAGTCTGAGATTGCTTTGTTAACTCAGGACCAGATCTCTTTCAATAACCGAGAAGTGGTATCAGGTGTTCTTTAGAAAGTAGACACATCTTGTTTCATAGGTGACAGAGAAAGAGAGAGAGAGAGTTTAACATCCACTCAACAAAAACTAGGTCATTTCGGGACTATCATATGGTTCAATTTTATTTCAATACTTCGCTTGCACGTAGGAGTCTTTAACAATGGGAGGAATCAGGAGGACCCAGAGAAAACCCACAAGGTTGGACAGGCAACCCTACACCTTGTCACGTACAACCGGGGAATCGAAACCACGCCAGTTGACTCAATGAAAGGCTTTATGATACAGCGAGGACGTGCTAACCATTCAGCCATCCCTCCCCCCATTCATGGTTGACAGTTTACTAGACCATTAGTTTACTATAGATTATATAAACAATACTAAATCTTCTCTTGGACATTCATATTTCATAAACTGTCAAACAATATCTCTATCACCGCTCATATATACACACTGACTTATAAATTATTTATAATCGTATAAGCTAAACACCCTGATATACACACCACCATGATATATAGACTTCCATCTGACCACATTCTTATGTACACAACCCCTTTCTAAATCTTACATTTTTACCATCTTTTTATTTATTTTTACAACAAGTCTAGCAATATGGCTAGTTATTTACAACAATATCTCTGATAGGTTTTATTTATTTTTATTGGTAGGTAATATATATATAAATAATCCACTCTACACCATCTACTTTTACAAAATCTTATAGACATACACACTTGTATACAAACTAAGAAGGAGAAAAAGATTTATTTAGGAAAAGATATTTAGCAGCAAAAACCCAAGGCTTTTATATCAACAATAACAGTAGAAAAATTGGTTAATTTCTACACTATTGAAGCTACTGATCCATTTATTGGTACATATTTTTTTTTTCATTCGTTAATCCATGTTAAAAGGTATTCCAATTAACTATTATACATTTAATTAAGAAAAACAAAAGCAAACCATCAACGGTAGATAATCTCCCAGTTTGGGATTAAAATGGATTAAAAATAGGCAGATCAGAATATATTACCCAAACCAACTGGATGGTACTATGGCCTGTTTATATTGTCTATTGAGTATGTCAACTGTTGGGCCAATTTCAATTTATCATATCTTTGTAAATGCTGAATGGAATTCAACCATTTTTGTAACAGTATTAGAGACTCAAACCATCACAATACATTAAACCCCATTTCTCTCTCTCTCAGATCTTTTAAGAGATTTGGCAACTGTACACACACAGTATTTTTCTACCATAAACATATATGTGTGCTTCACACAAATGGATTACCAATTCAGATAAACATTGCCTGCAATCCTTGCAAAACTAACAATAGAAAAAAATTCACGATATCTGACGCATTTCATAAGCCAGGTGGTTGCTGGTAACTCTGAGATCAAATTTATAATCTTTCCAATTCAAAATCAACATTTATAGTTTGGAAATCAAATATCTTTTAACTTAAAATCTGATTACGATTAAAAGAATTGATCTAAATATGATATGTCATAGCACAATAGTAGTCGCTAATTTATTTTTTATGACATTCAGCATCATTAAAATAATTTCTAATGATAACCTTAATTTGAAAAAGATTGCTATTGTAGTTATAGTTACATCTAATATTCAATGAATTCAAAACCTATTACATATCAAAGTACCTCCATTAAGAGTTTATCAGGTTTTTAAATGCGAGACCCCCATATCTTTTCATGATATTGTTTATCAATTTTTATTTTCAAACTTATATCACGATCATAAATTCCCCAATAAAAGCTACAGGTATTATTCTTTGATGTTGAGTTGAATTACACTATAAATATAGCTAGTTGACTATTGATAACCTCTTTCTCTTCAACTCATCCTATTTATCTTTTAACTTGTGGGTTTTGACCAGACTCTTATTTCAGTCATCTATACAAATATCTGTGACTGTCCTGTGTTTGTCTGACTGTTCTGGGTAGGTGGCTACAATAAAGCTGTCCCAAGGTGGAAATTTGGTGTTTAGGGGTAGGGTTAGCTCTGACATAGGCTTGGCAGTAATTGCCTACAACTTCCGTTTTCAGAGTTACAGGCACACCCCGCACAGAGCTGGGTCAGCTGCTAGTAGATTTATATATGCCACTGACTTTTAGCTTGCAATTCCAACTACCAAATATTTGGACGTCTTAATTTCAAAATCAATTGTAAGATTAATATATAAAGAATCATTCAAGAAAATCCATACGCTTCATTTTCTTATAGAAAAAAAAAATCCAGTTTTTCTCCTTCAAATTGTCTTTTTATTTGAATCCTCCCTAAACCATTCAAAATAATTTGTCACATTTTAAATTTCCATACATCTACACATTCATTCATTCATTTTCTATAATTTACAGGAAATAACTAATTACTAGAAAAAGTCCATAATTTAGATATGATAAGTAAATGTGATAGGAGAATATAAACAGCACTTATATGAAAGCATTCATTCATTTATTCAATCAGAAAGTTGTTCCATAACTAATTACCGGATAAAGTCAATAATTTGAAGCGATGAAAAGAATTTATAGGTATGATAGGTTTATAGGTAAATATGAAGGGAGAAGAAACAGAACTGTAATAGAACCAGAACAGACATGGCTTCAACTATTATATCAATAATTGGTAAAATAAGACAGACAACACAACTGTCAAATACCAACCACCGACTGACTGACTGACTTACAACCAAACTTCAAATTACCTATATAACTACAGCAGTTTAGTTAGGTATGTTAGCTGATGTATAAAAATACAAAAAATATATAAGTAGAATACCTAAAATATAATAGTATATCCGTCATTTGAAATCTGAATAATTGGATCTATTAAAGAGAACAGTACTAGAAACAATTTCATAAAAAAAGGTTTTACCCATGTGGTGTGTTTTTGAAGAGTAATTTGTAATTTTTTACTACATCACATGGCACAAATGTAGAAACTGTCCACCATTCACATGAGCCTGGCTAGAGATTAGGTGGTGATGGTGTAATGGCAGCTTTAAGGATGTGCAAACTGTTAGATTGTACAGGGCTTTCAACGGTGTTGCTTGGAATTCTAACAGAATATTTAACAGCAAATTTAACATTAATGTTCAAACCAAACTTTTTCATTTTTGGTTGAGCCTTATTGTACTTTGCAACAATCTACTAATGTTGCCTAAGGATATTGCTGTAATCATCACAGACCAATGAAATCTTTAAATATTCAGCACACAAGACTTTTTCACATACTTTTATTGTAACTGTTAAAAGCTATTATCAAGAGAATTCTGACATGGCAGCTACAATGTTAGCACACAGTGGGGATTTCACATCATCCACCCATTTTTATCACTGATACATTTCTTTGTTTATATGCATTAAATAGATTATTTACATATTTATATCTACCGAGATATTTGTTTATTTACATATACATATTCGGCTTTATCTTACTTGTGTTCTATACATGTAGAAACATTTATTTATTTAATGATATGTACAACAGGTATAAACATAGAAATCTATTTAGAAAAATACGAGAACATTTATGGGTTTCAAGTAAAAACGTGAAAGCAGTTGCTGTTTGAATCCAAATCACATCAAAGAAGCCAAAGCTACCATATGCAAAGAATGAATATATTGACATTTGAGATTCTTGGTATCACTTTCATCAACTCGTGGGCAAAAATATTCTAAAAATATTTCCAAAAAATAACAAACAATTTCCTTTAAGAGATAAAGAAGCTAATAAAAAACAGATCAGCCAATTTTCAACATTCAAATCGTAATAAAAAATCATTGAATTTCATTTGTGGTTTTGATTCCAACTGTCAAGTCAACCTGTTCTGTGTGTTGACCAAATCTCATCTGTTGATTATCAGCAACCAAGCTCTACATGTACTCAATAACTAGCTTATTACTGAAATATAGCTTTTCCCACCAACTATCAGATTACTTCCGAAAATGTCAGCAAGTCCCTGGATACACACTGATACAGATAATAGAGGAATTGTAAGCAGGGGTATATATTAATGTATACAATACCTTCAATATATCTAACACATCTTTATTGATACACAAGGTGCTAAATGTTACAATGGAGAGAAGAAAAAAGGCTCTGATGTTGATGATGGACATTTTTGGCTCTTCTTGATAAATTCAAGCCTGGTTCCCACTAGTCGTGATCCATGCTGACAAGGAATGTCTGTGGAACAATTCGGATGAACCCTAAACACCTGTTGAATGCAATGGTCTCTCCATTTGGGTCTTTATATTATTCATTGTTTCACAAGACATGTCTAGTAACAGACTTAAAGATGGGTTTCCAGAAAAGTATTTATCGGGTGGTTATTGCCTATAAAAGTATGAAAATTTTGCCATCTACAATTCTTTACAGTTATTCAATAAGTGACACATAAAAATATTGTTGTTGAGTAAGATTTAAGCTATATATGACAACTCTTCTTTTGAACACCTGGTACCACCTGTTGTCATGGTACTGATGTATTGAGAATATTATGACAGATAATTAATGAAACAGGAAATTCTATTGGTCTAAAGTTTGAAAGCTTTCATGACTGATTGGAATGGAGTTTTATTACACTAACTTATTAACTACTTCTAGTTGTTCAACTGTCATCATTATTGAGTAACTAAAGTTGACATTTGTAATGTAAGTAAAGTTTAGACCGTGACCTTTGACCTTGACCAACCACCTGCTCCACTTCAATGTTTTTGATCTGTCTTTATTGTCTAATTCACAGACAACTATCATATAATCAATTGTAAGTGATAAGCTTATTATCTCTATTTCAAACCAATTTTATACAGATAGACTCTCTAACCATGTGACATTTCAAACCCAATAAAGTTTGTTTGCTCGTAAAAAAAAATGTAAAAAATCTCCACAAAAAAAGATGAAAAAGTACAGAGAAATTATTAATTCTTATACCCAAGTGAACAATTGTCATATGATCCGTTTCGTAATTAGTCTGCCACCAGACCAAATATAATCTGACATTTTCGGCCTTGTTTTTGATGTCGCCAAACAGCAAATCAAGCAATGGATAATTAGTTACAATTATGACCATCAAAGAGCAAGCTTTATTACTTATCATTTTAGCTGAAGTAAGCTGCCTTTGTGCTTATTTATGAGATGGTAATATTTTTTTCATAGCCAGTCTCCAATACCAGAAATAAATGTTAAGTTATTCTGATTCCTCGTTCTGAGAGGAATGATTAAAAGAAACAACGTTCTGGCCATGATATGACTGAGCAAGCATGAAATGGCCATAACCTAAGTAACTGAAATAATATAAGCTGCAGTTCAAGATGTTATCAAATATGTTAGAAAAAACACTTCTCTATATTTGTATTCTATTTACTGAGATGAAATAGGAAACAAATGTATGACAAGCATGATATAAGCACAATACAATCATATACAAAAATCTCCTGATTAAAATAATCTCGGCACATTTTGAGCTACATTAGACATCAAACCGTTTATTTCGACACTTATACCCTTGAAAGAATAAAGGGACTAAAATATATATTAAAGGTATTAAGTTAATGGTTTAATACACAAGAGAATTAATGATACAGATTCAGACTGATATTAAAAAATAACTGGCAAATTGGCATTACAATGATTTATGTCTGCTGAATATTATGAAATTAATGAACAAAAACAAAGATCATAATGACAAAACAATTCAGGGATATTGGAGACTTTATTTATGATTTTTAAAAAAAGAATTGACAAAATTTTAGTAAATACAACGAAACAAGGTCATTTCTGTATATATTTATATATATTTCATTTTCATTTTTCAACTGGGGTGTTGATAGATAGATTTCAATGAATGAAAACAGCTGAAGAAAAGGCATGTTTGCCAATTATGACATATGTTTTCAATTTTTGTGAAATGTTTGTCTTTTCCCAAAAGCCTGCAAGCTGTATATATTTCGAGGACTTGAAATTTAAACATGGCCATTTTTCTATGAAATTAGCCTTGTTGTAATATTTAAGGTATTTCCTTGTCAGTTTTTCCATTTCAATTTCTCCATCATGACCAGACGAGTATTTTATAGGCATTACTAACAGCAGGTTAATTTTGAGGAATTTTGATGAAATTTTTTAAGCACCTTGCATGACAAAAACCATTAAGAAAATGGTGAGCAGAAACAAGATAGAATCACTCAACCGTGAATCGGGTAGATAATAAAGAGATATATCATCATAATTAACTTACTACATACTGTCATATATTTATGACATGAATAATTTCTTTTTAAAAAATGAAACCATAAGCATAAAATTAGTCATGTAGTAAAACAAAGTAATCATTAAGCAAGTCTTAAAAATACTTTTTAAAAACATCACCACACCATATACGTCACAATATGAATCTGTAAAAATTCAATTGTTGGGCCCAAAACTTTAAAAGTCTTGTTTGGAAACAAAAGAACTTTTGTCATCACATTTCAAGGCCATTTATTTCAACAGACATGTCTAGCATTTAACTTAATTAATCATTACTGAATCCCCACCACCCCTTCTTTTTCATATTTTGTGCCCGTTTCCTATTAAAAAGCCTGTAAACCCAACTAATATAACAGTTGACTTTTCATCTGTCTGGAAGAAAAGACAGCGAGCATAAATGCCAAAAGCAACAATTCTGGATCCAAGCTAGCTTCAGAATTTTCGGTGGAAATGCTATGACTCGAACAATATTGGTGTATGGCATTAACGCTAGATAACGAGACATTTTTGGGTTGAAGAACTGCCTGTTTTGAAATAAATTTGAAAGGAATGTCCCTTTAAGAAATGATACCAATTTTAGATTACATTACAGTTTTTAGACAGACATCTTTAATTTATCATTATTGTATTATCTTAGTCTTTCATTTGAATAAAAAGGCTTTTATGTGAAGAAACTTGAAACTAAAACTGGGATAAACTGGTAATGTATATGCAATTTTTATTTGCATAGATTTGAATTGTTGGGCACTAGACTATAAGTCAGTTGAGTTTATCGTAGGAGGGGCTTTAACTGATATTTATAACGATAAGCATCATGGCTTGCCACTGATTTATAAGGAAAGTTTTTAGAGGACGATAAATTCAATAGTTGCATAGTTGCATACAGCCAACAGCATCATGGACCTCACATATTTGGTATTGCTTCTAGTTTTTCTCATGAAGAAATACAGGTAACTTGTTGAAGGGGTGAGGACATTATGTCCTCTGCCGAAAAAAAACTCAAAGAATCACACTGTCAATGGTGATCTGTCACACATATCTGGACCAGAAAATAACATTCAATTTCACCCCCCCCCCCCTTCACTACAACAGAAAAAACCCTCAAAACTACATGTTTTATTGAAATTGAAAAATAAATTTTATTTCTATATTGTTATGCCTGGTACCTGCCTAGATCCATTACTGACCCCAGCCATGTACACAATACCTGTCCCTGGTTATAGTCAATTGGAGTGATTAAGAATTAATATAATTTAAAGCCAGTGAAATATCATTCTTACAGACATTTTACTTCTCACCTGAGGCAATTTGTATATATGGGAGATTTTCAAGCTAATTCATAGTCCGACAAAAAGATGGTCTGTTTAGAAGAGGAAGTCAAAAACCCTTTCTTATAATCAAATAACTGTTAATTCCCTTTAAAATGACAGATCATTTGATTAACTCACAGTTTTGTATTGAAACAAAGATTAGTAGATTAAAACCTTGCCTGCTTACAAAGTACCTTAACAATACCTAAACACACACTATTATCACCAACACTAGGTGTTCTAGTCTAAAATAGTCCTGACATAACCAGTCCTTTGTTTGGAAACAATAGATGACACACCTTCCTAATTAACAGATGAATTATGATTTACAGAGATAACTTTTCTTCTTGTTTAACGAGCGGAAAATTAGCAAAAAGCGTCTGGCACCTTAGATTCTCTACAGATCCTAATTCAATTATTTCACTAATAATATGTAATATTTAGCATTATTTATCCTAATTAGAAATAATTAGACTTCAACTATAGGTCAGAAAACTTCATTATAAAGAAATAATATTTTTTCAAAGCCAGTTCTAACATTTTATCCTCATTAGAAATAATTCGAATTTCATTATAGGTCAAAATCAGTTCTCGAAAAGGTTTCCTTAATTGGAAACAATTAGAATTTCATTATTAGGTCAAAAACTATTTAAAAAGAACTAATATCTTTTCAAAGCCAATTCTCAAAACGTTTTTCCTCATTAGAAATAATTAGAATTTCATTATAGGTCCAAAACCTTTATTAAAAGAATTAATAATATTTTCAAAGTCAGTTCTAAAAGTGTATCCTAACAAATATATTCATTAAGTTCTAAGACAGTGCATATGTGTTAGTGTTGACCTCATGGTTAAAGATAATCAAACAATATTCCAGGCTCCCAACTCATGCTGAACTATTAAAACGAGTCTGAATTTTTTCTTATATTAAACTTTGTATAAATTAACCTTCTTAATTACCACACCTGGAAAAGAGTACACCTATCAATTAACATTTGACAATATTAATTTAGAAGAAAGTGTTATCTTTTCATTATAATGTTAAGCTCTGCATCCGACTCCATCAACAAGAATGGCACCAATTGCGTGAGTTATGTTTCCAATGTTTGATTAAGGAAATGAATATAAGCAATAAGAATACAGTAGACAACAAACATCTCTCTCTCGTAAGGTGTAAAAACTATAAACTATTCTAACATAACTTCTATAATATCAACTTTGACCCTCAATATCAGATTAAATAATAAAAACAAAGTAAAGATATCTAGATTTTGTGTATATTGTCTTTTGCGATGATGTATGGAATATTCTTATCGGGTGAAGACACTCAGGTTATTATTAATCACAGAACATTAAATGCCTTCGTAATTAATGAAAGGAATTGGAATTAATGTCTCGTCAACACACACAACTAAGGTTATTTCGAGACTAAAATTTTGTATTTTCAACTTTTAGACGTGGGACGGTGTGTAAGTTTGTCTCGTCAGCACACAATGGTTATTCTGAGACTAAAATTTTGTGTTTTCAACTTTTACATGTGGGGCGGTGGGTAAGTTTTTCTTGACTGCAGCATTTTCTATGTACTTTCTTCAAATGCAGAAAACAAAAGTTCAATCTTCGTGTGAACTATCATCAAGAATATAAAAGGTGATATTTTTAAGATGAAATAGGTTTGGTACAAAGACACAATTATCAAAAATCCTTAACTTGTGAATGAAATAAAATAGGGTTTAACGTCCTACTGTTCTGCTCCGAACTGGGGTAAGGGGAAGATGGATAACTTGTGAATATTTGTATATCTATTTAACTGATATTAAAGTAATCCTATCTAAACATACCGGCCTTATATCTCCGTGTATTAAAGATATACCCTTAGAACATCATATTTACCTTCAACAACAAAAGATATCCTTTCTCAACTAACACTGGTAATCAATTAATTAAGGAGACTCTTAATCATTTAAAAAGTACTTGAATGAAACAATTAATTGTGAATTGAAGAAAGTAATTACACCAACAATACCTGGAAGATAGACCGAGCATCTATTGTTAGATTTCATGAGAGTTTCTCAGAGAATATACAACAGCAAATAGGTAATCTTAACCGAGATCTCTAACAACATTGCCAACTGTTGGCATTAATATAAAAACTAATTTATTCTCAAAAGCGTCCAACTTCATTAGTTTCAAACCCAGATATAAATGACATAAGAACAGATTGTCTAGAAATAAATCCATTTAAAGTTTTAACCAAAAGTTTCTTAATAGGTTATCTTAAGAGAAGAGAAGAAGTACTCCAGACTGTCTCACAGATAAGCAAAGAGGATTATCCCCAAGAGTACAAGACACAAACAATATGTACATTTGTACAATCTCTCAGCGTCAATAATCGTGAGATTGTCATCGTCTTCTTGTTTGTCAATAACTATCCCATCTATTCAATATTTCTATAATTTGAGTTCAAACATCAATTAGACCAATTAAGCTGCCAGTCTCTATTCTTTTCTTACTTTCCTTCATATTGAAAACCATTGACACAAAACTTATTCATAAATTTATAAAATATGGGTGTCCATCTTTTTCTAAGGTGTTCATTTTATTCAAATGTCACAAATTCTATAAATAAGGCGATGTCACAGAGTTCATTTCTGTGCGAAAGAAATAAATTAATTTGATAATTTTATAATTATATTGTATAATTGTATATTCCATTCTTATACGGTACATATTATACTATTTACATGCATGTCACTCATTTCTCACAGAAAAAAAAAAAAAAAATCAATCAAAAAAATCCTCTATTTTCTACAAAATAATAATGAGAGGGTGTGTAAATAGAAAGATTATTCAGTGTAAATTTGAATTCATTTCACATCAAATATGCCTGAGCAGTTGAAAATTAAAATAAGCCCAGACTCTTGCTCAATCTGTCAAAATATTTCTGTCAGAATTTTTTTCCTTCTACTTAATTTTTTCAATAGAGATATAAACTGCTGGCATGTAAAACATTGTATATTTGTTTAAGTTTGTATTTTGGTTTGTAAAAATGATAGGTTTTCATAGATTGATCAACATTGTAACTGAAGATAATTAAGACCTAATCCATCGTCTTTGGGAGAGAAAATTAAATAATCTACATATACAATAGATTAATAATTAACTATAAGAAGCTTACATATTCATTAATTATTTATTATAAAGTAAATAACAATTTTCGTATTGATTATCAGTTAGTATAATATCAAGTGTGATATATATCCATAAATCAAGAGGTATTGACCACATATACGTCTTATCGGACTTGAATTATTTATATACTTTATAATATACTGACAATATATATGCTTCAAATTGAATTGTTGACAGTATCATCACATTTATCATTCTCTTGTCTGGTTGACCGTTTGTCCTGACTTTTTCTATATACAATGGATCAACAGCAGACATAAAAACATTATCCTTTTTTATGACCTAACCGACTAAAATGGTTTACCTATAACTCTATTTCCCACCAACGAAAATTGACTCATGACATATGTAGGCCTACGTGTAATCTTATACATTATTTATTTAATATATAAATCAATATATAATCTAAACGTATTTTAACCATAATATTTTAGTGAGAAAAAAAAAACAAAAACCCAATAATTATGTAATAAATAATTCACTTGTCTATCAAAAGTGACGATAAGTTTTTAGTAAATATAAAGAAAAGGTGTTAGAAATAAAATCACAGTGTGTTTAAAATTCACCATGCGAAAACTAAAAGTAGAAACACAATGTTATGAATACAAACAAAAACATTTCTTACAATAACTATTAAGTGACATGTTGATAATTCTATTCACGAGCTTGCCAAAAAAAATGATGATTTTATAAAAAGAGAGAGAAAAAAAAGAAGTAACAAAAATGATACGTCTCACTTTTCTGTTTACAAAAGAATTATTAACAAAATAATAAAATAAAAAATAAACTTACAAAAAATTGGGATCCTCAAATTCCTCGTAATCCGACATGACTATGGAGTCATAGAGTGAAGAATAAAGGCACTTTAAGATAGCTCAATGTTAAAAGTGTTCTAACTTCCAAAGCATTGACACAAGACTGTCTGAGTATGTAAGCAGTAAGTAATAGGTATACACAAGTCTATTTAGCAAGCACACACTGATCCTATGAGCCCACGACTACTACACTCTGTCAATTTCTGAAGTGAAGCTAACTCAAGTTCAGCCAGCCATCCACTCATTCATTGAGACTGGCAATCGGATGGTTAACTTTAACACCGTTACCTTTACTCAACAACACACACACAATCCTAGGGAGCTAGAGGGAGAAAAAGAGGGGATTAACTGAAACCTTCTACAACTCTCCCTCTATGACCACTAACTGCTTTACTTAAAAGACCCTGTTAGGGGGTTTCGGTTGAAGTCTGTTGGATCCAACAGGAGCTGTATGAGCTGTGAAGCTGACTGATTAATGAGGAAGGGAGACAGACTTCCATAAAACTGGAGACCCGTATCTGGTAACAGGGTTGAGCTCAGCAGGTGTTGGACAGTCCTGCTACTAGACACAACATACAATAAAAGTCACATGTTACGATGATTTACTCCAGTCACAGATAAAACTGACCGTTATTTGATAATCTTCAACTGGGTTTTAGTAGTTTTTCCCATTTATACAGTTAATAGAGCCTTATCCATTTTCAACACCCAGCATCAGGTTTCTTCACTTATTACAGTGTAGCGATCAGAATTAACATAACTTTAGCATTAAAACACAAAAACTTTAATCATTTTTTTTGTTTAATTTCGACAAAGTTATGTTACACTTGCAAGACTTCACATTTTTTGAGTTTTTATTTTATTATTGTCTACCATTTTTTTATACTGCTGGTTAAAATCCAATTTGTAGAATTGATTTTCCTGAATTGTAAAGGATTAACTATTTCATCACTTCCAGGAATCCTAAAATTCAACCACTTAGGATGTCACCCCACTGAACTCTTTCTGACTTCTCACTTCATGACAAATTTCTATATTATCCTAATTATGACATCTGGTTACTAGGGAAACAATAGTAATATCTATCATTACACCATGTAAACTGTTACATACGAAATAAATAATTGATCGAGGGGACCGGGACAAACATCACCAACCATCTAGGCCTACTTATATAAGGGTATATCTGTATCTGGTGATCGTGAATAATCTTTAATTTCTTTGTGACGAACGCTCTGTCCGTGTTACAGCATAAAATTCTATAATAGATGCCAGGCATTACAAGTATATGTCTCCCGTCTGCCTTATTAGTTATACCTAAGTTTAATTAAAGAATCCAATGCTTACTCAGGAGCAAGTGGTAATATACAGCCATCCATCTTGAAAGTCGAATAAATAAATAAAGACGAAGCAAGTCCTTTATTATTTTAATAATCTCGGTACAAGTGATTAGTGCTCGCTGTCACTGGTCGACGTGTGCCAATCAGCAATTATCACAATTTGTTCTCAAGTCATATCTCATTATGTTTGCTCACTGATGTAATCCTCATGACAATGGGAGTCTTATCTGACAGCCACAGTGGGTAAACATTGGCATAAAGACAAAGCTCAGGTGCTTTATACAAAATCATTAGAAGACAAATGATCAGCATGTCATAATGATTAAATAAAAATAAAAAAATATTATTCTTTTAAATGTCCTGAATTTTAGGCATTGACAAAGCTCTTAGCTCAATTTAAATAGGAGTCCTTCGGTGGAAATGTTTTAATAACGTGGAATTTCTCTCTCCTTGAACTCGACAGATGTATTCTCTATTTATTATGATTATCCGTTTTTCTATTATCGTCCAGGGCTTTGACGATTATGTCATCCCGTCTCGTACAATAGATAATCGTTTTTTCTCTAGACTCGACAAAAATATTCAAATGGGCATATTTTCAATGGCTCTATTTTCTCAAGTGAAATGTTATGTCAACAGCTTTGTTCCCTTCTTTACACAAGATTTCTTACTTCCCCTTGAACTGATAAAAACTGAATAAACACAGAATCCTAGGGCAGCAGCAAAGGTGAGGAAAACATGGCCCCTGCAGCCAAAGTGTAACTAAATGGCCGTGTATAGACTAATTGGATGGAAATTAAATATTGAATTTCTCGGCAAGCCAACACTCAAAATATAAAAATCAAGCACGGGAATTCCTGCACGATATTTGATCACAGGGAATCATCACATCTTGAAAGGCCACCCAACCAATGACATGAATGAACCTCTCTTTTATCTCCCTACCGTCATTCAATATTACATCTCTGTCCTGGTTTTAGATCAATGCACATGGATTCAGGATTTGACTAGCATTAAATGTTGGCAAATACCCCAGAATCTGGGTGAGTAGTTATAATAATGTTTGTGAGACTGATAAGTTGGGGGTGTTATAGATTTACCGGCTATACTCTCTCCCTTGTTGTGTCACACCTCATGTCCCTCTCATTCTCCCGTCTGCTAAAAGTCAACACGTTGTGTAATAGTTAAATAAAGACAAGCGTGAAACCAATCAAAACCAGGTGCTAGAACACCTGAAGTCCATCATTTAAATCCACAAAGACACCATTCTCCTCGATTATATTACGGCCATTTTAGACGCAAAGTGTGAAATTTGGAAGTCATCAATTTAACGCATGACAATATTTCTTCATGGGAAAATGGAAGTTTGTTTTTTTATCGCATGGCAATAAGATATAATCTTGGTGACATAATGACAAAAGAAACATCAAAACCAAATCTATCGTCTTTATTACAAATGCACTTGAAAATTTTGGGAAAAAAACAACTTCAAAGTTATCAGCATTTAACCGAAAAAATTCTCAAACATCTGAAGAAGTTCTTTTATTGTGTTTTGTTGACGTTTGACTGAATGTTTACTTGTGCGTGAAATTTCAATTCTTTAAGAAAAATTTTAAAAGTTGTTATTGAAGACACCGACCATAGATTATTACTTTCAATTTTCGTCTGTCCTTGGAAGAGTTTTGAATGCTGGAATGTGCCCGACAGATGTGAAGTAACGATAACATGATTTATCGTATATTATTCAATGCAGAGAAATATGATCTAATAAAGATAACATCTCGTCACTTCCTCTCTCGGTGTTCTCTAAATTTATATTTTCTAGACCAGGAAGAAACTGTCTATTTCAGACCAGTTGCCATTCGATAGTCTGGTCTATTCCCATGAGAAGATGTAGTCAGTGGCCTTATCTGACCCCACATGTTTGTTGACAAAATGTTCAAAGCTGTCGTGAAGATCTAACAGTAAAATAGCTCCATTGGAATTCAATATCTGACTTCTTACTTATACTGCACTATTTACATTCCTAATCTGGCAGGTGTGAAAACATCCCTGGCGTAAGGATACATAGTGATTACAGTTACAATAAACACCAGTATAAATATTGAACTGCCTTTGAACAATTATTTGTTTAATTGAAAATCTAGACTCATCACTTATTTTAATCCTGCCAAGGAGATTTGTTCGTTTGCTGTGTTAACTATATTAAATCCAAGAAGAGAACTAGATTTGTTGTCAGCCCTGGGAGTATTGATGTGCTTTAGAAAGCAAAATATTATGAATTTAACAAATCCATTTATTTTAAAGCATGATTGATTAATAAGTTGGATTGTATTTACAGTCAATAAACAGATTACTACTGGTTTTCAATCCGTGCTTTGTAGGTTACCATGGTGGCCCAGCAGTGCCAGATTTAGGATAAATGTGGCCCTGTGCTAGCTTAGTTATGAGGCTCTTTCCTTGGGCACCGAAAGAGGTAGGGCTGGCATGCCTACTCAGGCAGTCCAAAATACATGCACAGAAAATATAGGAGTAGTTAAACTATTATATTTTACCTATAAATCAGTCATTATTTTCATCAAATTCTAGGCAAAGTTTTAAAATTATCAGGGAAGACAGGCCCCTGCTGGCCAACACAATGGTCGAGCACAATGGTCAATCTGTGGCTCAGTAACTTTGGTACTGGTTCTGACACTAACCAGGAGATCTTAGGTTTGATCCGGGCGTTGGCTGAATAAGTTCCTACGGACTTCCCTGTCTAGAGTACAGGATGGAGGGCCTGGCAAGGAAAAAGTGTCTAGTTTTTAAGATGGTATGAAAAAAACGAGGTTAACCCAAGTAAAACAGTCGACAATAAGATTTTGCTTAAGAGTAGTTGGAGCAATCATCATATGGTTCAAAATTCCTTCCCAGCACACTGTATGCCTGATGACATCATTAGCCTAGCAGAAAAGTAAGACATAAAACATTTAATTTCCTAATTTAGTAAGTCGAGAGTTGGTTGTTTTAAGTTTTCAAAGTTGGATCCTGGGGCTGACTGTGGTCTTGCTGGAGCCATGGTCAAATATTGGGTTGGAGGTCCCCAATGTACAGAAAATTCATATAATATTTATTGACCGTTATTTAATTCTAAGTGAATTGTTTCAATGGTATTTTGGTAATTGAACTGGAATATACAGGTCACAATTCTAGGGAATACAATTACTGCTCATTACGTATCGATGTTATTGCTTGATAAAGACTAAAGAAGCCTAGTCGAATCATTGTTTAGTAAATAAGCAGTAATTGTATTCCGTAGAACTGTGACCTGTATAATTCTAAATGGTCTACTTTTCTCTTCTGAGTTACGAAAGATTCGTTCAACAGGATCCGATCCTAAAACGTACAATCAAAACATTTTTTATTTCAATCTAGAAAAATTCAACTCATTAAAAAGAAGTAACAACATCCTTGAACCTTTTTCAAAATAAACAAACTTTAAAAAATGTTATTTTTTAATATAAAATACCAACATTTATACATAACAACTAGACAACTTAATGCAAGAAGAAAATATATTCGAGAGAGAACAGTGTTTGAAATGCTGATTATTTTAGTTGACATGTTATTAGTTTTTTCTAAGAAGATAAATAGTTTGAATTTAACTGATGTAGTAAAAACAAGTTATCCGAAAAAAACGAAAACACATTCAGAATATCAATTACCTTAGGCTAAGGGCGAACAAAAATAAATAACATACAAAATTTAAATATGGTATAACTCAATTAAAGCTTCAACCACATAGATTTTCCGAATTAAGCAACATGTTTTCTTGATATTATTGAAATGAAATGAAATGGGGTTTAACGCCCTACTTTCTTCTGCACCTAACCTGGGCTAATGAAAGACGGGTATACGCCATAGAGTGTGCTATGAGGGAAATTTTGCCTGGGGAGTGACGCTACGGCCTACTCTAATATCAAATTCCAAATGCCAAAGGATCTTTTACGTGCACGCCAATGTGTACACGGGACCTCGGTTTTTCATCCCATCCAAAAGACTAGACAGCTGTCCTTGTCAGGCCCTCCGTTCTGTATCACTGACAAGGGAAACCAGGTTGGAAAATTGAGATGAACTTTCTCGGCCAATGCAGGGATCAAACACCCAACCTCCAGGCTAGCGAGCCAATGCCTTACCCATTAAGCCATGTGATCTCCCTTGATATTATTGAACTGACTGTGGGTACAACATGACAGCCTTTATTAATCATTGTTCATTATAGTTTAATCAAAGTGGAATATATAGATACTGAGAGAAAGAAATGGGGTTTAACATCCACTTGTCACAAACTAGTTCATTTCAGGATAAACATATACCATTTTATTTCAATAATTCGCTTGTGCATAGGGGTCTTTAGCATGGGAGGAAACCGGACAACCAGGATGTTGGGAAGCCCAACAATTATATTCATTTTACTGTCATTGAACATTCGTGCAATAAATTCTAAGAAAATTTGAATAAAAAAATTTCATGTCAAGGGCAATGATCAGATACTATTTATAAAATACCTGATACCCCTTTTAAGTTATTTGGTTTGTTTGAATAAGCCTTGGGGGGGGGGGGGCAAATGGTTAGCGTGTGTATGCCATGAAGTCAACTGGCATGGTTTTGAATCCCCAGTTGTACGCGGCAAGGAGTAGGGTCGCCTGTCCAACCTCGTGGGTTTTCTCTGGGTACTCCGGTTTCCTCCCACTGCTAAAGACCCCTACGCGCAAGCGAATTATTGAAATAAAATTAAACCATTAAACAAATTCTTCTTTGATGACTTCACATAGTTAACAAATTACTGTTGTACTTTTTGTGGCAAAATTCACCATGAAACAAGCAGTCAGTAGATACACGAAAACCATTTGCACGCCTTGTTGAATTTAAAGAATAACACAGTTTCATGATTTGTTGTCATAGTTTTTCTGTATATATACTGATCTCCCAATTCTTGTATAACTGTATTAGCTTGATAACATTGAGAGAATACTCTTTGAAATGTCGGCCAAATAAATTAAGTAGCTGTTTTTCCATCAGTATGTGTTTGTGCTCTATCCAGTTACTAAATGCCTCTAAAAGATTAACATTTTCATACTTGATGCTAAATTCATTTAATTTCATTTCCTGGACAATTATTTAGTTAAGAAAGATTAGCCTTTATGTGTTTTTATCTCACGATCAACTTTATACAGATAAGTTACAGACTTACATATAAAAAGCCTGATTATTACACAGATCACCTAGATCTAATGATGTGAATCTATTTACAATAATTCAATTACTATACTCTACAATATTCCATCTGATTTTATCACATAGATCCTAGTCTAGATATTATATATAACCAGTGGAGTGTTCATTTATACACTTAATAACAGCTCAAATACATGTAATAAACTTTGATACTGGGAGAGAAAGAAAGCAATGAGGTTTAATGCCCACTCGACACAAACTATGTCATTACTGACTACGGGTCCGTAGCTAGCACATAAAATTGGGGAGGGGGGGGCTACTGAATTTTTTTGGAGGGGCTGAGGATGTGGCCGACCAAGAATACTCCTAAGAAATCATTATTTTTCGCGAAATATTTGGGGGGGCTAATTCGATTTTGGGGGGGGGGGCTACACTGTTTGATTCAATGATAGACCTTATGATCTAAAGTGCATGCACCAGATCGTTCAACCACCAACCCCATCCCCTAAAAATATAAGGTTTGTCTATCATAAAATGTGATTAATGTACCATATCTTTAATAGTATACAAATATAACTATATGACAGATTCCAGACCGGAAACATTTTTCAAAATTTTCATTAAGATATCCCCTCCCAAAGTTTTTTGATTGCACTAAATGTCTGACGTATAAAGACAGTTGGTATGATAACGTTTAGGCGTTCTACGATTACCATCCTTCACGTATCACGACCAAAAAGTTTTTATCACATCGTTTGTAAATTAGTCTTATTAGAGAGGTTAATAGGGTGTAAATTAGCTGAACCTAGATCAATAAGTAACGATGATCCGTGCACAGGATACTGGTTGATTCAGTTGTATCATGTCAGAAACCGCATATTGACAGGTTGAAGAGGGGTCGACTACAAGTCAGTTTCGTACAAACATTGATAGCAGCGAGATGTCAGGGAATTTCTTAAACCTGACAGTTCTCGTCTTCATCTCTTCATCTTAACAACTCTTTCATTGAATTTCTTTTTTCTGTTGGTGCCTAGATATTTACCATACTCTCTGGAAAAGTTTTTTCATAATCAGAAAACTTTCTATGGATAACCTACTTCTCGATGCTCAAGTACATGTAACCCTCCCTAACTATAATTGACCAATTGTAAACCAGCTTTTACTGTGATTAATTTCTGACTCCATGTTGCCAGATTATCCGTTAAAACTTCTCGTATCATGACATCCAATTCGTGACAGTTTTCCATGTTAGCTGGTTGACTGTCTCACTACGATATATGTGAGTGATATCACACATTAATGATCAATTTCTTAAAGATACATTATGGGATATAAGATAAAGAGATGGCAATTCTCACTATAATAGTTAAAAACTAGATAGTGTAAAGGTAATTTGCTGAAAATTTCAGTCAAATTGATCCACTATTAGCTGAGAATGAAGCGAGTGAAATATTCACATAGCCTCGGTCATCATTACTAAAATCATTAATATAAACAGCATAGTCTCGATTATCCACTTGAATGCAGTTTGAATTCAATATAAGAGTAGGCCGTAGCGTCGCTGCCCATGCAAAATTTCCCTCATAGTGTGAAAGAATAATACATCAAACTTGGTTTAATTTCATTTTTTGTTATCAGTTAAATCCTTATGTCCTAGATCTTCTTATACACACCTCTTAATAATTATCATAAATAACTGTAACAATTTTCCCTATAGCACACTGCATGGCTTATGTCCGTTGGTGCAGAATGTAGGACATTAAACCCCATTTCATTTTTTTTATTATCAATTAAATCCTTATGGCCCACATCTTGTACATAAATAACTGTTATATATATACTATTGTATATTAATATCCTGAGAATTATTATCATATATAATCGTAAGAGCAGACCAATTATCCAAGTCGTATTTACATCATTAATTAGTCAACAATTGTCCTCAATTCCCACTGATCATATCATTATTTCTTAATTACAAGGCAGCTGGGACAACGATAATATTTATTTGAGAGATTAATGAAATAGGGTTTAATGTGCTACTTTTCTGCACCAACTGGGGTAATGAACACGGACATATGACATAGTGAGGAAAATTTAGACAGGACAGTGGAGTTACAGTTTGCTTTTATTTCGAATTCCAACTGTCACCGGCCTTATTTTGAGAGATAATTATGTAACTGTCTGAACATTTCTTGGAAGAACTCAATGCCACTAAAAATGTTCCAAGAGTTTTGAAGAAATTGTCGAAGCAATAAATATTATGAAAGTCTTGAAGAAATCTTGTATATATGTTGTTATGCGTACAGACACATTAATCTTATAATCCAGTTTAAAATCCCTAAAGGAAGACCTCCTGGACGTCTTCTAATGAGCCATTTATAAATTATTACATTTATCTTGTTCATTCATAAAAATATCATCCCCTAAAAAGCAAGAAATCTGGGTAATTTATAAGCATTGGTATCAGATATGTCTAAATGGCATGGCTGGAAATATCCCAAAATAATATCCTAAACTACAAGGTTGTCATATTTATTATTATTTACATTAACAGTTGCTGTGAATAAAATCTATCTCTGGGTTGATATAGCATGTTCTTTTATCAGAAAGCTGTCCAGTCAACTTGGTTCTTGTATGTATCATACACTCTACACCTGTTTAACAGGGAGTGAATAAAATATTCACATATAACACCAATGATATTACACATATAATACCCATGATATTACACATATAACACCAATGATATTACACATATAACATATAATACCAATGATATTACACATGTAATACTCATGATATTACGTATATAACACCAATGATATTACACATATAATACCAATTACAAATATAATACCAATGATATTACACATAATACCAATGATATTACACATAATACCAATGATATTACACATAATACCAATGATATTACACATATAACTTTTATGATATTCCACATATATTATCCAATGATATTCCACATATAATACTAAGATATAACACATATAATATCCAATGATATTACACATATAATATCCAATGATATTACACATATAATACTAAGATATAACACGTATAATACCCAATGATATTACACATATAATACTAAGATATAACACGTATAATACCCAATGATATAACACATATAATATCAATGATATTACCTAATGATATTACACATATAACACCAATGATATCACCTAATAATATTACACATATAATCCAATGATATTAGTCTACCCCCCTTAAAAACCAATAAGGCAGGGTATGCTTATTGTATCAAGAGCATCTGGTATCATTTCTCATTTATTTGAAAAGATCATGAAATTAGAATATTGTAGATTCATTTTCTAAAAATGTTAAATTCTATTCATTATCCATGTTTGTTTACTCAAATACAAGAAAAATAATTAGCAACAGGTGTGAACTTTTTCATAAGATTAAAGGTGTAAATCAGGCCTTCTGGAAAGAATATGCCCCAGTGGCTTGCATCCATATTTGGGGAGGGGGAATGGGGAATTCAAACAAAGAGTGAATTCCAAATTTAGGTTTTGAAATTTAAAATTATTGCTGTAAACTTCATTACTTTTTGAGTAACTAGGTCCTAAATATCGAGCACTTGTTGCATACAATCAGGAGTTGATCCCTGGTATCATAAGGTAAGCATACACTGTCTCCTGTACAACAAATATCACTAATGAAGCCCGATAGATGCAATACAAATGCCACTTCAAAAATAACACCATCATTATGCTTCATTTTCACTTCCTTAACTATTTGTGTACAGAAATAGTCGTAAACCTGGTCTTTTGAGCAGGTTAACCAACTTCAGGGTTTCTTAATTGATTAGATTCTCATGGACTAAATAATGGCTGAAAAAGGTCATCAATAAGTAAAGAAGACCATATGTCAGAGCCAACAACTCTTCTTTGACACATGAAGGACACATGGACACGACAGGAGAAAAACACCTGTAATTACTGATTACCTCGAAGGACAAGAATCTGTCTGACCGTAAATTGAAATCAGAGATTTAATTTTCACTCGTCTATTAATGGACATGATTTGATACATAGCTAATGTATTTCTCTAAATAAATCAGTATTCCCATCTCTAGAATATATTGCTGTATAAAATATTATATTCTGGACATAACAAAATGGAAATATTAAGCCTAATTTACACTGGTGTAATGAGATCATCAGTGTTGAGTTACTAGTTAATAAATCATTGTACATGTTGCTTATTTGATATTATGATAATAAAATAAAGAGAGAGAGAGAGAGAGAGAGAGAAATGGGGTTTAACGTCCACTCAACACAACCAGGTCATTTCGGGACTAACATACGGTTTTAATTTTATTTCAATAGTTCGCTTGCGCGTAGGGGTCTTTAGCCGTGGGAGGAAACCGGAGTGCCCGGAGGAAACCCACGAGGTTGAGAAGGCGCCCCTATTTCCATGCCACATACGCTCACACCAGGGCTCGAAACCACAGCCGCAAGCCAGAGGTGACCGGCCAGCTAGAGGTCGAAGCGCGGCACTCTAGACCACTAGGCCATCCCAACCCCCCATAAAGAGAGAGAGAGTTTTATTTTATTCCAATAATTCAGAGGAATCATTCGGCCATCCAATCCCCCTGATAATTGTTCGAGGGCAACCCCTCTTCTCTATATAGCTGAAGATGAAAACTGTAGAATCAGTTATGGTTTGCATGAATATATCTACATATACCATACTACATGTGTAAATCTCAGTTTCTGGTGATTTAGATCCGTAATTAAACGTCCTGTTGAAAAGTTTCGATACCAAATGAAAGATACAACCAACTTTTTAACCCACTAAGTTACAGGCTTTTAATTTAATTAAGATAAAGTTGACAGTTTTCTTCACTGTCAATATTAATATTAAAAGGTATTTTAAAAGTTCAGCGAAGATTGATGAGTATCTGTACGAGATATGCAATTCTTTGCATGTATGAAAATAGGAAAATAAAATACTGGCATGAAATCCAGTCATACGTCATGTTTTTTAAAGTCTTAAAATGATTTATCATAATTAGATAAAAATGTTTTTGATTAAAATGTCTTCTCTTGGCGCTAGATAAACTCATTGCCTGACACATGGCACGATAAAGTATAAGGAAGGGAGATAATTTGTGCAAGTTGCGTAACCAGTATATAATTTGACAAAAGATATTCTCACGCAATAAGGGATATAATTCACTGAACATTTGAACAGACGTTAAGACTATTTTATTGATGCAATTTGATTGCCGTTTTATCGTGTGATGAAGTTTGGTGAACTTCTATCTATTCTGTATGGTGGGCAAGGACTTCCGCTGACTACATTTAACAGTTAATTTAACAAGACATAATGTGCATTTAAACTGGATTCGCCAAAAACGAGGAAATTAAATATGAATGCTTTTCTAATTAACCCTGTCAATAACAAGAAAATAAATAAAATTCTGGAATTACATATTGCTATTAATGTGAAAAAACGTGGCTTTTGATGGCCCAACCAGACATAATCAGCGAATTAACGGCTTTATAACATTTTTTTTCACAAGACGACAAAATTTATGACACAGAAAATATAAGGATTCTCTTCATTAAGTTTCGAGTTCGAGAAAGTTCAAATTAACAAAAGTAGGCAGACGCTGTCCTATAAACAAAGATAAAATGAAGATAAGAGGTTACGAAGAATTTTCTGAGTTTCTTTATCCTCTTCAAACCTTATGAAATGCACTTAGAAAGTCATAAAGAGACATCCACAGTGCCGTATCTCATGCACAAGTCACGTAATCACATTTACAAGCGTTTAACTACCTATTATTCTGGCAACGTTCTCTGTGCATTTGGCAGCAAATTTTATTCTTCAGTATGGAATTGCATTTATGTGGTTACTATGAAAGACCAAATGAAATGGGGTTTAATGGCCTACTGATGACGGAGGAAAGACTGTGCTATAGATATTGATCAAATGGAGCTGCAGTTTTTGTCAACATATAAAAGGTAGGCCATTTTGTACTAAGTTATTCTGCTTCTCTGCAAAAAGCCCTTTTATAAAATCCCAAAAAATCGTGCATGACCAATTAAAGACCACTTATTTAATGTTCATGTAAGAAAGGCCATTTTCCCCGACTACTAGCTACCGGAATCATGACTGCTTCAATCTCATGTGCTTTATGAAACAGAAAATTGAGAATCATTTCAACTGAGAATCATATTTTTATTTGCTCACACATCGATAGCCAGTGGCGATTGTTCTATCAAGCGAATAAAACGTTTGAAATGATTTTTTAAAAATGGAACTGAAGTCACGGAATGATATGAGTTAATTGGTTAGATCAGACAGCTAGACATGGGGCATGTTACAAAGAATAGATGGTTAACCTGCTATTTGTGCAGCTGAAAGAATATCAGACTTTATATAATCATAGAATAACATGTTCAATATGTTATCTTAAACTTTTCAATCAATATTAATATAGATAATGTAAGAATTTAATATGTAACAACTTGGTTTTAAGTCACTTAAAAGTCAGGTTTGTCGACTCTCTGTCACTCACAAACATTGATGTGGATAAATTCCGTTCTTAACTCAGGGGTCTCAATCCAGCTAAAAGTATTACTTATTTTCCAATCAAGAATATAATACTACTTATTTTCCAATCCAGAGTATTTATTACATTCTCAGGTTATGGACAATACCAAGAATTAAGCTCTGTTGCTTAAGTCTGAATATTTTTTTGGTCATAATTAATTTTTGGAATACTGTTCTGTAGTAATTCATATTTTTTTCTTGTTATCCTCTTCCCTTAGAGAGTTGAGTTATTTACATAATCATCCATTCCGTCAGTTCCCCAATTTATCTTGGCCTGTACGTAGAATCCAGACTTAAAAAATAAAACTAAATCACCTACATGTATTGTATATTACGGAAGACGTGTGGAATATTGTCTTATTTGTTGAAGTTAATGCAGTTTTACAATAGAATTAGATCTGATAATACCTGTCTGCATGCAAACATCTTAAAATTTAAATCACTGGTTCTAAGAAATGTAAAGGTCTTTTGTATTATATCTGATTAAAGTTTTGATACAATGGTTGTAAAATAGGAGAGAGAGATCGAAATGAGGTCATTTCAGGACTAACATATGGTTCAATTTCATTTCAATAATTAACTTGTGCGTAGGGTCTTTAGCATTCAGCCATTTTAAAACGGAGTATTAGTGTCAATAAAATTTATGAAAATATTTGGTATATATTAAAGATACAATACATTTCTCTTATTTAATAGTTGTTCTCTATTTTTACATATTAAACATTCATTTCTCATGTCCTTAAGCAATCAGATTTTCTTGAGTTCCTGGTTTTCATAATTTAATATTTGTAATTCCTTCTTAAATATAAAACCTTTAAACATACATTATGCAAGAGGTAAATCTGCCTATTGCAGGTCTTTCTTTAGGTCTGAAATGTTATCTAAATCATTAATTAGACTGTTTTTTATTGTACTGACTTTAGTAATGATGATTGAGGCTTGGCCAAAAATTCAATTGCTAAATTCTCGGTTCAGACTGCATCAATTTGACTGAAATTTTCAGCAAATTCCTTTACATTATCTAGTTTTTAACTATTATAGTCAGCAAAACTGCCAATTCTTTATCTAATCTCTCATAATGTATCTTTAACCAATCTGATTTCATGGAGTTTAATGGGGTGAGTTTAACTGTTCACAGATCTGGTGGTCAAAGTAAGAAAATAACCAACTGAGAATAACAAATTATCCATATTAGTCTAGTAGTGATATGTAATTACTGGTCTCCAAATTACAGGTTCCGCTCTTCTTACAAGGGTCTTGATCCTTTTAACCTCTGACCCCCTAGCCACAGCAGACGGTCTGGGGCAGAAGTCAGTTGAAGGAAAGGCTGTAATCAATCTGATCTGATCAAATTACTTGCCCAACTAATAAAACGGTTTGACCATTGCTTGATTTTTGGCTTTAATGAAATAATAATGACAAGTGTAATGCAGAGGACAAGTCATGCGGTGTCTCGGCTTACAAGCTAACCTATGATTTGTGTTAAGAATGGGGGAGGGGATGATATATAGTGGTCAATGATTACGGGGAGTCATACTAACGCCATGGTTACTAATTATTGTTTATATCACCACGGTTGTTATTGATACCTCAGGGTTCAAATCACAGTATTACTAAATCATCAATATGTTTGACTAAATGGCAGGGTAATAACAACATTGTGAGGAAGGCAATAAAGCTGGGGTTATGTCAGGTTAAATGTAGTCATCTCAATTCCTTATAAGGTATGTAATTAACATATCTTAGGACAGTGTTGAAGGTAAACAAAGGCAATAACTCTGGAATTTATTAAGAGACATGTTTTCTTTTTTTCACTTAGTAAACAAATTATAAATATTAAACAGATGGGATGATAAATGTTTTCTGTAGAGTGTTTGCAAGAAATTGTGGATGGCAGAACGGACAGGGGTGATAACAATATATGACCGTTCAATGTGACAATATTAATACCTTAATTAAGTGTTTCCAAACATGACGCGCACCAAATATAGAGGATCCACAAGGGTCTTGGGAGAGGGGGGAGTCCAAGTAAAATGCAATATGAAATTTTGAGTATTCAGACACTTGGAAATTTGTGCAATGAAGGAACCAATGCCTTAATTGACCAATTGCTTTAAAAATTGAGTATATGGTGCATTCTGTGGAACGACCATCTCTTTGGGACATTTTTTATACCAGTTTTTGTTTTGCAATTCCTTAATTGAAATTTTATGAAAATTTCTACCTAATCTGAAAAATACCCAATGTTTATCCACTGATTGTATTGCTTGTGTTGCAAGATATCTTTATTTATTCCTGGAGCTATCAGTCATAAATATAACTGTATATAATTACATACTTGATTTATTACTATATTTATTACTATATTGCTTAATGCTTATAACTAAAGGATATGTCATTCCCTGATATACACACTATCATCATGCAATATGGACACTCTATACTGCATGTTAATTGGTAATAACAGTAAAATCTATTAATTACTAATTAATGATTTAATTTAAATTGATTAAGTCAGGAGATTAAATTCTCTATAGAGGAAAATGATAATACTTGCCTTGTAGATAATCTATCAAAATATAATGACGTTAATTAATTTGCTATCTTATATCAAATTTCAATATCCACTGATGATTGAGTTAATCGAAATGAAATGGAGTTGAACATCCTACTGTTCTGCGCCGATTGGGCTAATGAAGATGAGCATTGAGGTAATCATTCATCATTCATATACAGATTCTAGAGCAATGCTATTGTACCTCAGACCCCTGCAAGACCCACATTTCATATTGTATTCAACTTCACTGTCCAGCCCCTTAATAATAAACTGTTCCGAATCAAAAAAAAATAGTTTCTTGCCGGCATACTTTTATGGCAAATATACACCCTTTTTTCTGGGGTTTAGGGGCTGAAATCCAGGGGTTTCTATCAGATGCAGGTGCCCCAGAGGTTAAGTGAATAATTATTTCATTTCAAAATGTCAAATAAAAGAATAAGTACTCTAAATTATCTAATTTCAAGAAAAAGGTCAATTCACTTAGGCAAACAAATGTTGTTTACAGTAATATGATAGGGTGGGCATTTATACTGATTCAAGAAAAAAAATGGCAAGTGATCATCTGTAGGAGCCGGGAATATTCCATGTTTCTGTAAAGTAAAATATTTTAAACTTACCCAGAATCTAAACCAGGTAAAGGTGTGGGTAGCTGACCATGTACTGAAAAAATAAAAAAATAAAAAAAATTGAATATTATATCTCTAATTCAACAAATTAGGGGGAGGGGGCACCACATCCTAATTCAGGTGAGCTGGGTGTCATTGGGATCCAGACATGTTAAAAGTTAGTATAGTACTCAATTAATATGTATTCTCTAGTTGTCTCTAAATACTGTCTGTTAAGTTATATTTATGTAACTATTCCACCCATTGCCCCACAGGCCCAAAACACTTGCAAGAGAGAATAAACATATCAGTGGAATTTCCATGAAAAAGTATTTACCTGAACATGTGTAACTGTAAATTAAGATCATTGCAAGTAGTTTGCTATATATATAAATTAAAATTGTGACAATAGCTATGAAGATCTAATTAACTAGACAATAAATCCAGTGATTTCACAATAGAATCCTTAACATTTAACAGAATTGAAAGTGTAGCTTTGTACATGCAGGTCATCAGTCTATCTCTGTATTATTTCAAATTTTTCAGGGAGGAGGGGGGGGGGGGTAAGAGGTGGGGAAATAAATTTTTAAGGGTAGGTCAGACAGGCCGTCAGTGGACCGTCGCCTGGTTCACCCTTCAACCTGTTCTCCTTGTTATATGTATTTCTTTAAATTTAAAATTTTATTATTAGTTATCCTATAAATAAACAAAGTCATTTATTCTCGAAATGTGAAACTGTAAAATGTAAATCTTTGAGCTATGTCTATTAGCAGTACCTATGTTAACATCTGTTTACATTAGCTCCTTGAGGGAAGAACAGTTGGATGTTAAAACTCATTTCATTTCATTTATCATCCATCCACCCTTTTATTTCAATAATAGTTAATGGCTCATGGTCACCTTACTAAAGGGGAATAACTACATTTTAACTGCATCAGAAAATAGCCCAGTCATAAATCTAACAGAGATGTCTATTGTTGATTATGTGGTAGGTAATATCATCAACTGCTACAGCTGTGTGGAGTATAAGTTACGTAAGGTTATTAATCATTCATGGAGATGGAGATAGAGAGAGAGAGAGAAATGGGGTTAAACATCCACTCAACACAAACTAGGTCATTTTGGGACTAACATATGTTTTAATTTTATTTCAATAATTTGCTTGAGCGTAGGGCTCTTTAGCAATGGGAGGAAACCGGAGTACCCTGAGGAAACTCATGAGGTTGGACAGGCGATTATGGAGATGGTTTTAAGATGCACAAAACAATTGTTGAATACCTTTATTTCACAACAAATTAATGGCCACATATCTATACTAAAATGCATTGTAGATTAACCCTACTTTTTTTCATACTCCGTTTATGATCAATCATATCAAAATCTGATTTTACGTTCTATATATTTTCCAATCAAACCAGGACATCGCCCACTGGTCTATTTGTATATTCCATCATGGACCTCTCTCTCTCTCTCTACTTGTCAGTGTCAATGTCAGTGTTATTAATTTTTTCATGGACAATTATTCACGTTGTCTGTGTTCCACACAATTAATATCCGTCACAGGTTAATTACAGGTAAATATTTCCTTAATAGACATTACGATCAATTTCAACTGAGTTTAGTTTTATACTTGACCGAAAAACGAGAAGAAATGAATGAAAACGCAATTTATTTCAATTTTTTAATGATCTTAATTGCATCGTGGCATTGATATATAGCCATTCAGTCATTGTTTGAATAGTGAATCACAGACTCGGGTGGCGCCATTACAGGTGCTAACTGCG
This sequence comes from Patella depressa, assembly GCA_948474765.1. Taxonomy (NCBI): domain Eukaryota; kingdom Metazoa; phylum Mollusca; class Gastropoda; family Patellidae; genus Patella; species Patella depressa. The sequence continues at coordinate 11,186,444 of OX419716.1, forward strand.
GTTAATGTTGATTAACTTAGATCACGAAAAATATGATTCATTTTCAAAATTAGGTTGGGATAATCAGACCTTTTCTAATCCCAACTGTCGTATCATTGCAATGATTATTTCGTAAATTACATTGTTTCTGGACATTTAAAATCTTTTTAATTGTTCTTGCATCGAAAAATCAATAGCTGTTTTTAGAATGCAGAAATACAACGCCAAAACTAATTATTTTTATGCCAATTTACTTTATTTTATCATCTGGAAAAATCACATGTTCTCAAACGATTATTTCTCTGCATTTTATTTTTTTTTTCATAAGTGTGTGTCTTAGACAAATAATCATCATAAACTTTCTTCTCTGAGTCTGAGTCCAGTCAAAAACTTTCCCAAGTTGGCAAATTAAAGCACAAGTAATTAAGAAGTGGTAGAAGAAAGTTTGTCTGTTAAATCTATTAAAGCCATCAAGTTGTAGCGTTTCTCAATGTTTTTTCATTAAAAATCAGTTATGTTCCCTTTCTACATCAGACGTGTATTATGACTTCTGGCAAAGCCATTAAACAGTTTATTGTTTATTACCTCCCTTTAATCAATCTAGCCAGTTTATTTAGGAGAGGGAAATTGCTCCAACAATCCTCAGCATCACACTTCTATTTCTAGATATTTTATTGTTGCGTTTTCCACGACTTTTAAATCGTGAATTCCTATTAGAGCATTTTTCTGCAAACTTTATGATGCAATAATCAAATGTCTACCAGATTTGCAGAACGATAATGTATTTACAACGTTTACATACACGAAACATAAATTTTTCAAAGCCTTGTAAAACACATAATTTGAACCATTTTTTACTGTGCCAATGACAGGTTAATTATCTTCAAAGAAAGATCTATCACTTTACTTAAGTACTAACAAATATGCTTCCTAAAAAATCTTTCAGGTCCCGAGTTCACAAAGCATTCTGAGACATAAGTTAAGGATTTACTCAACTTTCAATCATTATTTATGATAAATATCTTTGATCAAGAAACACAAAACGTTGCGCATAGTTTTTTGTTGATGTATTTGATACATTAAAATGACAAAAATTTTATAAAGGGATGTATTTGAGTTAAAACAAGGCCAACAATTTTGAGTAAATTCTTAAGGGAAATCTGAGAATGTTTTATGAAAATGGGGCCAGGTTACAGCTATACAAGAATGAAAAATATATAACTTAAACTTAAATGTAATTTTTTTCAAAAAACAGAAATATATCCTTAGCACAGCCTTCACTCAAGGTGGGATTCGTTTACTGAATGGTTAATGCGTGCGTGAGTATCATAAGGTCTTTCGTTGTTGAGTCAACTGGCGTGGTTTCAACCAACCCCCAAACTTTGAAAACATAAAGTTCTAAAAACAATTCTAATAAAACATTTCTAACATAATTGTGTAAGAAAACTTTAAAATAAAATAAATGAAACACTACGAAAAATAAATTTGTGCGATCATATTTGTTGTAATTTTTCTACCTACATGGAAGTTTCCTACTGAGACACAGATGTAAAATAATTTACTTTCTTTACAAAAATGACATTTTAAATAAGTAAATACATTTTTATTATAAATAAAGAAATTATTCAAGCTTGCTCAATTACATATATTTTTTTTTAACTTAGCATTCAAGATTTTGTAAGAAGAGCAACTTTTCTTGTTGAAAATGTTCAGCATTTTAAACACGAGTCAATGACAAAGAAAACTAAATGTATAGTGATTGTGAATGGTCCGATGAATCTGTTGTATAAAAAAAGAAAGATGGTTTTCTTGGATTGGATTACATTTTACTATCATGTACATGTGCTGTGAAAGACTCTTGAGGTTAAGAAACTATTCATATTTTCACGGTTGACTTCACCAGGTTGCTTGTATTTTATTAAGAAGTAATTTTTTGCCCCTGTTGTTTACTTCCAGTTGACTAAAATCAAAACATAAACATATTATAGCGTTAGTTAGTCAAATTCTCTCAACTAGCCTTCAGCTATATCTGTCAGATTTCAGATGTAACATGGACCCTTATTTTCTATTAATCTCCTTGAGCTATTAAAATGTTGAAAAACAACATGTGACAGCCGACTGACTGCATCTTGACAGAGAGGTGGGGTTATTACTCCATTTTATACAAACTAGGTCATTTTGGGACTAACATATGGTTCAATTTTATTTCAATATTCCGCTTGCGTGTAGGGGTTTTTTAGCAGTGGAGGAAACCGGAGGACCCGGAGAAAACCCACGAGTTTGGATAGGCAACCCTACTCCTTATCACGTACAACTGGGGAATCAAAATGAGGAACCGTATGATACAGCATGCACGTTCCAACCATTTGGCCATCTACACCCAATTGAATCTTAGAGACAAAAAATAAAGATATTTAATGAATTGATATTGAATAAAAACATATAGTCATTTCTATTACAAACACATAAACTAATCAATGATCATAGATATACTAGAATAGGTCAAAATTCACCAGAACAAAACATATATTAGTGTGTACTTCTCATATTCAAGTTCCAAAAGCAGTCCTCACCATATTTCTTATCGATGCTATAATTCAATTATTTCTTTTCAATGCATTCCTTATCCAGGTCATTCTTCAAATTGCATATTTTGATGTGAATTTTAAGAATTTTCCTGGAATAGGCGATCCCCACCCCCCAACCCTGACCTACAGGAAACTGTACCAATGCAATAATTATTGTTTTGACTAAACTGTTTCTAAAATAAAGTAAAATGTTAAACCCCATTGCATTTCTGATCCTTTTTCAATTTAGACTAAAATGTAACTTTGAGGCCTTGCTAGTTATCTATCCTTATGTATGAAATGTGCTTGAGGATTATTTTATAAATCAACTAAACAGAGGCGGATCCAGTGGGGGGCGCGAGGGCCCCGTCTCCGCAGCAATTGCCCTCATTTTGCGCCCCCCCCCTTTCTCAAAATTCCATCCCTGCTAAAAACCAAGATGTGTTTTTATGGGAAAGAAAAAAACACCAGAATGTAACTCGATACTCTGACTGGTATTGTTGACATGACCAAATCCAGGTTTATTAAAGTAAATATGATATCAGTTATAATTAATAGCTAGAATGGACATGCTGGTGTCAATCAATTCATGTACAACCTCAACAATCTAACATCATGGGGTCAAGTTATTTTATTTTTAATGAAGACTCCTCCAGGCAATCTGGACAACCTTCAACAACAACTTTAGCCCAGAAATATGAGAGATGCATGAATTAATGGGACTATTATAAGAATATGAACATGTAGATTTGATTGACACTTGTTCTGTTGGGAGAATAGACTGGACACATAAAGACATCAATGTTAGCTGTAAAGATGTAGATTCTGGCGTTCTAATGATGCTAATGGCATTGTCAGACTAAAATAAGTACCGCTTGATGTGGATCATCACACAATTAAACTGTCTTAATTAACATTTGGTATTAAAAATAGCAGAGGAAGGTTAATATAAGAGTACTAGAACGTTACCATTCTTTGTGCACTTGGAGCTAAGAGGCAGCATTGCTCATGTCAAAACGCATTTAAATACAATGCTGGCTGACAAAAATTTTAATTTTTTAATAAATCACTGAAATTCTGGGGGACTTTGGGTAGGGTGGGGGGGGGACTTGTTATTATTATTGGTTGTGGTGGGGTCAGTGTAATATCTGTCCAAATGTCAATTTCTTTTATAGACTATAGGAGGGAGAGAGAGAGAAGTAGGCTTTAATGTCCACTTGACACAAACTAGGTCATTTCAGGACTAACATGGTTTTATCTTATTTCAATAATTGGCTTGCGCATAGGGGTCTTAAGCAGTGGGAGGAAACCAGAGGACTTGAAGAAAACCCATGAGGTTGGACAGGCGACACTACTTCAGGGATTCGAAACCACGCCAGTTGACTCAATGACAGACTTTATGATATAGCAAACACATGCTAACCATTCGGCCATCCAACCCCCCTAGCTGGGAGGGAACAATGCTCATATCCCCTGTATCAACATTAACCAGTCCCGGAACCAAATAACTTTCAGGATTGATACCAATCACATGAAGTAGACACAAGCAATAAATTCAATTGACACCATTAGTATTTATGGAAAGTATAATTTTTGTTTAATTTTGAAAATGCAGGTCATGTTTCTTACTACACGTATGTTGGAAATTTGTCAACCATATTGCTATTTATCCCTTTTAATGGAAAGTATATTTTTGAACTTTGAAAATGCAGGTCATGTTACTTACTGCATGTATATATGTTGTAAATTTGTCAATCATGTGGCACGCCTTATTGCTATTTATCTTAATACTTGTCCTGTCTATAAATGAGGATGTATTAATCGAGGGTAATAGTCATCTATATCAAGTTCAGACTTAGTAAATCAATTTGACATTTTCATTATCATGGTATTCCGATTTAAAATTAAATATCAAGTATTAATAATATCACTATTTCCCTACAACCTGCTTAAACAGAGAGTGATTAATGTATTAAGGATCTTGTTTATTTTAATCTACTGGTATTTTTTTTTTATTTGTAATATATACAATGCCATTGGTAATTCCATTCTAAGACTCTTAGGAATGTATCCATCTTACTCAAAACTTGGGGAACTGAGACATGATATTTTTTTGTATCCAATCTTCTTGATAAACTATCAGTCATGCCTTTTACTGTATCAATCAATCCTATTCTCTTAGTTCCTGATTCTAGTCGACCATTTCTAAGTGCTCTTTATTTAAGCCATTCATCATTTTCACATTTTTTTTTAGTAGTACTTTTTTAGTAGTAGTTGTAAATTTCATTAGTAAAGTAAACTGGGTCCCTAAATAGTAAATAGTTTTCACAAAACCTATTCCAAAGATATGACATAAACTTGGCCTAATGTGATTTTTCCACATACTAAGCAGATCCTTTCAGCTCTGGGAGGAAACCGAGTTAACCAGTGAAAAGCCACGATGTAAGAGAGGCATCCCCACTGCTCGTCACATCCAAACATAAAATCAAATCCATCTCTTGCACAGACAACAGATCTCATGATCTAAAGTGCATGTGATAAACCACTCATCCCTTGTTGGCATCTGTGTTAAATGGACTAATCAAGGCTGGACAATAGAATTCTGACACATATTCAACATGAATACCGTTACAAACAATGAAGAGGAACGTAATTGAATCATTTCTGATGTCATCGAATAATGAGCAACCCGTAATCAATTTATCAATATAATTAATCTTCATTTTCTGAAAAGTGCAAATTGAAAAACCTGGTTGGACGTGTGCTCTGCAATCATAAGGCATGGGTGGTGTTGATAATCACATTGTTTGGAACTTTAATACTTGTCTCACGGAGTCTAATCCTTTTGTTTAACAGTTCATAATATTATGAGCGGACAAATAGCTCCTATAGCTGGATAATGCTTTTGAGGCTGTCCAATACTATCCCTTAACCTTCACGCACTCTAATATTCCATTCAGATTATAACAAATAAGCTGGCTTGAAGAACACTGGAGCATTAGCCAAGTCTAATTACTGGTAAATGTTTTGACAGCCATATTCAGAGATTATGGATTATAACACATAAGTATATCCACAAATTTCCTTAAAAAGTAATGAAATGCCTGAACAAGCTGATGTTGGCAGTTATAAGCCAACTGTTGAAGCAGCAAGGCTTGAAAAAAGGTAGGAGTCTGGTATTTGAAACTGGTTTATATTTTGTACCACCTTTGCGACAAAGTTAAGATAGCTTGATATCCTGCATTGAAGCCCTTTTCTGTTGACCATTTACCCCCCACACACACTATACCTTGCAGAGTGTTTTAGGGAGCTAAATCCTAATACCTTGGAACCTTAAAATGGACAAAAACAAAATCAATATTGATTGAAATGGACCAATATTGAATTTTAATTTGTGTTCTTAATGTCAAAGAATATTGATAATATTCAGTTACAGGTTTAGAGTTCCCTTAAAAAAGAAGTGGTTTCTCCTTGTCAGTGGTGCAGTAAAGCTCTTGTCGTCGTACAAATGGGCCAAAAACAGAGGCCACGTCTACACTGACGTGCACGTAAAAGATATCTTGGCAGTTGGAATTCGATATAGGAGTAAGCTGTAGCACCACTGCCCAGGCAAAATTCTCACTGTATGGCATATGCCCATTCTCATTAGCCCAGCAGAACAGTAGGACGTTAAACTCCTTTTCATTTCCTTCAAAGGATATTTTACAGCCGTCATATACATGAGAATTGTCCTACTCTACCAGGTCTTTTTCGCATTATTATTTCATGATTATACCATCACATCTTTGTCATTTTATCTTTTAATTGATGAAAAATTAATGACTATGCTGTATACAATGGTAATTATGATATCATAAAATACACTTTATAACTCCTCGTTATTTCTTACAATCGCCATTAATAAAGAAACATGAAACAGATTCATAAATAAAATATGAAGCTATGATATTGATATGCGATGGAATCAGATATACCAATTCCACAGTTGACTGTCCGGGATAGTTATCAGAGATGGCTCAAAAAAACAAAAAAGGGCCATCTGTTGAAATAATAAGATTACATTATCTGTAATCTGCTGTGCCACAAGTTATCAGATGGAACATACATAAGCTCATGGTATATTTGATATAATGGTGAATGTCACATTGATAAAATCTCACAGTTATTACTGGTATCAATGTCCTGTCTCTTAATACATATTTAAACTTTAATATCATGTATAGAGATGACAAATATCCTGTGATATTATTACCATGCTTTGTTTCAATTTTATTCCTTTGCCAGGTTCCGCATTATATAAAATTGGGAATTGTACTTTTCGCATTACGTTATTGTTTTGTTTAAATTTAGTTATTCACTACATTCTAGAGAGACAGACAGAGAGACAAAGAGACAGAGAGGGACAGGGAAACTAGCCCTCACTAAGTTACGACTTAAAGAGCTTAGTAACTGAGACATAAACTGGAAGATTCTTTCCCCCATCCTTATTAAATGGGTTTTTTTAACGTATAAACGAAATGATTCTCGGCTAACAGGGTTCTTTAAAAGGGGGTGGCACCCAGAGAAAATTCATGATGTTGGGCAGACAACCCTTTTGCCATACAAACTCAAAATAGTTAATATTAGTGGTCTGCACCTGTTAAAGAAAATACATTGATATAAGATCCAGTTCTGATCAAACTACATTAGTTTTTATATTAAATGAAGCCTGGAAAGCAGATACACACAGAGTTTGTTAATCACAAAGGTCAAGGTGCAGTATTAAATCATCTGATGAGACCATTTACGTAAACATTGGTTAAAGAGCGCCACTGTTTCTCTAAAATCTGAGCGCCTGTTCCGCACAGATTTTATCAACTGCTATAAAAACAAATATCTCTAACCATGTGTAATAATTAGGTCAAAACACTTTGGAGAGTCAATGCTTGGTTTACTGTAATGCAGCACAGGAACAAGAATCACTGAGCTTCCAATTTTTTTTTTCTTTCGTGTCATGCATCCCACTGAGAATGGGAATCAAGAAATCCATAACATGCTATTAGAATCCTACTCACAAGTTGGTAAGGTCACTCAAGTTGAGATTCAGAAAGATCGCCTCTGTTGTCAAGGTAATCAGATTGTTGTCAAGGTATCCCTGTTGCTACACATGACAAAAGACCATTACCAACATTTTTCATATGGTCACAAAGACGATATTCTTATAGACACAAGTGAGTGACATGGTAGCATATAAACAGTTACTTCTAGTAATTATCTATGATGCTTGCTGATAGTTAAGTGTCTCTGAAGACAGCACTCTCTGGCGGGATTTTGACCAAATCTGGGTATTGCTGTGTAGGACTAACAACAGATTTAGATAAAATCACAGCAATCATAACTGAATAGAGTTAAAAATAATGATTTTTACCAAACATCAAAAACTTAAACAAAAACACAGAAAATAGAAAAATCTACATTGCCTGACAAAAAGAGATGAACCTTAGCGAGAGATAGAGAGAGAGAGAAATGGGGTTTAACGGCCACTTGATACAAATTAGGTCTTTTTGGGATTAACATATGGTTTAATTTTATTTCAATAATTTGCTTGTGCGTAGGGGTCTTTAGCAGTGGGAGGAAACCGGAGAAAACCCATGAGGTTGGACAGGCGACCCTACTCCTTGCCACTTATAACCGGGGATTCGAAAACCACGCCAATTGACTCAATGGCAGGCCGTATGATACAACACGCGCACACTAACCAATCGGCCATCCCCCCCCCCTTGTAACATAAGGACATGAACTGTAGGAATTGTGCCCGACAAAGTCTGGATTTGCACCTGATATATTGTCTGTGATCCATGCTTTATTTCCTAGCTTGTAACTGGATCATGATATAGGACATAGATAGAGCGACTGGTCTAACAGAGCAGTGGCAATTCAGTCAGTCAAATTTTTTTTAATACATATGTCAAAATAAACAAAATCTTAAGACTACTTCTGGGGAACACTGAAATCTAGTAACTCGGATAACAAATTGTCAAAATGGCAATGTTGTCATTTTACAAATGCTAGTTGTAAAAAAATTACGCTCTGGTGACTGTAGTTAAAAGATGAACGAGATATTTTGCATGGAGAACCTTTAAGTGGTATCGTCTGCACATTCAAACAAAGGTTGATGTCTCTCGTGGGACAGTTTTATTTCGTCTGTAAAACGTTTGACATCTATAAAACACGGACAATGCACAATATGGTAGAGATAGGACTTCATGATGATTATCTTCACAGGAATTAAACTGTTGAAATGCAATGCACATGTACTGCCAGACACGCTGAAAATGTCTCTTAAATTCCTGCGAGTATATAATCTGCAAGTGAGGGGGGTAAAAAATTGGAGCTGCTTACCAGACTTAACGTAAATGCAATATCATTAGAAAGAGTGATGGTAACAATCGCTTTAATTAATGCCATCTCTATTGTTTGGGAAAATGGGTTAAATCCAACTCTGGGTATGCCCAAGCTCTCTTAGCATTAGGCCCCTTTTTAGGCACCTAATATCCTAATACCCTGAATATTTTGAGAACATTGGACAAGTTCTCTGGGGTATTTTTAATGCTCCTAACAACAACTCTTAAATTTTGATAAATAGAAATGTTATAATGAATAAAAGTCTGTCTGGGTTAATAATATAACAGACAGATAGTTTTTACAATCATGGTAATTTATATACAAGATCAGAATAGAAAGTATTTAGAGCCTGCTAATCAATGAATAGACTAGAAATCATGATTGATTAAAATTTCACAAATAGCCTTAAGACTGAAAAATGGGCAAGTCTCAGACATGTCTTTATCTGGAACACCAAGGTACAATAGTGGTATCAAGTGCTCTACTGGTATATAGCATCATGATACTGGTGCACATATACCAAGACAAACCATGAACTTAGGTTACATAAGCTGAAATAATTTAATAATACAGTAAAAACAACTGCTAGCTGTATGAACAACCCAAATAAAGTTTTGGTCAATGGACATTTTCCCACTCAGCCCCAATAGAGTGGAATGATCTGCCACTGGAAATAAAGAACTCTCCAGATATTGGTGTCTTTAGATCCAGATTTAAAAACTTTTTAAGAATAAAAAGCATTGACTTTCTGACAGTTGTGATCATTTTTGGACTGTGCTTTGAGCATTCTCATGTATGGATATTGCGCAATATAAATAGACTATTATTTATTATAATAATCAATTTGAGGGGTTTTTTTTGAATGGATTAAGCTGCAAAAACATTGATATTGTGCCAAAAATGCAATACAGAGTATTTGAAGATAAAAATACATTTAAATAACTCTTTCCACAATTTTCCCATTGTGTAACAGCATAGCCACGTAAACTTAAACAGTGAATGGTTTGGGTGAGAAACAAAAACAAACCTTCAATTAGATATATATACAAATAGCGCTTTGCTGTGTAATAGTTGTTCCTGAAAATGGCAAAGTATGTCCGACTAAAATGAGACTTATATACAGTGAAATGTAACTCGGCTTTAAACTCATGTCGATGTAGAAATGAAGTGAGTATAAACAATGTAAAAGGTCATGGATATAAACATCTTTATTATTTCTACCAATAAATATAAAAATCTTCAGGTAGATGAGGAGAATATCTATGTAGGTCACCATGTCACTGAAAGATGATCATCTGAATGATCATCAGAGAACTTAGAATAAATACCAGTCAGGATTTTACAGTCATCATATTCTTTAACATTTTTAGAATAAAAAAAAAAGATATACAATCAAATGAATCATGTGGAAAAAAAATTTTTGGCAATGATTATTAAATTTTGCTGAAATTTTTCCCATTTCTTACTGTAGGATTCATTGAAATTTGTCCATTTCTTGCAGGATTCATTGAAATTTGTCCATTACTTACAGGATTCATTGAAATTTGTCCATTTCTGCTAGGATTCATTGAAATTTGTCCATTTGTTATGAAATGTGTTCAATTTTTTTTATAGGATTTGTTTCTTAATCATTAAGAGATAAGGAAATAAAATGTTGATTAATGGATATTGTTCTACCCAAACTGAGCTATTGAAGGCTTTACACGTAGCAGTGTGGTATAAGGGAAATTTTGCCTGGACTACTCCACTTATTATAATTTCCAGCCATCAAAGGGTCTATGGCTTACTGATTTTTTTGATCATTTTCGTTGTAAACTTATGGTTAGGAAAGTAAAAAGCATCTCCCAGCCCTTCCATCTGGTGTCATGACACAGACAAGAAAAAATTTGAATTTCTTAAGAATACCAAAAGACATCGCATGTGTCCATCAATGCCAAATAACATGTGATTATTCCATGCAAAACTCTTCTATACCTTATTCAAATTTAATTCAACTCTGACCAGCAAACTGAATTACGATCTAATTTGAAATATAACTATATGTTAACAGATGAATAAGATATTGATAATTTCGAAGACGATGTCTAGATATATTTCATTATCAATATTCACACTCAGAATAGGAGTTCAGTGTTTGTGTATTTAAGAACTTTCTAATGTTTGGGATTGAAGGTGTTAATACAGTCTAGTGAACACAAATACATTTTTTGAAAAGAAAATATGATCATCCAAATATGATCTTTCCAGATGATTGATTAGATCATCTATCTTGTCAGTTTTTGTTTTTTAACCAAATTTCTTTATATTAACACATACATTTGAGTTCAAAATCTTAAAAAATGTTTTTTTTCACTAGTAATCTACCAAAAGGTTTACAGAGCTCTAAAGTGAGTTTACCTGAATTGAATTTTATCTCATTGCCCTTCAAAATTATTATAGGTTAATCTGTTTAATTTTGTAAGACTCCCTTTGCTCTTACTTTATTTTTTTTTACAAATTCAAAAGTTTTATATCAATATTTTTTAGCTTTGCTTTGCTTGACAATATTTACTAATGTAAAGCATTATAAATTCCTTCATAATTTTTTTTTTTCATTTTTAAGACTATTTTGTGAAACGAGGGCCTGGTAATTGAAAGACTAAGTACACCTCTCCCTACCTACAGCTAAATGGATTAGCTACCATTTTAAAAACCGACCTCCCTGCATTTAAACCATTCCCTCCTGCTTGTTTTTAAAGTGTTTTAAATCTTTCTCTTGACATATGTAACTGATAATTTCAACATTCTAAGCGATTGATATTTTCAGCATCTAGTAAATAAACTAAATTTATGTCACAAACTCTTAGGAATAACCATAAAAATATCGTTTGAAAAACATCAAAGCTTATTTAAAAAGTTGCTATCAGTTAAGCGATGAACATGTTGAGTAAGAGAGAGGTATAAGTAATTTATCTGTTGCTTGCCGTCTGCAGGTGTTACCGTTCCTGCTAGAAACGTTAATAAAGCAGTATAAGTCAACCATTCAGGCAGTCTGTTACCAACACAGCTAAACACGACCAACCATGGTGCTACCATAATCTAACTGGCTTAAAACATCTTTTCTTTTCATATAGAAACTTCAACTTGAGGATTATAACATTTTATATGATTACTACTATAATAACCTAAAATCGTTCCTCTTATCACCGTTTTTTGTTTCTTCTGTTGTCAGGGTTTTTTTTTATCGTAATCTGGAATGATGCCATTAAAGTGCTATAACGGTAAATTAGACTTGTCTTATTTTGGTTTCCGTATTTACTACAACCATTACCTAGTCGATTGGTACAAATTTTTGTACAATAAACTGAATAACAAAAGAATCTATCTTTGTTTGTTTCGTACGGAATTCACATATCGTTCACATTCTAGTACAAATGCTTAAAAATGTTTGTAGGGTTGGGATGCCAATTTGGAATAGAAAAAAAAGTTCAGCATTTTTTTTTTTTGCTTTTCAATGTCTTCAAAGAATTGAAGAATAATGGTGATTAATTTCAAGTCTGGAAAGATGCACAAATATTTTAATGTTACTTTGGTATTTGAAGATGGTACTACTTAAAAGTTCAAAAATCCGATGAGTGATTTTGTAATCATCATTAGCGCTTTTTTCCGTATTCTTTTTCAATGCTCGATACTTGTAAACTAGTTTGTGAGTTGCATCTTTGTAGGTCTGCGTAATGGATATTGTTCACCCTGAACGAGTAAAACACAGCTTCGTCTGTATATATTGTTGTGTAGAACATAAGATGGCTCTATCAGTAATAGTAGTTACAGACTTGAAACATCTATATAATAGCTAGGTACTAACGGTGTTAAATAACGCCCCATGATTTATTGAAGGTCTTCAGGAAATCTGTCAGAAACTAATTGTTGTAAAAGTACCATGTTGGTACCAGAAGCCCAAAGGTTCCAGTAGAATGTTGATGAGGTTGTGATAAATCTATCATTATGAAATAGTTTTTAGGTGATAAAGATGCAAGTTTGATTTAGTTTCCTGAAGAGAGAGAGAGATAGAGAGAGAAATAGGGTTTAACGTCCACTTAACATAAAGTATGTCATTTCGTGACTAACATATGGTTTAATTTTACTTCAATAATTCATGCGTAGGGATCTCTCGCAGAGGGTGGAAACGGAGGATCCAGAGAAAACCCAAAGAGTTGGACAGGTACCCTTAAATATGATAAAATAACTCATAGTAAAATTATAATAGGTCATATTTAATGGACAGAAAATGATGATACTTTTGACAATATCAGTTACTGTTAATTAAACAGATATTTCAATTATTGACCGGATAACAACAATTACAATGCAACATATATTAATCAAGCGAGCAGCTTGAACTTTTATTTAAGCTGAATCTGATGTAGATTATAGGCTTCAAATGTGTTTGCGATAACTGATTAATTCTAAGATCCTGACTATCATCGAGAATGATATCAAACAATATTTTGGGCTGTTGTGGCGAAGGTTTATTTGTCTTAAAAAACACAAGTAGAAACAACAAGTAGAGATGATACATTAAACATACTTTCTTAACTTTCTTCGAAATTATTTTTGTTCATTAAAACAGATACATGGTACTTGATATCAAAGGTTGCAAATCGAGAAAAACAAACTGCACCATCGGCGTATAAAAAGACTTGTTGAAGCCGAACATCTTGAAAACAATGATAGATTTAGATATAAACAAATCTCGTATAAACTAAAGGTAACATCTTAAACTCCTACAGACCACCATGGGGTAAATATCTTCACAACAAATGGCATGACCTATAATTTACCTTGGAGCTCAACTCTTAGAATTCCAACAGATTTCACTGCTCAAAAAATGGTGTACATTAAAAAAATTAAGCCTCCATCAAATTGGAATTGCAGATTTACTAACTACCATTTTTTGATGGTTTGATGTTTTTTGCTGCGCTACTACACTCAATGCATGCTGTGACAACAAGATTTTTTTCTCTGGCTTTGAGGTTAATTTTTTCGGGGTACTATAATATCATTTAGATATGTCCATCATTGTGATAGGCATTGATAAATTAGTGCTCGTTTTACAGATTACCCATCATTTTTTAATCGAATGCCTGAGATAATTTGACCACTAGGACTGGTCGCTACTTGAGAAACATGTTGTAAACGTGAGATATAAACTATTTATAGAGCTGTTCTTCAAGGGGGGCTAACTCTAACCATTAGTAAAACAGTACATGAAGGGTTGATTTAGCGATTATCATTCATTATAATAATATCCAGCATTATTAATAAACAAAGTTTCAAGGTTATTTTTGTATTTATTTCCATCAAGAAGTCATCAGATCAGGTACTTGTCGTTTTGCAAGATCCATCTGGTACTCTTATACTATATAAATAAACTGTATACTCTTGATACTGATGGAAGCCACTGTGGCTTAATGGGTAGGATGCTGTAGCTTGCTAGTCTGGTGGTCAACTGTTCACTCAGTCACAGTTTCACCTTTGTCAGTGGAGCAGGCCGGGGAGGACTTGACAAGGACAGCTGTTTGTCTAGTCATTTGGATGGGATGAAAAACCGAGGTCCAATGTACCCAATGGTGGCCCTGTAAAAGATCCCTTAGCAGTTGAAATTCGATATAAGAGTAAGCAATGATAACGATGAATATTTATGTTACAACAGTTGTACCACATTAAACCCCATTTCATTTCCTATTTGTACAGATCTGCAGGCAATGAACAATAAATATGTGTACAATCTTTAGGTTACAACAGTTGTACAATTCGTTCAACCCTGTTTCATTTCATTTTTGTACTGATTTGTAAAACCTAAATTACATGTAGGCCATGTATAACGTTGATGTGTACTATCTTTATGTTATAACCGTTGAACAATGTTAAACCGCATTTTATTTCATTTCCTTTTTGTATTGATTTGTAAAACGTAAAGTACATGAAGGCCATGATAAAGATGTGTATGATCTATATGTTGTAACAGTTGCAGAAATAATATGAAGGTAAAGAAGGGGATTATATATTAATACTTACAACAGATGTTTTATCCCCCCTTCTTACCAGATGTACGGTAAACAGATGTACACCAGGTCAAAAAATATAAAAACACAAAAAAAAACATTCATGTTCTCTTAACCAGATAATTTGTTTCATATTGATTGGAAGGACATTTGATATTTTTTTATGTTGAATTTGATTGTCTGAATAACCTTTAATGCTGTCTTCTGCAGTCAATTGAAAAGGAATTAAAACCAGCTGGAGAGGAATTAAAAGAGATAAAAAATTGTGTATCAATGTCACCAGTTACGTAGTTGTGATGTACCACCTACAAGGTGATGTGGATTTAACAGTCAGTTATCATGGATGCCCTATCTATTGAACAAGTGAAAAAAATCAATTATTCGGATTTGATTGCAAATAGAATGTCACTTGTCAATCTATAAAATAATCTGGTATTAAAAAAGAAAAAAATATTGACCAGTTTTGCTTGTCAAACCCCAGGCCAAACTGTCGTTCCAATTTGTTACACGTAATGATGAGTGTCATACACTTGGGCAGGGTGTACTTAATCTTTATAAACAGTGCATTCTGCTTTTCATGATAGGTGAATGACTGTTAGATTTTGGACATGATGTGTGTTGTTGAGTCAAGTGCCTGCTTCCAAACTCAGCTATCTAGGGTCAGAATTATTGAAATACAGAAATACAATGTTAGCCAAGAAAATGTTATAAATGAAATGAAATGAAATGGGGTTTAATGTCCTGCTGTTCTGCTAGAACTGGGCAAATGAACACAGGCATACGCTATACAGTGTGCTACTCTTCTATCAAATTCCAACTGTCAAGGGATCTTTTACATGCACATTGTTTTTTTTATCCCATCCGAATGACTAGGAAAGTGATATAGTAAATGTTGAGCTGTGGGTCTTCTGTGACTTCTTCAGTTAGTGTTGAGTACAAGTTAAAAAAAAATCCACATCTCCCCTCCTCCCATTTATTACAATATTCATAGAGCTAATAATATTCATTGTGCTTGTGAATCACGGTTTTTCATGGAAAACAGTTCCCCCTAACTGAATAATGAGATAGAATTGACATGACAATTTTGTTTTTGGTACACGAAACAGACTGTTTTTTCCGTTCCTAGATTTAGTCTGAAGTATCAGCTCTGTTTCCATTATGCTTCTAATTATTTCATCAACAAAGCACAGGAATGAAAACTGACATTGCAGCACGCTCTGTCTCTATTTTCTAAATATCACCATCATTATTCAATGACATGCCTTCAGGCATGAAGGATGAAAAAACAAAATCAAGGCTGTGACAGACCAAAAATAGCTAAAAGAAGAGTTATATTGCTATCAGAATAGTGTGAGGTTTCAACATCACCGGCTCATGACGAAAGCAGAGGGGGGGGGGGTCAAAAAAAAAAAATTGTCATAGAACATATGAAAAATTGGCATAAATTCTGCCATGATAGTTGCCTAAAAAAATTTAAGGATTGTTTTTTTAATCAATTGTTGCTTTTTCAATCAGAACTAAATAATCTTAACCTGTGCCGTGAGTTTAATGTCCAACTGTTCTGCTCCGACCTGGGCTAATAAAGATGGGCGTACGCCATACAGTGTGCTATGACAGCAGCACTACAGCCCTCTTTTATATATCAAATTCCAACAGTCAAAGGATATTCAAACAACTAGACAGCTGTCCTTGTAAGGCCCTCCATCCTGCATCTCTGACAAAGGGAAACCACACCGGAAAATCTGGATGAACTTTCTCGGCCAATGCAGTTCATTTAACAGAATGAATGTATTAAAATATATGATTCAGACCAAAGAATATAACCTCTGAATAACAGCTACCAGTAGAATTGCCAGATATAATGGTGAATATGTCTGGGTGGTAGGTAACTTAGTCTATTATTAAAATATATTAAGAATATAACCTCTGAATAACAGCTACTAGTAGAATTGCCAGATATGTCTGGGTGGTAGGTAACTTGGTCTATTTACCAGCCATCACTGATTTAGAATCACTGTAGTGAATAATTATTTAATAATAAATAAACAGGTAGAAATATTGAATAAATTGAGTGTATTTACTAAAGAAATATTGGAGTTAGCTAGGGTTATATAGGGCCATGTTGTTTTCTGTATGATGAGTTAATACTGGGTAATAACATGCGTGGTATATTGAGCATGTAACATATGGAATATATAATATACGGACAATCTATTATTATAGTCATTCTATATTTTACATATGTCTACATGTATAGGTAAAACTAATATCTACATGTTTTACATATCCTACATAGAACTGTATGATTGTACTAATAGATTTAGTCAAGGTGTTCTACATTCTCTCCATTGTTCTTGAGGGTAGATACCACTTCAATTTTCTTCCATTTCCTTTATATTTTAAACAAACATTTTTTTATTTTGCAATGGATTATTAATAAAAAAAAGTAGTATGAAATGGAATCTAATTCATATTCCAAACAAGAATTTCAAATACACTCAAACTACAAATTTCTTGTTTTTATCAAGATTATAGAATGTGCATTCCATTTAACATTATTTGTGATTGAAATTTATGTTAATTGGACCTACAATAAGCTACAAATCTTTAAAAAAAAAGATTTCCGGACAGTTGGAATTAAAAATGAATACTGGTGGGTTTTAACGAAACTGTTTGGGAAAACAGCACATTGCATGGTGTATGTATGCCTGTCTTCATTAGTTGATATATAAAAATAAATCAGTCTGATTGAAATAAAGATCTATATTTTGTTTCATTTTTTATACTTTAAATGGCCTACACTACATGAAGATCTGACAAGTTACAGTGTGAGTTTTGACCTTATGACGTCAGACATTGATTAATCAATCAGCGTTGACGTTTCTAGTGATTTACCCACAGTTTCGTGCATTAAAAGGACAGACCGTTTCATTGGCTAATCCCTCACATCATTCAGAACACGTCAATGATAACAACTCTTCCAGATCCTAGGGTAATAAAGACAAGACAACCAAAACTTTGAACTATAAAAACAAAACGGGTGTTCGAGCCCTGCATTGGCTGAGAAAGTTCATCTCGATTTTCCGGCGTGATTTCCCCTTGTTAGTGATGCAGAAGGAGGGTCTGACAAGGACAACTGCCTAGTCGTGCGGATCGGACGTTAAACCGAGGTCCGGGCAAAATTTCCTTCATAGCACACTGTATGGTGTATGCCCGTCTTCCATCAGCCCAGGTTAGGTGCAAAAGAGTAGGACGTTAAACCCATTTCATTTCATTTCATTTAATGTCTTTCTGAAATATGTGGACAATAACCTGTCTATAAGACCAATTATGCTACACTTTTAAAAGGCAATAAACCCCTTTCCTTTAAATTTATAGTCGAGATTATGATATAAAATCACTTTGAAAGGTGTAAATAAAAATGGCACGTCAGTCCTCAAGGGAAGGAGCATGAATACAAGATGTGTTATATGTCCATCAAACAGCTGCCAATCTTCAGTGCAATGGCTCCCTGGAGTCGTGGTTAGACCTAGGTCTATCTTCTCTACCTAGTTTTATATACACTGGAGTACTATTATATACCATACCGAATACCTTCATACTTTAATACTTTTAACACACTTCAAAGTCAAGTGCCAAATTATCAGAAATTTTAAATTGTCTCTCTTTTCGTGTTTATATTAAAGCCGCTGATACATGTTTACATTCTTCGTACAATATCAAATTGTTTCCATTGTTCACAAAATCAAATTGTTCACGTTCTTTGCAATATCAAATTGTTCACAATATCAAATTGATTATGTACCATTTAATTGAGAAACAAAATCAAAAATATCAATCAAAAGAATGTACTCAAAATTTTAAAATTACACATGTAGTCGGAATTTCCAACTGTCAGGGAATCAATGTAGCTCTGTCAGGGTTTCTTTCATTTGCACACCAATGTGTACACGGAGCCTTGAGTTTTCTTCCAATCCAAACAACTATACAATCTGCCTTGCCAAACCCTCTGTCTCTGCACCACTGACACATGGAATTAAACTTGCTGCAAAATTCATGGGTAGCCACAGCAAGTTTTCTTGGCCAATATCGGAACCACTCCAGATTTCCTGGTTAGTGAGTCAGTGCCTTACTCATTCAGCCACTCCGGCTCCAGTATACAATTATACAAAATATCATTAGCATTGAAAGTCAAACTAATCACAATTGTGTGAATGTGATCCACTTGAAAATACCTTTCTCATTTTTTATAATTGCTCGGTATCATGATGGAACTAATTATAACCAAGTGCATGATGTAGGTTCCATTTTAATTAAGAAGTTAATTTATAGCGATTTGGTCTTGTTAAATTGGAACTAGTTTAATGGAACTGTTGACCGGTTGTCTCTAGTTTGATGAATGATTACAATGTATGTAATGACAGCTACTGGAGGAGAGATAATGTATTTATTATGGAGGGATGTAAAGAGTTGTAACAGGCAATGATCACATAAATCTAATCTTATCTTGTATGTGGATTTACCAGTACATTATATCTATACCTGTATAACATATGGATCAGGACTACTCTTATTCTTCTTTTAATTCTTGGAGATGACACTCCTTTAAAAGAGCCTCACTTTTGTCCTCTTAGGGAAGACGCTCCTCGAAAAGGGCCTCACTTTTGTCCTCTTAGGGAAGACGCTCCTCGAAAAGGGCCTCACTTTGGTCCTCTTAGGGAAGACGCTCCTCGAAAAGAGCCCCATTTTTGTCCTCTTGGGGGGGGGACACTCCTCGAAAAGAGGCTCATTTTTGTCCTCATTGGAGTGACGCTGCTCCTCAATAAGAGCCCCACTTTTGTCCTGGGAAGTATTATAGTGGTCTATCATCTGCTCTTCTAAAAGGGTCTAAGTTTTGTCCTCTTGGGAAGAGTTACTCCAATCTGTCATCTGTTCAATCAAAATTGAATTCAGAAAACTTGTGTTCATCGTGATTAGGATTCCTGGCAATCAAACTCACCAAGATTAACACAATTAGGTCATCCATCCATTTTTGCAAATGATTAATGGCCAGCTTGGATTCTCTTCAAACAATTACAGAAATACAACATCTATGTGAAGTTCATTGGCCTAAATATCTGAGATCGAATGATTTATGTAAGTAAAATATTAACGATATATTAACCCTGACACAACAGTTGTTGAAACAAGGCAGGATACCAACAAATTTCATGTTTATCATTATTTGAAGAGCATGAAGATTACTATAAAACAAAAACTATCATATATTTTCTGTTCTTTTCTCGGAGAACATGTGTAAATACGCAAGTGGTATTACTTCTTTTTTTTATTTATGGACTTTTTTCTGTGACTAAAGAATGTCTATGTACTAAGAATTATCAAATTTACTACCGTGTACTTAATAGAATTTGACTAACTGTTACAAACATGTGGTGCCTTCCATCTACCCCTGCCTATTTTTCTTCACAAACAAATTGAATTTTTTAACCATTCTCCCATTTGCAGCATCAAAGCTTGTAATATTTACAGAAAATTGTTTCTATCACTAACTGTAGGCAGGTTACCCGTTTTTATGATTGATCAAATTCAACTGTATAGCTAAAACATATCGTACTTGGAAACCTTTATTTTTTACAAGTTCTTCATGAAATGCCAGCTGCCATGATATATCGAACATAAAGTTGCGGGTTTCTTGTATATCATAATTACTAATTGACGAGATGCAATCAGGGAAATTATCAAGTATATTAAAAGTGAAAGAGAAATCCGATCTTATCTATAGTGTAAATTTATCGACTGGTGATAATTTTTATATTTATACATCGACTAAAGATACTTGATCAATTTATAAACATATTAATGGGATGTTTTTTAACGTGTCTCATAATTATTATGACATTCACTTGCAAAATTCCAGACTCGTAATATTTTTCATCATAAATCAATTACTTTGCATGATAACTGCCAGATTCACCCACAACGAGGGTGAAAAATGGTGTAGCACAACTTAATTCTGTCATGAAGAAAGAAAGTTTTATCTAAAGTGGAAGTGAAACATATGAACAACTGTGTAGATTTTTACCATAAGTTCTGATGATCACTACATTGCAGACAATGCTAAGATCTCCATTACAGCAATGTCACAGCTTATCAAAATTCTCTCGACAAAGCGACACAGCACACCCATTGGCATAGACATACATACATACCATTTGATTTCTCTATTCTTGCAATTTTACCGGAAAACGATGTAGCTGAATGTACCAAAACGAATAAAAGTCTTATCGAATGTTGTTCGAATGTGATCCCAAATTGTCAAAAAAATATTCAGTGGATTATATAGAAGGACACTGAAACCAGGAATTTCAAAATTTCAGTGTTCCTTGTCCTAAAATTCATTTTTTTAACTGTGTTTTGAGACGTACATGCCTTGCCCAAATTTGCAATCGTATAAATTTATTTTCAAAATGGTCTGCTAGTATTTAAACAATCATAGTATTGTGCCGATAGGACACTTCTCTCCATTTCTTTAAGGATATTTGTTTTGAATATTATTTTGTTTGACTAACACATGATTCGAATTTATTTCAAAAAGCTTCTTGCATGTAGGAGTCTTTAGCAGTGGGAGGAAACTGGAGGACCCAGAAAAACCCCACAAGGCTCGACAGGCGATCCTACTACTTGTCACGTACAACCAGGCAATCGAAACAACACTCAATGACACACCTTATGATACAGCGCCCACATCTAAACATTTGGCCATCCAACCCCACTAAGATAAAATGAGATATTATAACCAATATATCTGTTTTTATGAAAGGTTATCATCTGCTAAATGATCTATAATTCATGAGTCAGACAAATGATGTAATGGAACCAATTTTATGGTTCATTTATCTTAATAAGCTTTGGGAATCCTAAAACAACACCAGTGACCTGACAATCATTGTTAGAGAGCATGTGAAAGAGAAGTGGGAGGATCTGGAGAAAACACCCACAGATTGGGCAGGTGACCCTACAGCTTGTTATGTAAAAGCCTGGGATCGAAACAGTTAGTTTAAAATACATGAAATATCTCTGACTATTATGCTGATGGAAAGTGTCACTTTTTATGGCTAATTTTGGGAATAAATAAGAAAAGGACCAACTGTACTTGCCATGTCCTTTGCCAGACAAAGAATCCTAATAAAACATCAAACTATTTTCCTCTTAGTACTTGACGAAAGTTGCAGGGAACCATAGTGTCGAACTTATTGAAGCTAAATTTGGGAATATAGCTAAATAATAATTTTGGATCCCCTGGCTTCCTCCCACCACAACCAGAAAAATTCCAACCACCCTTCCCATCTCCTTTACCTGAGAAGGAATCTTGATACATTGTGCTTCAATATCATAAGATTTATGTAAATACTTGTGAACGTTCTCCTGGCACCTGGCTAACCAAGTATTCTCAGATTTAAGTTAAGAATTTACTTAACCTCCAATCACTGTTTATGGGAAATATCTTTGGTCCAGAAACACAAAACTTTGCACATAGTTTTTTTTATTGATGTATATGATACATTAAAACAACAAAAGTTTTATAAAGGGCTATATTTTAGTTACAATAAGGTGAACAATTTTCAGTAAATAAACATTACAAAAGTTTCTTCTGTTTTGTTTTCGTGACTTCTATTTTGTCAGAGTTAACCTACATACATACATGGTTTCGCTACGTATACCACAAATTTGACATCAATGTCAGCTTGTTGTTGTTCCATTCTAACCCCCTTCATAATGTTAAGTAAAGTCTGAATCTGGTTGAGAATCTCTTGTAATTCTATCAATTAGAACAGATTGGTTGTAAAGAGTTGCCGAGATCAATAAAATTCTAGTTAAAAGGCTCGAACAAGGAGAAAGTAAACCATCCGAACATGGCATGTAAGACTTCAAGTCTGTCAAAACCGTGTTTTCTTATTACGAATTCACCATTATTTGGCCAATTATGTTGGAATGAAAAGTAGGCATAACCGGGAAAGAGTTTCAAAAGCTGAAGAATGTAGTTTGATAAATAAATATTTGAAGCATGTATAAGTTTGTTTGGTTTTAGAGGAAGAGAATAAATAAGTTCACCTTTTCTGATGTGTTTTAACATGTAATATTGCCTGCCTGATTAGATTTGATTGACAGAAACAGATTATTAAATGTTAACGTCTATTACAAGAACAACGTATACCAATTAAATATACGGACAATTGGATTCCTCTCATTTCCTACTTATTCAAAGGAAATTTAAGTGACAGCTTACTGCAATAAGAAAAACCTTAATTTTAGGATTTCAAATATGTTTAAATAAATTATTTCATAAATTTTAAAACCTGTTATTAGATAAGTTGTGTTCTTGGGTTTTTATCACATCTGAACTACAAGTATTTGTTAGTTCGGTTGACAGTACCATACTCCGGACGGGACTGGAACAATTTTATAAGTTATTGCGTGGTTCATTTTGAACCAGTAACTGACTGCATACACATTCGGTAATCTTGTTAATCTTCTTAAACAAGAGTCTAATTAATGGTCTGCTATTTCCAGTACAATCAACATGAAATGTCTTACTGTTCTGCACCCATTGGACTAATGAAGTGTGCCATACAGTGTGCTATGAGGTAAATTTTTCCTGAACAGTGGCACTGAGACCTATCAAATTCCAACTGCCAAGGGTTCTTTTCCATGCACACCAATATGTACACAGTACCTTGGTTTTTCATCCCATCTGTGCGACTAGACAGCTGTCCTGTCAGGCCCACCGTCCTGTACCACTGACAAGAGGAAAGTACCCCAGAAAAAATGGAAGAACTTTCACGATCAAGATGAAACTTGGCATGCCTCTTGGCGAATTTTACATCGACTGACAGACTTTGAATTGTTGGAAAATCGAATCAGGTATATCGAAAGGCCATAACTACCACAGCCAGGTAAATTATATATCAATAAATATAAATATGAATAAATGGTTTTGTATTTGATACAGGTAGACTCACAGGTAAATTGTTTCTTGTTTAGTTATTATATACATGAAAGTAACAATGGGTGACAACTCGAAAAAGTCATTCGAGCAGAAACATCAACTGAAAGAAATATTCAAAAGAAAGACTCCCCAGAGGGTGGCAGCTTTCAAAATCTGACATTTGTCAAAAGTTATTACCAGAGTCTACTTTTATAACTTTGGTTGTACATGTAATTGAAAAGAAAGTTGACTTTTTTAAAAGCACAAATTAAAATTAGAAGACATATGTCCACCCCTTGTTGGTGATATCCGTCAATTAATGTGAAGCTGTATTTATCTTTATAAAGTTAATTACGTTGAACGGAACCAATCATGTCAAATCAGCAGCTGGTAGATTGAGGAAAACATAAGATTAACATAGCCAGGTTCATGTCTTTTATAATTGACAGGGGGGAATTTTTATATTTAATTGATATGGAATTATCTCAGTGATTACAGATATACTGGTAGCTGGCTCATGGTGAGATTATACAATGTTAAACGTTCTATTAGCTAAATTAGCTGTGGGATATCAATTTTAAAATCTTCCACTCCTTGAAAATCAAGATTGCTGCATTGATTATCCATTGGAATGTCTACATAATCGTTCTCTGAACGGGACATTTATGTTTGACCTGTTCTTGGAACTGTTCCTGGCAGGCTTAAAGTGGTAAACAGGATTTTTAGACATGTCCCAATGCTAGCAAGTTTTGATTATGTTTATTAATGTGTTTATTCCACCCAGAATGTAATATTATACTGATTTATATTTTGAATCTTTAGATATTAAGATCTAATAAAACTTCGGTTTCATTTGATCATTTCGAAATGTTTACTTCTTAGTAGATATGAAAAGGAGTCCTACTGTTCTGCTCCAGATATGCAATTAAAAATGGGGATACACCATACAGTGAGCTATGAGGGAAATTTTGCCGGGCGGTGGCACTATGCCCTACACGATCTTTTACATGCATGCCAATGTATACACTGTAATAATCTCAGTAGATAAGATAAAATGGACTCAAAATATGTAAAGTTTGTAACTATATGGTCTGTTGACTCCAGGTCAAGTGCATGCACACTGCTATGTTTTATTACATCAAAGGTTCTTATTGCTATTCATGTATAACTTATCTTATATCTATTTTGTACACTATATTAAACACTGCCCAGACCCTACATCACTAAATATTACACCAATATATACACAAATTATTTTCTTTCAAAATATGGGTGGACTTACAAAGAGAGGTTATTTTACTACTGGCAGGAGGTTGAAGGTTTATGTTCAAAGAGAGCTTAAAAATGCACCAGATGCTTCTCTCCTGTGACCATTTTAGAAGATCATAAAACTCTGATGTATACTTTAATGTCCTTGATTGTGAATTTCCTATCCTGGTACATTTTATGTAGGTAATTTAATTATAAAAATCCATAATAAATTATGTAGACTATGATAGTAGATATAGATTTATATCCAAGATGTCTGGATAAACAAGTTTAAATAAATTATTATCGCCATGTATAAATATCTTATTAGTATACAATCAGAGTAGGTGCAGTCATTTTGTTGTTCTTAGCATGGTTGCTCCTTGACATAATCACAATTTCAAGATTGTGGTCAAGACATCAGGCATAGTTCCCGGACCATATACATTAGTACTATATCGTACTTGGTTTCTAGCTAACTTGACGTGATAGGCCAAGAAAAGTTAAAATAAACTTACGTAATTCATAATTCATATGATTATTCCTGATCAAGAATTGTACCTTTTCTCAGTTAAAATGCATTAAAATTCAAAATAATAAGTTACTATTTTTCTGAAATTATGTTAGGCCTGTGGAGTTAGTGACGACAATGTAAATATTTTGATAGCAATTCATAATATATTTCAAATATTTATTCATATATCACAGATATTTATAATATATCACAGATATTTATAATATATCACAGATATTTATAATATATCACAGATATTTATAATATATCACAGATATTTATAATATATCAGATATATCACACATATTTATAATATATCACAGATATTTATAATATATCACAGATCACAGATATTTATAATATATCACATATCACAGATATTTATAATATATCACAGACATAATGTAAGATATCAAAGATATTTATAATACATCACTGATATTTATTCTTTATCACAGATGTTTAGTATATATCACGGATAAATTTATAATATATCACCGATAAATTCATAATATATCACAGATAAATTCATAATATATCACAGATAAATTCATAATATATCACAGATAAATTCATAATATATTTAATATATATCATGGACATTTATTATATATTACACAGTAGACTGAATAACAAAATTTCATATTTTGAAGTTTTTACAAGCAGAAATGAGAAAGTTATAAAAGAAAGGCAAGAATGATTATTTGGGTAGACTGACACTGAGATATGGTGAAAATTGTTTGTACTGAAGTTAATTTTATAGGTCTAATAGTCAGTGCCAGAAAGAGTTTTTTATAAAAACTTTACTGATTTGTGATATGGTAGGTAGGTGAAATGATTCCAACATGTTGCATCACAGTTAAAGAGGGTTATACTGCCAATAGATGTTAGATAACGTTAAGAACTAGAGAAGTAGGAAGGTATGTTCTTACCCATCATCTGTTGTAAGGCCAATAAAACAAAGGTCTGAGGAATTACCGTTACACTGATGGCTAGGCTTCCTAAAATAAATAAATAAAACACAATGTATAAACAAAATTATTCGTCAATGACAGAAAAAACTTGAAGCATTTATTTGTATGATAAATAATGAATCTTGGAATAAGGGTAATATCATATTCATACTTTGATCTTAACACATGTGATGATTGGGTCATATATACACCTGAGGTTTCCGGATTTTGGCATATATTAAAGATTTCACAGTACATGTGTATAGGTAATCAAATTGTGATTATCTCCTCTTGGTTTTTTTTATATCATTTAATCAGAATTTGTGCGTCAATATGAAGCGTGTAGTGCAGGGGTTTTACTTCAAATATTTGCCAGCTGGTCAATTTTTGACTTACCAGTTCTTTAACAAGATTAGCAGGCCATTTTTTCCAATAATATGCCAATGTTTAGTTTAAGCATTACGCCAATTTTTCTAATGCTAGTTGTATGGAATATTTTTTCCAAAGAATTTCTCAATTATTTTAGTGTAATGCCTATTTTTCTATATAGCTTCGAGTATTTGTATATATAAAAACTGTAAATCTAGCATCATTTATTATGTTGGTTAAATTCTTTGAAATACTAGTTTTATGGCATAAAAGTTC
Source organism: Patella depressa (assembly GCA_948474765.1). Lineage (NCBI taxonomy): Eukaryota > Metazoa > Mollusca > Gastropoda > Patellidae > Patella > Patella depressa. The sequence goes on from OX419716.1 coordinate 11,213,764, forward strand.
TCTAGTTGGTCAAATCCACTGCCAGTCACTTATGACTTACATATATGGATGAAACAATAGCATTAGAGAATAGAGTAGTAGCTATAATGATAACCTGGATAATATTAAATTATTCCAGACACACAAATTAGCCATATCAGCAAAATCTACAGGTTAAATTTTTTCTAGGTAACCATTAACTCATAAAATCGCGATTTTCAAATTACTACATCAGCATTTGTGTTAATTATTAATGAATCAGAAGCATAATTTAATATTCCTTCAAATGAAACATCATCCCAAGGAATCTTATATGCCAGGATCACTATAATACCCTGCAAATTCAGATCTTTTTGTTCCAATAATTAAGATAAATATTTTGGAGTTTCATAAAATATCTGTATACTACTTGAAGAACATAAATGCATAAATATCCTTTGAATTACGTACATTCTAGAAATATACAGGTTCTGATTTACTTCAGAATATGTAAGATTTAATCAAAAACACATTTATTATGTCATTATAACAATGGACAGGTTTATTTATTTATTGACAACGATACTGGGTGTTCCTAATAGAATAAAAAATAATTAAATAAAGTGATAGAATGTATCAGTGTGTTGGTATTCTGCTGGGTTATCAGATCTGAACCAAAGCATATTAAGATCAATTTGATTGCCTGAGAAGGAGATATATGGAAAGAGGAAAAAGACCATTTGTTTGTTGAGCCATCTTAATACCTTTTACTATCAATCTCAGCTTATCTGGTATTAGATGCTCGTGCTTCAAGTATCTGTTTCACATACAACGATCAATAGTCATAATATTGGTAGGTTAATCGTAGCAATTTAAGACCTGCGCTGTAACCCTACAATCCCCGGATTCACGCTAACTGCTTCCCCTTCCGACTATACTATGACGGTAATATGACAGTCTAGTGCATTAAATTTGTATTAGATAGGGAATGCAATAAGAAGCGGAGCAAAGGTAATTCGTGTTTATTGGTTATAGACAGAACGGTGGGTCGTGTAAACTCATTGTGGTGGCAAAATGAAATATTACAGATTTATCAGCCAGACCATCAGATGGTATGGAATGAAAGACAATTGCCTTGAAATGAAGGATCTCAATTCTTATCAGGAACATGATATCTAACACAATAATTTTATAGGAGTCATTTGACATCCCTTTCCATCAAATCTAACAGTTTCTATGAAATCCAAGAGCCTCTACTCTTATGCTTAAACGGTCAGCCAATGCTTAAACACTGTCTTTAGTTGAAAGAGACATTGGTTATTATTAAAATATAACATTTTTTAAAAAAATCAAAATCTAAGTCTTAAAAACTTCATTGCAAAGATCTGAGGTAAAAAAAAAACCAATGTAGTAATACAATATACTTGTGCTTGCAAATATCAAGTTGCAATGATGGCTAGGTGAGTATATGGCACTGACTGACCAGTGACCAGCCATTTAAATGAAAATATATGCGGATTATCATCCTACTTTCTGTACCAGTGCATGTGCACTATACAGTGTGTTATGAGCACTGGTACAGAGACATTTCCGTCAATAAATGTCAAGTCGCTAAAATACAAAAGTATTGCATCTATTTTATTTGACTGCCAATATACAGAATTTTTATCAAATGTATAAAGTAGTCTGCAATTCCCCATTTTGTTATCCCTTTAAAAGAATATTCTCCATTTTAAAAATATGATTAAGGTAATGAACACCTGGGTTTCGTTAATAAAATAAATTTTGCCAATGTTCATGTCACAACCTTTATGTTACATCATAAGAAACTATTGTAAAGACACAATAGTATATGGCTTGTTTCTTTCAACACAACAGATCTAAAAGGCCATCCATTAAATTCTGTCATAATTTGTATGTTAAAACTCCAAATGAATTTTTGTTGAATAGATCAAAAGACAAAAATTAATGAATAAAAGCAGGCAGAGGACCATCTGACCTAACATTTAATCGTTTCAAAAGAAATGCTTGGTAAATATTGCCCTCACAGGTAACTAATTGTCTATAGAACATATCTTGAATTTGTTGACAAGAGTAGATGAGGATTCTGTTGCTTTACGCTCCACTGGCAACAATTTATGGTGTGCTTGCATTCTTCTTAACAGATTATTACTTGGTTAAAAATTTAATCCTTTGCTGGTTAGTGAATAAATAAGTCCTTGGTGCACACAAGTCTTTAAGTATCCTTGGTTAATTAATATCCTTGGTGCACATAAGCCTTGGTAAACATATTGGTCCTTGGCATGAAAATGAAATGAAATGGGATTTAATGTCCTACTGTTCTGCATCTGACTGATCTAATGAAGACAAACATACACCATACAGTGTGCTATGAGAAAACTTTTGAATTACAACTGCCAAGGGATTTTTACGTGCATGCCCATGTATACACAACCTTGGTTTTTTGTCCCATCTAGATGACTAGACTGCTGTCTTGGTCAGGTCTTCCTTCCTGTACCACTGACAAGGGGAAACCAATTTGGAAAATCCGGATGAATTTTCTTGGCCAGTGAAGGGATCCAGTATTTTACCCCACCGTGGCTCTTCCTTCTTGGGATGAATAATGCAGGTGCACACCAGACTTAAAGCAATCTGTTTTAGTAAAAAATAAGTGCAAACAGGCCTTAAAGCATCCTCAAGGTGGGAATATTCAACGACAGTGTAACGTATCTCCGGACCGACTTTTAAGCACTTTTTTGAACCACAAAGAAAAGTGTGATGGGTGAGGGTCAGTGTATATACAGCCAATGGTAAATAAGTTATTCACCACCATAAATTCTCTCGTATTCCTCATCTTATCGCCAAACACAGACAGTAAGACACAAGTGGCATTATTAAATAAAATTATTCCAACTCATATAACATCATTACTGATACTAATACTCTAGACATTAGGGTTGAATTGGTTTAACCTTCATACTCACTCATTATTCTACCATCAGATCAGTGGTGGCGGAAATCCCAATCCCAACTATACAACTTTGTTGCAGATATAGTAAAGTTTCATAACCAGTTTAATTTAACAAACATATAATATTTCTCTGGATAATAGGACTACAACAGGTTACTAGGCTTGATCATTTCAGTCTTTAATAATCTGTGTAATCTTGTACATCATTGTTGGCAACATTACATTATTGATTTCACCATTGTCTATAATGTTAATTTTTGTCTCTTTGACCAGCTCAGATTTTCTCCAAATTTTCTTACAGTCTCTAGTGCTCACAAATTTCCAGAAAGAAAATAATCATTTTCTGTACATCTTGGAAACTCTATGGGGGCCCAGAAACAACAAGACTATGATTCTATATCCAATTCCAGCTCCCTTTAATCAAATTTACTTTTGTCAGATTAGATATAAAACTATCACCAGCTACTATAATCTGGACACTTACTAAAACTTTCCATGTATGGGGCGCCGTTTGTAAAATAATTATTTAACTTTTTCTATAACAAAAAACATTAGATTTAACTCCGAATATATATATTTAGATAAATATTAGAACAAAAATGGCATATATGTAAATATCAAAAAATATTGTAGCTAAAAGTCGAGTTTTTGGTCTATGAAAAACTTTAAATGTTATATCTTGATTTCACATCGCTTAGTTAAATATATAGCTAAATGTGCTGTTTCTCGTAGGTATAAATGCTAAATACTAAATCACTGAAAAATCTAAAGTTAAATATTTAGCTAAATAAATAAACATTTAGCTAAATATATAAACATTTAGCTAAATATATATATTTAGTTAAATATATAAACATTTAACTAAATATATAACATTTAGCTAAATATATAACATTTAGCTAAATATATAAACATTTAACTAAATATATTTATTTAGTTAAATATATAAACAGTTAACTAAATATATAAATATCATGCTAAATATATATGTTTAGCTAAATGTATAAATATTTAACTAAATATATATTTGTGGTCCCGCCTATATTTCTATTATCGTAAGCGACACAAAAAAACTGCGCATAAAATGATGACGTGTACCCAACACGTTAACCCGTAATATGTCGTGAAGTTACCATATTTATGAGTGATCGATGTCCAACGTTAAATATATGTAGGCATTATTAACGAATTGCGGATGTAAGAACTAAGCTGAGCGTTCAGGTACCAGATATAGTACTGTGTTGTGCAGTCAATGGAAAGTTGTACACTACGTCATATTTTAGTGTGAAGTCGCTTACAACAATAATTATTTTACAAACGGCGTGGTACGGTTGCGCTTTGTAAATTTAACTATATGTTTAGTTAAATATATAATTATTTAGTTAAATATTTAATTATTTAGTTAAATATATAAATATTTAGCTAAATATATATTATTTAGCTAAATATATAAATGTTTAACTAAATATATAAATGTTTAACTAAATATTTTAACATTTAACTAAATATTTTAACATTTAACTAAATATTTTAACATTTAACTAAATATATATATTTAGCTAAATGTTTACACATTTAACTAAATATTTAGCTAAATATTTATATATCATCAAATCTCTTGTTTTGGTCTTAAAATTCAATGCTAAATGTTAAATATGAAAATAGAGACAAATCAAGAAATATTTATATATATTATGTTAAATATTGAGTTTTTGTTGTATTTTTAGTTTAAATATTAAAAGTGAAAAATTTGCACAAAAGTCGAGATTTAACTATATATATAAATTTAAATTAAATCTAGTGTTTTTTGCTATATAAAAAACTAAATAATTAATTTACAAACGGCGCCCCATATCCATGTACCGGTATATTAAATCACAATAGAGAGAGAACAGGAAAGTAGATAAAATGCATATTGTCCATTCAACTTCCAATCTGGTGACAATGTTTAGTTTAAAGGTCACCTGGATGTCACATCAGGAACCAATAAACTTTTTTGCCACAAACTGGATTCCATTAAATCAATAAGACCCTTTGATTGTCACTAAGGGGAGAATTTGTAAGGCATCAGGAACTGATCAACAGTTTATTACTAAGTTAGCATTAGGAATCATTCAGTATGTGATTTTTAACCTAGGATTTGTACAAAATAAGTCATTGACAACAAATTCTGAAGCGATGAAAGCAGTTGGTTTCAAATTTTTGATTAAATCCATGAGTATCAATTAAGGGATTTTGAATGCCTTGCAAATTGTTTAAGTTGTATCTCTATTGGGAATATCAGCCCAAAATTATTCAATTCAATTCAGTATTTGCAAAGACATGATGCACTAAAATTTTAAACAAAATTCTTTTATCTCTAATTTATAAACAAGGCAGCACCTATACATCCTGTTTCATCAAAAGAACTTTGGATGTATCTTTCTTAGCACATCTTAACATCAAATGACATTATAAACAAAGGGGGGTAATGCTTAAATAAAGAAGAATAAGGTAACATCAGACACTTGGTAAAAATATTTTCAAATAAAATGGTTAATGAACAGGTGAACATACACTTACAAGATGGATGAATTATTTATATTACCAAATTTTTTCACAATGTTCTGCAATTTCTACACGTAAGCAGGAAGACCCACGGCAACCCCTCTTCTATCATTTCATATGTTTAGCATGCACCATGTTTGTTTGGATACCAGACATTAAAGTAATTAATACATGAAGAAGATCTGTCTTTATTGGTCTAATTCTACGAGAAATCCCCAGAAATATGTCTTCAGTTTTTTCTCAGAAGTTGATTATTTTATCATTAGTGACGAGGATACAGAAATTATCTGGTGGTAGATATTGGAAGTTTTTTTTATGAATGTAAAAAGTCTTGGTATGAAATCTGATTATCCCAGTGGAACCTTTGTTAGTCTGCGTACCGACAGGTGTGAATCCCTTGATATGCTAATTACCCGGAGGTGATCGTCTAAACTGTCATTGCTTATATCTACAACAGCCATGTGGAAAATTTATTTCTTTTTCTCGGTTTTCTAATTCCGTATCATTACTTCTTATTGTAAATAAACTTCTATATTTTCTTTAACAAAAAATATTCCATCGTATTTGTTATGTTTCAGGGTTTCTTGTATATATCAGTATCAAGTTCTGTATAAATTTATCATCAAAGAGTGATGTATATATTAACATTGACATAATGAATCGATTGAATCTTTTTGAGATGATGTGAAGATTGATGGAGCCGATTTTTTTAAAAAAACAAAAAAACAATCGTCTTCTTACATCTCTAAAATAAAAAAAATTAGGAAAGTCTGGGATCAGAGAACTCAGAGTTTCCCTTCATTGCATCTTTCATATGTTCAGAGATCCCTGGCATTGAAAAAACATCTAGTTGTTTTGAAAATGAAATCAAAATGGGGTTTAACGTCCTACTGTTCTAACTGCTCTGAGTGGGATTATGAAGAAGGGTATATACCATACAGTGTTAATTGTTTGGATGTGACAAAAACAAATTTAAGTCCGCCTACTGGCGTGGATGTAAAAGGAACCCGTGACAATTGGAAGTTGAGAAAGAGTAAACAGAAAAAATGCTGTGCAGGCAAAATTCCCCAATTTCATTTCATAAATATGCTTGGCTTTGAAAATAATATGGGCTTTAACATCCTACTACTCTGCACCAACTGGACTAATGAACACAAGCATGAGAGTAATTTCGCCAAGACAGTGGCAATACGACATACTTTTTTTTCAAATACCAACTGTCAAGGGTTATTTTACGTGCATACCAATGTGTACACAGGACCACAGCTTTTCATCTCATCCAAACAACTATACACTGTCTCTTACCAGGCCCTCCATCCTACACCACTGACAAGGGGACTATCACCGTAAAATCCTAATAAACTTTGTCGGCGTATACCGGAATCCAAAACGCTAAAGTCTTACTCACTGAGCCACCAGGGCTCACAAAACTTAAATTGTACATGAAATTACTTCCCCTTACATGTATTTCTAAAATGAATAATAATTATAAATAATGATATATCAACATTTTCTTTATTCACAAGTCATTGTGATTATAATTGTGTGTGATGTAATTTATTATCGAATGGTGTAGGTGTAATCTGTATCAATCTAAACCTATAGACGAATTAAATAGCATAATATAAACACATGCCACCATTTTGATATATGAGGTAATAAAATACAATAAACAAACCATAATCATGTGACATTATATTACCCAATTATCATCTCTGAATTAATGATCAAATCATACAGGTGTTTTTCCAATATTGTTGATCAATATAACATGTTGTAGAATTAAATCATGATAAACTGATGCCCCTTACATGTATGTACCCGTAATACAAGTAAAGTGGTAAAATCCCAGTGGGATCTTTGGATCAGGGACTTAGCCCCCCCCCCCCCCTCAGCCCAAGAGCTACTGATCTTATTGTTCTTAATTCAGAATAACCCTAATAGGAAGTACAGGATCACCATGCCATACGAATTAAAACTCTGAAAACAAAACCATGGAAAAAACAAAAAAACATTTTCATTGGGAGCAGCTTAACTTTTTGTTGCAGGGCAGCTATGAACATAAATATGGTCGTTCAAATTCTATATAGGTTTAATGCAGGGGGTGAATGGTTGAATGGTTAGCACATGCACGCTGTAACATAAGATCTGTCGTTGAGTCAACGGGCATGGTTTTGCGATTCCCTCGTTGTACGTGACAAGGAGTAGGGTTGCCTTGCAGCCTTACATGTTTTCTCTGGGTCCTCCGGTTTCCTCCCACTTCTAAAGACCCCTATGCGCAAGCAAATTATTGAAATAAAATTGAACCATATGTTAGTCCCAAAATGACCTGGTTTGTGTTGAGTGTAAGTTAAACCCCATCAAATATCAAATCGGGAAAGATTTGCCAACAGATGGCAATATTGCTAAGTTTTCAAATCAAAATATCGTAAATAATAAATGGAATTGAACCAATTTTAGACTGATATAGCATTTATACATGCCACTATCACAATAATGCAGTTTGCATAAGGGATAATAAAATAAAACCAAGTACGAACAATCCAAACCATTAGACAGAATTCGAAGTCCTAAAAACGTTATTAGGCAAAATAGTGTAATCAGCAAATGGACTGCTCTCCGTGTAGAAAATACACGACAAACAGTGGTAACAGGTGTCCGGAAGAGTAAGCTTACCCTGCCTGGCGCCACACCCGCCATAGCTGCATCCAAACTATTGGACGAAATCTCAATATAATAGCATGTTTGGCCAATGAACTATCGGTATGCAAAATGCACGTGATGAACTGTCTTAACGATGTAGTAACATAATTAGGGAGATAGTAATAGTAAACGTGTCAATTAAATATATCTAGAATAATAGCTGAGAGAGACACATTATATTTACTAATCAAGTCAATGTGACGGCCATAAAACTTTTTAAAGGTTTTTATAAGTTTAGTGCGCACGTATCCTTGTAGTTGAAGTTTAGACGACAAAGACTCAAATTATCCCTCAAATAGCGATCAGTGACTTTAACTCATTGATACAAGGTAATCAATGGTTAGCTTTAGTCCCAATTCCATTAGAAATAGAGTACCTGATGTAACAGAGGAAGAGATATGGTATAATAAATATCAATTGAATCCTTAAAGGATTTTAGCTGTTCAGATAATTACGCAAAGAATTATTGTAGATACACATATATTCTTTAGGGACGCTATAATGGAACATAAAGACCATGGCAACTATTTTAAAACATGTTCAATTGTTTTTCAGATAATCGACTTGTCACTTTACTCCTCGATCAAATATTTTCTTTCGCAATTCTAAATCTCTGAAGACCCGATACATTTACTCTGCATGTTCTTTCAAGTGACAATGTTAAGCCTACGACGTATAAATCGTGATCACATACTCTGAAAGTACAGATTGTTTCTTAACACATTTCACAAAACCCAAAAGATTTACAACAAAGCAATTAAATCTGGGAATCTATTCAACATCTTGGAGCCACAAAAAGACTATTTTTTCCCTTCAAACTATAAAATCTATTCTTGGTCAAAAGTATCCCACACATCAATTTGATAAAAAAAGCAAAACTTTCAAATCGATATGTCAATGATCATAAGCAACAAACACAATCTTTAGAGAAGAATTTCATTAAAAAAAAGTAAAAGAAAGACTCCTTGAAAGCAATTCATCCATGTTTTTGTTACGAGGTGAAAATAACACAATTTAACCAATTTTAGAAAGAGTTTATTAATATGAACAATACATTGTAAAAGAAGACCTGTCATTTACAATAATTCAAAGCTAACAAACACCTCTCCCAATTTTAATGGCAAATTCGGTGATTGCCCACATGGTTGTGTTGCTGTTCACCAGTTTAAATTGGATCTTTGGCCATCAAATACTGTCAGATACAAACATGAAACAAGTCATTGAATCAATGGTTGCTTCACACCCTGTATCAACCCCTAATCAATTTTTACAATGATATTTATTAGTGCTTCCACTTTCACAGAAATATGATATGATTAGTTCTTTTTTTTTTCAATCTAGGGAGATAAAAAATCTAATAATATTATTTGACTGTGGTATAATTTCATTGACGGACTTTGTTCTTTCTCTACGTTCCTCCCAGCAGATGACATTTAGTGAAGATCAAAAAAGCATATCTTGATGAGCGTTGGTTGTTATTCAATTTTAACACTTTTTCATGGCAGTCTAATCTGTGTATTGGTGGTATTAGTCAAGTTATAATGCTCTTGATACAAACAGATACTTGTATTCAATTTAATAAATCAGAAATATAAACGACTTGAATTCCTCTGTGATCGTGGGCGGTAAAGACGGGTGATGACAATACAAAAATCATATGATCCATCTCAGGTACAATCGGGGTATCGAAACCATGCTTGTTGACCCAATCACAGACCTCATGATACAGCGCGCACACACTAACTATTCGACCATCCAACCCTCCTAAACATACAATAGAAATAAATCCTATTTATGCCATCACCACTGTAAATACTTACATAGTGGTTACATTTCACACAATGAAAGGATTTTATTTTTAAATATGTCTTTCTTTTCCTGTCGAATTTCCCTAAAATATTTACACAATTTTCACTAGAATGATCCAATTACAATTGCCAGTTGTTCTACCATTCCATTTATTTAGCAGTTTTTATGTGATAAAAAAGAATCCCCCTTTCTTTTACCAAAGTCAACTGCTGTTTTTATACAACAGAACCGAGACATAAGTGTCAATGAAAAATTGGTATTTCTTCTCTTAAGAGAGAAATGTTAAATATATTGCGGGCATGTTTGTTTGGCCTGGCATTGTTTACCCGACGCTGCCAATGTAATTTTCCTCGAATACTGAAAGACAACATAATTTAGCTTTGTACAAACATTCATAAAGATGTCACGAATCCAATCTTATTCTAATATCGGTAAAAAGTTGGTCCAAAAATGACCAATATATGTAACACCGGGCCCATTTATCCTGCTAATGGATTTCTGACTCTAGACACTTTAAACCGATAATTGCCGTCATTTTTCACTTTCATTTCAAAATAGAAGTGAAATAACTAGTCATTTATTAGTTGTCCTGAATTTATCTCTGGCTTATCATTGTCTTTTTTTGTCTAGTTTTTCTAAATTATTTGTTTTTCATTTCAGTAGAATTCAATAAATTTTTCTTACTACAAACATTAACAAGCGACTCCATGATTTTTTACTGAATCCTGGTCGATGTTTTGTGTATTTCTGTCACATTTGCAGGATATTCTCTATAGTTTAAGTCACTTAGATCAAAATAAATTCACAAATAAGTGCAGGAACTATAGAATTTTATCCAAAGAGTTTTTCCTTATTTAGTGTTATTCTAGCACTCAAGGTAATTCTTCCTTTTTTTCACTTTATGGACACCATTTTTTAAAATTTATTCAAGAATACAACATACTGTTATTAGCAGACCTGGATATAAACTTTTTTCACTTTATGGACACCATTTATTAAAATTTATTCAAGAATACAACATACTGTTATTAGCAGACCTGGATATAAACTTAATAGTTAAATATGACATTTTTAGCTTTGAAAATTCACGCAGGATTTAAATTATTTTGTGGTCGACGTGGTTAACATAAAATTGGATAATCAAAATGCTGTTTATTACTGTAACAATGGTAGTAATGACAATTGAGGCTGTACTGTAATTGTATCATTGATAACTAGCCTCAGAGTGAAGTAATTTGGCTGAAATTTTCAACATACTTCATTTTCATTATCTATTTGTCAACTAATATAGCGAGAACTGTCAGCTGTTTATCTAATCTTACCTAATGCCCTTTTGATATAATGACAATGGATGTACATAATTAGTTTGATGCAAATACAGACAAGAGAATATCATTGAACATATGGAGATTATTGTCATGTTTATTTTAATGGTCCTGTAAGGTGCTTGAACACCAATTTCAAACATTTCAACTCCTTGTTGTTTTCTCAATCTCTGGAGACAAATCTTTTTCTGGTAGTAGATGACTGCCGTCTGCCTTCCTTCCGGTCTTACTTAAACCATCACATGGCTAATATCAGCAAGTCAAGTGGCTAATGACGGTAGACTGATATCTATCATACCATTTCTACAAATCTCTGTATTTAATGACATCAAGTCTATTTTTGCTAAGGATTAACAACTTAGTGCTGTGCTTATTCTTTCAAGGTGCCACAGTGAGTAAGGCGATAGCTCGCGAACTAAGGGGGGGGGGGGTAAATAAGCTAAATCTCTATTCTTCGGCACCTACAAATGGACACAATGGGTCCCGACGCACTTAATAATGTAACATGAATGAATATAAATTGATTTACATTCAATCATTTCTGTTTTTACAAAAATTTCTAAACATTTTAAAATTTCAACATTTTTATTCATCATCAGTATTTTAAATTGTTTGAAATCTTTTGAAAATTCATCAAAATTTAGTTCATGAAATAAAATTAATCTAAACAGTTCCTCTACCTCCTGGTATATTATACACTAACGGTGGAAAACTATGAAGAAAGACATTAAGATTTCATGATACTGAACAAAAACTTCAAACATTATATATGTTTTGATTTTGTTTTCTAATAGCTAAATGTCAAAATAACCTGACTAGTGAAACAAAAAGCTGTTTTATAAAAATATACAAATATTTTAAGTAGTTTTGCAGAAAGAGGCATTTGGCTGCAAACTGTTCATTCTTTCAATGGTATTTATAAATATTTTCACTCAACCATATTTTCCACTTCGAAATGATGTAGATGTTAAATATATTAAAAACATTTGTTGTGTTCGAATGACATAAATATATATACAATTCACAGGTAACAACAAGCAAACCTACTGTTCATTACACAATCATAAATGTCAAAATATGAAGTAATAATCAAATGAATGTGCAGTAGACCCCCACGAAAAATGTCATCGACAGCCTCTATACAACCGGCTGAGCCAAAGCGAGCCAAAGCAAGCCTCACTGAATTAGAAACTAAAATGTCAGGGAAAGGATGTCTTAATGCATACATCTACTGGTAAATCATTTCTGTATGGTATTCCAAAAATCAGGTGCTTTAAATATGTGAAAATTGAACAGACGGAATGGAGGAATGGCATCAGACGATGTCAGGGAGTTAACAGGGGGATATATTATCACGATCTATCTGACTATAAACACTTGTGAGCTTACACAAAATAAGCGTACCCCTCCATTTATTCTCGACATTTGGTTATAATTTAAGTACACTGTATGTTTTCTTTAATTATGAGTAAAAAATGTTTGGATCAATTTGCTTAACGTGTTAAGTGTGAATTGACTTAAAGGAAAACAAAAACACCAACATACGCTGTTTATTTTTCATAAATCGATTTTGTACCACTTCCATTCACGTCCAAGAAGAAACAAGAGCTACGATTTCGATGGTAGTGGGTTTTATAAATACTCCAAATTGTTACCATCTGGGTGAATATATACACATATATATATATAGATATGTATTTTATGCGGCAGTGTTAGAATTGTTTTTGTATCATTTTGAAATCTTAGAACTTCAAGTTAACCCAAATCTCAACATACAAACTCCACCTTAACATAAATAATTCGTTGTAATAATATTGAAATACACCTAGTTTTCTAAGATCATTTTATTTTATATGTTCACTTGTGTTTCACAATATTTTGTGAGCCGAGAAACTGAAGATATGAAAGAAAGTTCTCAATAAGATATCATCTTGAAGCATGCAGTTCTTTAAATCATTTTAATTTTAAATCAGGAACAGATAAAATCCTTCAGAAGCAGACACAGAAATCATGTGGTGTGGAGTTCTGTGAACATAATTTTTTTTGTAAACTGAAATCGTATTAAAAACATTTCACAAATACATATTCACGATTGCTGCTGCAGATGAATTAAGAACATAAAATTCTAGAGCTCACAACAGTGTTTCACAAATGTCATAAGTACAAGATTATCCTTTGAAAAATGAAATACAAAGTCAAATATTCATGCATGCTGATGCATGTGCACTATGAGTTTAGCACACTATGAGTTGTGCACTATGAGTTTAGCACACTATTAATTAGTTAAGTGCACTATGAGAGAGAGAGAACAGAGAGCAATGGGGTTTAACTTCCACTGGACACAAACTATATAGGTCATTTTGGGACTAACATATGGTTTAATTTTATTCTAATAAATTGCTTGCATGTAGGGTTCTTTAACAGTGGGAGGAAATCAGAGTACCTGTAGAAAACCCAAAAGGTTGGACAGGTGACCCTACTCCTTGCCACGTACAACTGGAGATTCAAAACCACGCCAGTTGACTCAATGGCAGACAGTATGATAAAGCGCATGCACGCTAACCATTCGGCCACCATACACACACCCCACCCCAATACTAGTCATGATATGTAAGATCACCATTTGATATTGTCTGGGAATATATAAGTAAAACCATTTCACAATCATTACATGCATGGTTTAGGTTATCTACAAGTTATGAATGTGGTAGCCATTGATTGCTGTAGTTTATTCAGTTGAAATAGAAATAAAACACAATTAATGAGCATTAATAAGGCTTATTTAGCACCATAAAATGAGAACCTATTCCCACAACATTACACTTGGCAGTATTAATGACCAGGGACCTGTTTCACAATATTTTGTTAATTTGATTGGATAATATTAGATTGATTTTAGTGCTTAGCCAATCAGTATTGAAGTATCTACTAAAATTTGGATTTTATCTTTAGTTACGATTTTGAGAAACAGGGCCCAGTAAAGTAACAATTACTGCATAACTTGAATCATAGCAATCGGAGTTAAATGACTGATACAAGATTTTTAACATTTGTCACAATTTCTTTTTCAAATAAACTTATTTCCTCAAATATTAATTTTCAGTGAAATAAAAATTTGGTACCACACCTTCTTACTACTGGTAAAGATAAGAATGACCTATATAATATGTAAGCTTTCAACAGTCATAACAATATCACAGACAGTATATAAACAGAGTTCTCATATAGTTAATATGCTTGAAGAGATATTACAATTCTACATATCTGACGATGTGTTGAAAGTTATAATATTTAAAGTGTTATAAATAACTCAATGGAAATCACTAGCATGATAATTGGGTTCAATATTCTTTTGTTTTAAATACTGGCAGCAGAGAGAGAGAGAGACATCCGGTTAAACATCCACTTGACACAAACTAGGTCGTTTCGGGACTAACATATGGTTTAATTTTTTTCTATAATTTGCTTGCATGTAAGGATCTTTAGCAGTGGATGGAAACGGTAGGTCCTGGACAAACAAGGAATCAAACCCATGCCACCTGACTCAATGATAGACCTTCTAATCCAATGCACACTCTAACCATTCGGCCACCCATCGTATGGAAATCCCAAGTTCTTGTTCTTAAGCCTCATGACAAATAATTTTCCTTGAGCTCTCGGTGATGCCAGAATATTCTATGAGGCAAGAAAGTGCCGTAAGATTTAATTTGGAATTAATAGTTTGAAAAGTTCACAGGTTTTACAATGTAAAGTTATAACACTTACCTAACCATAAAAACAAGAATTATAATATCCACACTTTTTTTTCTAAAGATTTCAAATCATTTCCTGTACACCTATTTAAGGACAAGATTTCATTTCAAATTTCCGTTCTTTTGACAATAAAGTTGACAAAGACAGGAAGTTGTTTTTTCGTATTTTTTCTCCTCAGTCTTGAAGCAACAATCTTGTCATTTTCTTTAGCTGTCAGTATCGGGAATTTAATCGCAACAAGTTGGCTATATAGCAATTAATTTGTTGACAAGAACTTGAAGCCCAGGAGGATTTCAGCCAAGATTCTTTTTATTGTTGTCCTCTTGTGACAATGTGACAGAATTTATGCAGACCTAGCAGTTGCTGTATCATGTTTCCTGAGAGTCATTTATTAAGTTGTCATGGATAAGCCAGTTTTTCATGTTCGACCTCCACACAGTAAATAGAGCCTAAACAATGAATTATCACCTCTTAATTCGTGGATTTAAAATAAATCTCCCATGCTTCTGTTGATCTCCCCAAACAGATGTTTTAGTTACATTATTTTAATTATAAAATAATCTTTAAAAGGCATCTACACCAATCAAAATGATGATAATGATGATGTTGATGATGATGATGATGGTACTGGTGATGAGCATCCATCAGTTATATGTATACAAGGCAAGTCCAAAGATCAAGATAGGTTGCCAGGCAATGAAACATACGCCCACAGCAGCTAAATCGTCCAAGCGGTCGACAAGGTTTGTCGCATATTTATTCTTTTGTAGGTAATTTGGGGCATTAAATAGACAATTTCATACACATGACATTATAATTTTCTTCGTTTGAGGGTTTATAAGGCTCTAAAAACTAAAAGAAGGGCCTTAACTCTGGAAGTAATCTACAGAAATTATTGAAATTTGACAGGCCTTTTTGTTAAACTAATTCAAATAATCCATATAAATTTCATACTGATTAATTGGATGATAACTTTTGTCGTTCGAACGTTCACAAGGTTCAACAAAGTAAAACAAAGGCCATAACTCCCGAAGATATTAAAGTAAGTTATTGTAAGTAGTTTGTAGAGTGTTCACAAGAAACTTTGGACGACGGACGGACGGACAGACAGATGGGGGCGACGGCAATATATGCCCACATTTCTATGTGGGCGTATAAAAATGATGATGATGAAGATCATAGGCATAGGTGCCCAATAAATTAGGGTAGAGAGTGGAGGAGGGGTTTGGGGTGAATAACCCATTCAGAAGCCGGTTTTCTGCAAACGCGCAAAAGTCACCAAGTGGACCCCTCTTGATATAGAAAGTGACCATCCAATTGAGATATCTGCTTTGGTCTCTTTCAAGCATTTTCAATAATAAATGAAATCGTCCTGTTTTCAAATGAAAACAAAAAAACAGTAGAAGAACTTGATTCAGACCAGACACACACCCAAAAAAATATCTATGCTTGGGGTAGGAGCCCAATGGTTAACATGTGCGTGTTGGTTCAGAAGGTCTGTGATTTCGATTTTCCGCTTGTATGTGCCAAGAAGTAGTATCGCCTGTCCAACCTCATGGGTTTTCTAAAGGTCTTCTGGTTTCCCCCCCACAGGCAAGTGAATTATTGAAATAAAATTCATACATTATGTTAGTCTCGAAATGACTGAGTTTGTGTCGAGTTGATGTTAAACCCTATTTCTCTCTCTATTTACGCTTGCCATACGACATAATACTAACAGATTGTTATGTAAGATATCAACACTGACAGTGAGTTTGAAAAAGGTTAACAACATAACTTGTTCATTTCGTTTCCAATGTTATTCTAACATCAGACATAATTTGACAGCTTTAAACACAACTTCTTTAAAGGAGTATCCATTTTCTGAAATTCGAAAAAACATGCAATATTGCATAAAGAGGAGAAGTGTTATTTTATATAATGATATTCCT
The DNA here is from genome assembly GCA_948474765.1 of Patella depressa. NCBI lineage: Eukaryota > Metazoa > Mollusca > Gastropoda > Patellidae > Patella > Patella depressa. Next base: position 11,230,761 of record OX419716.1, read on the forward strand.
TGTTGACTGGCTGTCTATTCTAATATGCTCATTTCGTGTCATATTAACTAATCTCCGTAACATAACATGGGAATAAGATAACGTATCAAAATATCCGCTCATGTCATCTGATGAACCCTGCTAATCTTCATGAGACTTCATATTTAATAGGAAAATAATGTCTTAATTTATTTTAATCTCCAGGATTAATCTGCATTCTGTTATAGACAAGTCGTCATGCACTGCCATATGGTTGCTTATCTCGAGTGTTTTAGGGGCTTGTTATATTTGATCAAGCATTATTCCTAATATTTTTAAAATTTAAACTTCCAGGATAAGATTAAATCATCAGCATGCTTTTACTGGTACATTAATGGATGTGTATTTCATTTGATAAGATCTGACTACTTTGAAAACAATGGGGATGAACAAATTAGATTGCATGTAAAATTCAAAACAGGTCTGCCAATCTAACGCTAAGATTGGGACCATTTCTGATTGATTAGGAAATGAAATGCAATGGGGCTTCTTATTCTCCACCAAACCTGCTATTAATGAAGACAGCCATACACATTTTTCCCAGTGTGTATATGCCTGCTCGTCATCAGATTTCAATTGTGAAGGGTTCTTTTACGTGCACAGCACTTCACTGATTGACAGACCTGATCCAACAAAAAGCGTTTACCATTCGGCCTGGTTAGTGAGTTGGAGTTGCATACACATATTACAGTCTAAAGGTGTTTTTCAAGAAGTTCAGCTAAGGCTTCGATGACCTCCACCATATGAAATTCAGATCGGTTGTAGTGGAAGGTCGCGTCACAGGTCATGCGAGCGTCTTTTATCCCATGATGTCAGACATTTGATTAACCAATCAGTGTTGATGTTTCTAGTGGGATACCCACAGTTCCGTGCATCTCTCACCAAGATTGAACGCTGGTTATATAACAACTCTTCCAGATCCCAGTGTAGTAAAGACAAGTGAAATGAAATTTTGAACTATATAAAATGAAATGAAATAGAATTCGCATTTTAGTTTGATAGGGAAATTATGTCAATCTAGTGTTATTTTGAATATGACATAATATAAAATCAACATTTATTCATTTGTCAAAAGTGATAATGTCTCTTAAATAGAAATAATCGAAGATATTTATCATTTTCATATTGTCTTTTAAATAAAGTGGAACTTTAGATCCAGTAGCAGTTGTGTATTCAGCCTTAAATCTCTATCATGATATTTATTTTAATGTCAGGCCAATAATGGAATCTAACCTATGCTAATAATAACATTGTTATAAATGATCAATTATGTCATGCCAATATGACATGTTAGATCATATGGATTCATCCCAAAATAACTGATGATACTAAAAACAGCTTGAACTAATAAATTTTCCTAAAACAGTTACCTAAATCCCTATCCTCAGGTTAATGAAACTATTATTATCCAATCAATGCTATGGTTCGATAATCTATGTGTCTATATCAGATAAGATGATTGGATGGTTTTTTATAAGCGTGTGTCAATAATCAGCGATATTAACCATCAAGCTTCTTTAATCGCTACACAAATAAAAACCCTTGTAACAGTTACAATAGTCAAAGGTATTTTCAGATCACCGAGGGTTATTGTCAGTCTTGGGTTACACTTTTTGTTGACAAGAGGAATTGACATCGTCACCGTAAAGGTACATACAATATCTTCTGTGTTTGCGTAGCGATTGGGCCAGGACATCACTACATGGTGTTAGTCTCTCTTTAAACTACCTAACTTAAAGACTGAAACTTAATTACTTCTTGTAGCACATGTACATTTTAATCTAATTTTAAAGTTCAACTGTCAGACAAAATGAATTCTTATTCTTTTATCTTTGTGTTCCCCATCCCCAATAGCTACTAAAAAACAAAACACTGAGTCTGTCTGATGTGAAAATTTATTAAATTAAGATAAATGACGATGTTAAAATCATAGACACATTTTAAATATAGAAGCATATATACAAAGATACCAGTAACACTTGCTTGGTTAATAATCCGCCAAAGCATAAGCATATATTTTCAAATGTGTTTGACTAATTTTGCTCATTTTGGCTCAACTAAGGAGAGCAGTTTCTAATACATGATTTTGTTTGGGTTTTTTTCATAATTTTTTTCAAGCCTTGTTGGTTTTATTTTTTTTTTGGTGTAATATCAAGTCTTTTCTCCAGCAATTTAAGATATATGACTGAATTTGCATCGAAGGAATCTGAGAAGCTGATATTTTATATCAGAAGATTGAACTGTTAGAAGGTTTGTTTAATGTAATGCTATTCTATGCATGTGGCTGCTGGTCTTTACCTGCCATGGGTCTTGTAGAACGTGTGCAGGAGACCACATGTGATACTGCATGTGTTTTGTAAACAGACTTGTGTAGAATATATAATAGCAGTATTGTTTAAGCTAGTTATAAGATTATATAAACAACCTACGCTGTGAACACTAAACACATATTCTAATAGGTTGATGGTCTCTCTGATAAATGTCAATGTTTTCTCCTCGGAAAAAAAAATATTCGTCCAAAAATAGTTCTTCAAATGTACCATATCTATGTGCATTCAGAATTGAAATACTGTTTCACTCTCTGCAGTTCCTGTAGCATCATGGGAGCATATTTCAGAATTGAAGAATTGTTTTGCTGTGTGCATGCAGTTCCTGTAGCATAAATGAATGTTATGATTATTTAAATTCATATATTTCTTCCTCTGTTTGAGGGTGTGTGTGTGTGTGTGGCTGAATTGTTAGCGCGTTTGCGGCAGAGATCTATTCTCAAAGTATGAAACAGATGAATCTCTGTGCGCAGAATATGCTATGAAGACAATTTGACCAAAATGGCAGGTGCTAAGGTCCACTCTTATTTTGAATTCCAACGGTTCGGGGACCCTTGAAATGCTGCCAAGAGGGCCATGTATGGACTTCAATATTTTGTTCCATTTGAACCATTGACAAGGGTAAAAATCAGGCCGTAAAATCCTCAGGAACTTTCTTAATCTGCACCAGGATTGATCCTGAGACGGACATCCTTGTTAAGTAACCAGTGCAATAGTCAGTAGGATGTTCCATCTGGAATTCTACTGAGCGAGAGAGAGAAATCAGGTTTAACATCCACTCGACACAAACTAGGTCTTTTCAGGACTAACATATGGTTAATTTTTTTTTAATAATTCATATGCGCATAGTGGTCTTTAGCAGATGGAGGAAAACCAACAAGTTTGGACAGGCAACTTCACTCCTTGTTGCGGAAGGAGGTTGAACAGGCAACCGTATGCCTTGTCACGTACAACCAGGGAATCGGAACCATGCCAATTGACTCAATGCCAGACCGCATGATACAGCGCGCACGTGCTAACCATTCAGTCATCCAACCCCGCAATTCTACTGAGAAAATGAAATGGAGTTTAATGTCCTACATTTGTTCCTACTAAAGAGAGAGAGAGAGAGAGAGAAATGGGGTTTAACGTCCACTCAACACAAACTAGGTCATTTTGGGACTAACATATGGTTTCATTTTATTTCAATAATTCGCTTACGCGTAGGGGTCTTTAGCAGTGGGAGGAAACCGGAGTGCCCGAAGGAAACCCACGAGGTTGAGAAGGCGCCCCTATCTCCATGCCACATACGCTCACACCAGGGCTCGAAACCACAGCCGCAAGCCAGAGGTGACCGGCCAGCTAGAGGTCGAAGCGCGGCACTCTAGACCACTAGGCCATCCCAACCCCCCCCCCCCCTACTAAAGAGGGATCTACTCTTTAGAATTAACTGTTCACAAGTGTCCATTGTCAAATGAAGGAAAATGATTTTGCTCAGGGAAATGTAATGTAATAAGTCACTTCGTATTCAATTCAGGATGGCCATCGTTTTTACTAGGAGTTAGTTTTAAAGGTGTCAAAGACCATGCATGATTTATTTGTGATTCATTATTCTAAATAAAAAATTCAAATTTTATTCGAAAATAATGATCAAACTTCACCAAAAGTCGTTAGTTCCGATTGTTCATGCCACTACATGTTAGAGCAAGAATTAATTTTGGACTGACAGCCTCCTTTTCTTAATCAATCATTTGTAATTGGAATAAGAAACCTGTAGAAGTATTTAATACTAGAAATTGGTACCAAATCTATTGAATACCAGACTAGTTTACTCTAAGTCCATTGATCGCCTGGACCTGGATGAAATTGATCAAGTGTCTTCATTTGTTGAAACATTCATCTTGGACGATAACGAACTAAGTTCAACAAGTAGGAGGTACATATTCAAGTAATGGATAGTTACAGTCCTAAATAGCTAATTACCGTACAATACTACAAATCAGGAAGTGATTAAAAACAATGTGTCTATATGGACTACATATTTCTCTTGTGCAATTCTTGATTCTTACATGATGTAGTGAAGAGTCTCAAGGGGGTACAGGAGCGTCTCCCCAGAAAATTTTGAAAGTTTGAAGTTGATTTCTTTGCATTTACTCTTTCAAATGTATAGGCCTCCTCCAGGGTTTGCCCTGTATATGCCCCCCTCCCCCTCCCCCCCCCCCCCAATCTGCCCCACAACTCCAGTAACAAATAAATCTAGTAAAACTATACAGATTACAAGAATCATGTGACTCTTCCTTCTTTGAATCCATAAGCCGACAAAAACAAGATGTCATTTAAATTCCAGCTTTAAAGATGGATTTCAGGCATTTCTTGGCATTTCAATTTAATGTAATTATGGTCGAACTACAACCTTTGTTAAGCTGTCTTCGCTGAAGAAGAGCTGACAATATAACAACCAGGTTAAAAAACAGTTGTATAATTATCATATAAAATCAGAATTCATTATCACTTATAACACCATTACGATGGAATTATTCGCTCCGATTACAATTGCCCCATCTCAACAATGATACCAATAATGTACAAATTCAGGTTTATTTCACACTTGAGAGCAAATTCATACCAGAACATTTTAAAATACTGAACAATGCAGTTGATTGCATTCTTTAACTTTGCCCTCTGTCTTGTTTGAGATTCCGAATGTCATATTCAACAAATTATTTCATCAATATTTGAGATCCACAGACCCAAGTTCAGTTCCTTTAGTACTACATCAATCATTGCTTTAAGAGCAGCAAATACTGGTACCTGGTTAAAAATAAAAACCCAATACTATGAGAAATTGATCAGATGAAATCCGCGTAAATGGCATCATTCAATGACAAATTGATCAAGTAGTTAATACATGTCAACCAGTCTTTGCAGAAGCAATTGGAAAAGCTCTCAGTCAATCAGATCTCTATCAAAAATGCAAGGTTGACTCCGCTATTTAGTTACCCCTCCTATTCTATTGATAACTGAATTGCCAGTGAAAATCAGACATTAGTTAAGGGTCATCACCCCTAGAAGTGATACTGTACAAATATTATCTCTGCACAGTTAATATAAGAGTTACCGTTATCAATAAATTTGTATGCTTTACAAACAGTTGGTGTGAAGTAGGGCTGTTGACATGCCTTCTTATTCAAACGAAATTGTATATTTACATTTCGCACCTAATAATAGTTGAGGTATTGTAAAAATCCTTTTTACTACTCAAACCTATAGGAACATCAGGCTTTCATGTAACTATATACATACGCCACAGTCAAGTTCTTACCCCTGGGTCAATAACACTCTTAAAGAAACATTTATATTATCAAACACTAGAAGCAGGTGGTAATTATTCACATTATTATCACACAACTAAATAAAATCTGTCTTGAAATTTGAACCATGCATTTCTTAAATGCAAACATTTTCGATACAGATTTCACAAAATAATCCTTTGTATTTTTCATTTAACAGTAGATATTGTTCTAACTAGTATTGAAAAATGCCCTTGTTGGTAAAACACCTTTAAGTTTACATGTGCATTGACAGTAAGTCTCAAGTTCATGCTATCCCCAAGTGCATATATTCATAGGTTATTGAGGGAAGTAATCATTGCTTATATCCAGAGAGAGAGAGAGAAATGGGGTTTAACGTCCACTCAACACAACTAGGTCATTTCGGGACTAACATATGGTTTAATTTTATTTCAATAATTCGCTTGCGCGTAGGGGTCTTTAGCAGTGGGAGGAAACCAGAGTGCCCGGAGGAAACCCACGAGGTTAAGAAGGCGCCCCTATCTCCATGCCACACCAGGGCTCGAAACCACAGCCGCAAGCCAGAGGTGACCGGCCGGCTAGAGGTCGAAGCGCGGCACTCTAGACCACTAGGCCATCCCAACCCCCGCTTATATCCAGTCTTTCATACAAATAAATAGGGGAATACCTCGGATTGCTACTGCAATCCACCCAGTAAATAAATCCAGCAATCGCTTCCGAATATTTTGAGCCCAAACTGTCAGATAAGCTATTTTAACAATTTCGTCACATTTTGGCATTTATACTCAAGTCCCACTTTCATCAACGAGTAACCTGTAATATGCAAGACTGTTCCTTAAATATTATTTTCAAATGTCTTAAGTCATGCTGCATAAACATCAGTGCATGTTAAATAATAAATGTATGCATTTAATGAACGCCTTTTCTCTCATGGAATATAATATGCAAGTTTTATCTTTAAGTGCAGTATGAATAAAACACAACCTTTCACTTTCAATAATAATATTATGTAACAGATAACTTATAGAATTTCAAGATTTTAAACATATTAGAGTACAATTATACAGTATGAAATCCCCTGATGCACTTTCGAGTTGGTGCCAACAATATAAAAACATTAAAGAAAAATCAAAGAGCTTGTGTAAAGTTGAGATAACGTAAAACACGGCACCGATGATGAATATGTTTGTTTTATGGAATCAATCCATCATATTGCATTGTATTAAAGACAAACTCTATCTCTTATAAATTTCATCAAAGGTTTGCATTGTGCAAGAAATCAGAAAGCCTATTACTGCCATTATTGCACTAAAGTTATAGTTAGTCAAATATCATTATATGCTGCATCTGTCATCTCAGTGTTCTTGATAATTTAGAATTCAATCAGAGATTTATTACAACTGGAAACAATTTTTTATTAACTAGTTATACAAGAAACCAATAAGCTTATTATCGTCGTTGTTGCACTGAAGTTAATTAGACAAATGTTGTAATATGCTGCATCTGCAAATACAAGTCTGTCATCTTATTGTTTTTTATCATGTGTAATTCCATTAGAGATTTATTACTACTGGAAAACAATTTCACTTTATAAGTTATAAAATAACTTATGGATTGTAGATCACTTAAAGATTCATTATGGGAGATTTAATAAAGAGCTGGCAGTGCTGACTATAATAGTTAAAAATTATATAATGTAAAGGAAATTTGCTGAAAATTTCAGTCAAATTGATCCACCCTGAACCAAGTATTTAGTGATTGAGTTTTGGGCCTAGCCTTGATCATCATTATTAACGTCGATGCGATAAAAAACATAATCTTGATTATCCATTTTTTTTATTTAATCAGCAGCAGCAGACCGGTTTTTAATCCGGTACATAATGAAGGTTAGCAATGACTTTGAGGGTTGATTATGGTCTGGATAAGTTAATTAATGTCTAATTAATAATTTAGATAACATTTCAGGAGACCAAAAATAGGCAGATTTAACTCTTGCATAATGTATATTTAAGAATTTGTTCACATTTTTAATCAGGAACTGTTGCCATTCTCTTATCAATCTTCTTAGCCTTGCTTGTGTTGTGATGAGAGCCACGATAGGTAAGTGGGTAACACGCTGGCTCACCAGTCTGGAGGTTGTTGATAGCTCCTGGTGTTGGCCGAGAAAGTTCATCAGGATTTTCAAGCATGGTTTTCCTTTAGCAGTGGTGCAGGACTGAGGTCCTGACAAGGACAGCTGTCTAGTCCTTAGGATGGCACGAAAAAACAAGGTCCTGTAGCCCGTTGTCTGGGCAAAATTTCCCTCGTAGGACACTGTATGGCAAATACTCGTCTTCATTGTACCAGCCTAGTTGTACCAGAACAGTAGGACGTTAACGTGTTGTGATGCTCTTCACAAAAAGCCTAACACGGTGCTAATAGCAATATGATCGACACAAAACTTAACATGCTTATTATTATTAATTGGACAATTTTGCCTCGATTACGTTTTCGATTTTTGATATGACATCACACTTCCAAGATGTTATAGCGTTGGTTAATAATATAGTAGACTCGTATTTTTTAAATTAGTAGCTTTGTCTATAAACCAAGATAACACATAACTGAATGGATCCTGACATGTGGATTATGAAATGAATAAAATGATAAGCTGCTAGCAAATCAATGGATTATTAAAAATTAATCAGAATATGGTGATTTTTATGTTGCTAGATGATATTTCCACGAGATACTTATCAGGTCTATTATTCACTTTATTTTATGACAAAATTAAAAATTCTACTTTCATCGATTTTCTGAGTCATTCATATCTTCCATAAAACAATTAGTACGCTAAGAGTATAGCAATGACAAGAAATGAAATGGGGTTTAACATCTCAATCCTGCTGGCATCCGCTATACAGTGTGCTATAAGAGGGAATTTTTCCCAGAGAGCAGCACTATGGCCTACATTTATTTAGACTTCCAACTGTCAATGGTTCTTTTGCGTGAACGCCAATGTGTACATGGTACTGCTGTTTTTTTATCCCATCCAAACAACTAGACAGCTGTCCTTGCTAGGCCCTCTGTCTTGCACCACCAGCAAAGGGGAATCCATGCTGACAAGTCCTGAGGAACTTTATAACTCTATATCCATACTAGAAATGATCAGTAAAACATCTTGATTTAAGACAAATCTAGGCATCATGATTTCCCTTCCCGTCAGATGTTTTGAGTAAGAACAAAGATAATACTGTGTTAAAATGAGATGAGGAAGATAGAACAGCGACTATATGTAGATAAATACATACAAACATACAATATCAAGATTTTATAAAACCAAATAAACCTAAAGATCATCATGATATACAATGATTTTACAAGATATTTTAAAATAGGAACCATTTTACTTCTCTTAAATAAAAATTCTACAAATTCTTACAACTGAATATTTTTTGTTAAACACAGGAGAAAGAAGAATCATTTCCGTACAGATTAAAGAAGATAGGTCTTATTTGAAATAAAATAATGGTGTCTTATTAACATATCAAATAAATCTTGGCATTTTATTTTGACACTGCACAAAATATACACATATTTTTTTTTCATGTCTTTATCATAATTTTATTATATGAAAATTGAAGTCTCGAGCTTGATTTGAGTGTTATAAGAAGAGAGAGAGAGAAATGGGATTTAAGGTCCACTCAACACAAACCAGGTCATTTTGGGACTCACATATGGTTCAATTTTATTTCAATAATATGCCACCCTACTTCTTGCCATGTACGACTGGGGATTCGAAAGCACGCCAGTTGACACAATGGCAGGCTGTATGATACAGCCCGCGCACGCTAACCATTCGGCCATCCCCCCACCCCAATGTAAAATAATCAATATGAGTACTTATCAGCTTCCGAAAAATGCAAATCACGCACAGTTTCTTTAATGGCTGACTTATTAAAGTAATATGGTGGAATGTTTCTGTAACTCATCAAGATGAACATAAACTTGTCTAGTGGAGTCTTTTCTAGTATTTTATTTGCTCATCAGATAATTTTACAACCCAACTGCAGACTTTTGTGGACAATTTATTGAGAGAAATACCTCATTGTACCTTGTGTAATTATTTCATTAATTCAAACCAGACGATTAAATGACAAATTTATCTCTGCTAAAGATTTCAAGAAACAGGGTCCAGGTCTACTTTCTACATAAATTGTATTAGCTAACTGTTAGGAAACTAAAATGAAATAAAATATTAAGTTTAACGCCCTACTGTTCTGCACAAACTTGGCTAATGAAGCTGAGCATACTCCATGCAGTGCGCTATTCGGGACATTTCGCCTGGACAGTGGCATATCCACCTATTCTTCATTGAACTCCAACTGTCAAGGATTGTGCATGCACAATCTGTACATGGTACCTTGGTTTTTTCATCCTGCACCCTGACCCCTTTGATAGTGAGCAAGAACCTTACTCACTGCCGCACAAATAATTTTAATAATTCTTATCCCCATATTTATACAAGTAGCTTAAATGAGATTTTGAAATAATTATTTATTCAAATTATTGTTTGGATAGCCAGATTGCTTATTTTAAGTTAAATAATTAACAAAGATCTCATAGTAGTGATCAATTATTTTCTCAAAATATCTAATTTATAAAATATCATGTATCCACTTGAAGAATTCATTATTGTATGGATGGTTTGTTACAAGTTAATGAGAAGACATGCCAAAGACTTGTTGTCAAGGTAATACAGTAAGGTAATTGGCGTAAACTATAGTCGTATATGATAGAAATACAATAGACAATGATTTGGTACTCATCGTTCTATCAATGGGAGTTCTATTATCATACAGGGGGTTGGATGGCCAAATGGTTAGGGCGTTGTATCATAAGGTTTGTCGTTGAGTCAACTGGTGTCGTTTCGAATCTTTAGGGATCTTTAGCAGTGGGAGGAAACCAGAGTACGGACAGGCCTTGACTTAATGACATGCACCACTTGTTAAACCACCAGACCACCCTACCCTCCTATAAAACAAACAGACTATTCTTACTTTGCTGCATATATCTGTATTGGGCAAGTACTATTTCCTAAAAAAGGGTTGAAATATATACATTGACTGTTATTGTCTGCTAGTCAACCATCTCTGGGTGTGTATCACTGGACATGCATCAGCCCCAAGTTCACAAAGCGTTGCCAAACTTAAATTAAGAAATAACTCCAATTTGTTCTCCTTATTGTAACATAATAGTCCTTTATAAAACTTTTTTTTGTTTTAATGTATCAAGAAACTATGTGCAAAGTTTTGTGTTTCTGGATCCAACACATTTCTCATTAGCAGTGATTGAAAGTTGAGTGAATTCTAAACTTCTGAGAAAGCTTTGTGAACTCGGGGTCTGAATCTTCATCAAGTTCAAATACTAGATGCCATGAAAACACTGGACCTTCTATTAATGTCAGAATCGGCATGTGCACTACAGTATACCCTGCAGCCATTCTATGTTTTATCTTCATGTGTGTAACATCGTCTGTCTCCATCATACTTCATGTTTTTATTGAATGTAAATAAGGCACACTTAAAGAAGATGACTAGCCTAATTTATTTTTTAACAAAAAGCATTCAAGAATCAACCATTAATGCCAATATTATGGTTTTAGGATAACAATAACAACATTCTTGTCAAATGTTCTAAAATGTGTATCATTTTTGTGTGTCTATATCTTTCTCTAGTCCTTTGTTCATATCCCATCATTCCCCATGTCTTGGTTGTAGATAGATGCTCTACAGATATCACAGTGGGCTAAATGTACATTCTGCTCATTCTGTAGCCAATATCCGATTTTTTATTGGGAGATAATTCATACACCAGTAATTAAATTATATTATCCCAAACATGCGGTTATGTATAATAATATGTCAGTATGACATGTACATAATGGCAACAGCTGAAAGTCATAGCACTGCATTTAATACATTAACTCTGCATGAAAACAGTTGTATCTTGTCATTTTAAATCATAATGCAAATTTATGGTCCGTTCAAAATGCATGAAACCAAGCTTTTCAATGTTTCCTAAAAGACTTCTTTTCTCAATGGTTAACATGAAGTTACGGACAAAAGCATTAAGATTCACAGCAAGAGTCTAAAGATTTAAGAATGTTAAGTCTTTTCAAGCTCAAGTTAAGATTTAATATGTCTATAATTAGCAAAAAAGACAATATTCATCTATCCAGAAAATATAACTGGCTTTTTTTTAGTTGAACAACAGCCAAATGTGTAATTACAAAATGGAAAATTTTTTGAATTTATCAGGAACTCCTGTTTCAGATTTTTCACCTTCAAATTAAAATGCAATCTTTAATAGGATTCCTGAAGATGATTGTAATAATAGAATTTTTCATAGATATTTTTTATCTTTTCTGCACTGGGCAATATGAGAGAGAGAGAGAGAGAGAGATGGGGTTAGACTTCCACTCGACACAAACTAGGTGATTTCGGTAGTAACAAATTGTTCAATTTTATTTCAATAATTCGCTTGCGCTTAGGGGTCTTTAGCAATGGGAGGAAACCAGCAAATCTGGAGAAAACTGACAAGGTTGGTTGAGGAATGTGACTCTAACTAGAGGTTGGTTTTTTGATCCCTGCATTGGCTGAGAAAGTTCATCCAGATTTTCTGCCGTGGTTCCCCCTTGTCAGTGATGCATTACAGCTGTCTAGTCATTTGGATGGGACAAAAAACTATGGTCCCATGTACACAATGGCATGCACGTAAAAGATCCCTTGACAGTTGGAATATAAGAGTAGGTCATAGTGCTGCTATTGGGTCAAAATTCCCCTCATAACACACTGTATGGCGTATACCTGTCTTTATTAGCACAGTTCGGAGCAGAACAGTAGGACGTTAAACTCCTTTTCATTCTAATTGTGCAGTATTCCTGTATCTTTTGTCTTGCATGTGCTCCTTTTAGTAGTTCTAGCAGTTCTACAGTTCTAGTAGTTATAGCAGCAAACATGACAATAAAAATATACCTACAAAATAACCTGCCAAAATTCCTACAAATAACTTTAATTGAATAAAATGTTGTAACAGACACATACTTAACTTCTGACAAAAGCTAGAGAATATCTGATGTCTGTTTTAGTAGAAAGCCATCCGTTTCCCTGCTGTTTTTTTTATTCAACTTGCATTGATGACATAAGCAAGTCTATAATTCTCACATAAGATCAAGTATCCCACAGGGAATGAGGATACTGATATGACGTACAAAATATGCCAGATTAACTTAGCGTAGATTAACAGAACAAACGGGTTCGGTCCTCCCTGGACACAGGGAATCAGGATGTGCAGAAAAGAGCCAGTATAGGCAGCAGCATAGCCAAACCCAATAAATAGATATGGTCCCAAAGATGCTTTAGGTCAACTGCATTGACAAAATAGTTGATTTTCTGTCAGGAAAGTAAAAGGATACAAACCATTTTAATAAAAAAACTCTGGTTAATATATGTTTGACATGTATTATATTATTTTTTGGCTATGACCAACCCAGATGGCACAAAATCTAAGTATGCAACTCAGTACAGGGATTCCAAGGGCATATAATACTCCCCATATTCCAGAAGCAATGGTCCAAACCCCTCTGGCCATTGCTTGATTGGCTTCTGATACAAGTACAGCAACATGACAGTCCTACGTTTAATCTGGGTCTTCCCGAAAACTTCGGACAGTGATTTAAGGTAATAAAAACGGTGAAAGTATGTTCTTTTCCAAACAGTATTGTTTATATTTTATTTGATTTGATAGCCACATTTGACAAACAATTAGTTTTACTGCAATATTCTGTTATGCACTGGTTAATTGAGCTTAATAAAATCGAGAGCCATGACGTAACATTATGTAGACATATTTGGTCCAATTTGGCACTCAGTTTTAAACATACTTTTGTAACACAGTTAGCCATTGGTTGTTAACCGGACTATTGGCCAATCATAATTTAAAACAAGAATTTTCCCTCTTTACAGTGGTGAGTAGTCTGATAGCTTTAATAAAATGGAACACTGCGAGGAGTATGAATACTCCCATGCTCCCAGGTGCAATCTGAAACAATATGCTAATTCTATTTGGGAGTGGTTTGTGTGCACGCATAGTAGATAAAAAGCATGTTTTAAGGCAAGCGTAATATGAATAGTTAAAGTAAGATGTTAACCATGTTGATGACAACGGTAATGAGAAATCTTTCTGTGATAGCAATAATCAACAACCATTAAGATGTAATGAAGTAATATATTAATGCTGGTGTACCTATCTTAGTCTACTTCATGATCATAAAATGTCTCTTAGCCTTGTTAACTTTTGTCTCCGTGGCTATTTACTCGGTAATTGAATATTTATTGTGTAAAAACATGGAAGAAAGAGTGAGAGGAAGATGAGCTTTCCTGGAGATATTCGTATTAACGGGAATTCTACATGCTCGTAAAGTCAATAAACTAAGGCAGGTGAGGTATTTCAACTTTACCCAGCTACTTGTACATAGAAAACATATTTCTATTTCTCCATCAAATACCACCCAGACAATATTATGTAATCATTTACAACCAGAACTGTTGATAGATGTTGGGGAGAAGAGAGGACAACTTTAATACAAGGTCCTTGATTTCCATACGTTTTAAGTGATTAATTTTTTTCGTTTTCTATAATAAGTGACTTCATATTTGCCTGAATATCTCTATATTTACCCAATTTAATATCCCCAGATACCGATTCAGCCAAAGGGATAAAAATATTACTTCAACAATGTTTGGGGAGGATATGAATATTAGTTAAATCATGGGTACTATGTGTGTTTGAAAAATATTTAACGGGGCAATGTACAACTCCCATCTTCCACAACTGTTCCCACTCCCTTCAAACACCACTGCACTTAAATGCTGTTACTATATCATAAAGAAAAGGAACTTATCTATTTTAGGGTAAAAATATAAAAAAACAGGTTTTAATTGCAGTGGACACCCTTCCTGTGTGGTCAAATGTTGAAAACATCCCATGAACAATATTATGTCAGTACACAGATGTATGCAACCTTTAGCAATCCCATATGTTTATCAATTATTTTCTACAATTCTAGGAAAGCTTATCATTTCTTTAATTCATATCGATATCCTGAATTAAATTTTTGCACTGTTAACATCGCTTGATTTTTGACCATATAATTTCTGGTAGGACATTTTGAAAACATACTCGGCATTCATTTCTACTGATCTACCTGTGAGTAATTGAGGCAAGAATTCAGCCTGATGCAACGTGATATCAAAGACTGTATTCGAAACCAAGGATTGCTAACGCAAGACATCGAGAGCAATGTGAATAATTTTTATCTCAATTACCGTGTAATGGATGATAAAGGGCGAGGAATTGCCAAGTACAACTATATGACATGTATTATTTGTACATAAATTGAGACCTTACTTCAACACATGTCCACATTACAACAAAAACTCACAGTAAAAGTAGTACTTTGTTTTATAATTAGCACAGACAGTTCTTAAAAAAACCTGTTATTGTTTCCCTACCCAGTAGTCAGCCTACTCACTCAATCCACATTAAAATAACACTAAAGGTTTTCTTCAGGTTTCGAACTAACTCACCAGACAAAACCAAACATAGGGGGCCCAAAACCAACGAGTGGATAACAATGGAATGGCAACTAGGCTGTGTATGAGATGGAATCAACATAGCTGAAGTGGCAGGCAAGAAGAAGCACCTGTCTTATCCCATGTATATATACATATATATAAACAGCTTTTTACCTATTCTGTGTTAACTGATTTGTGGCTACCTAATGACACAAATACCACCCAATATTGTGCTAAATACAAACATAATAACAATGATCAGTCTGTAGAGAGGGGAGTACAATGACCTTATGTTAGTCCCGATGACAGCTACGATGTTTCTGGCTGCATTGTAGAAGTTTTGACATTCCGTGAGACTTGACGACAGGTATCATAATGCTTCCTGCTAGTTTATATGCAAAAAGTTTTGAAGGTTGACAGATGCATGTATACATGTATAAAGGTTTGTTATATCATAAACACTAGAGTTATATTCATACACAAAACGTGTAAGGAAGAAGACAAATGCTGAACATTTGTTCTTTTTAACAAGTTAAAAATACTTGCAGTTTCTAGAGACAGGCCTGGAAAAAAATGGTTTTAGATGTACCTACCAAAATGTCAGGCACTAATGAAATAGTACCAGGCATGTATTAATATAAGAGACAAATCAGTGCTGGACAAAATGACAGGAACCAGAGGTTTAGTGTCTGACATTGTCTGAGACAGGTGCCTTATTTTCAGGCTTAATACTAGAATACTTCAAAATTCAAACTGTTTTTAATCCTATGTGATTGAAATTGTCAGCCAACTGAATAGTCAAAACCATGCTGCACCGCGGGTGACTTAGTCAGTAGCTAACTGCCTGAGGTGTACATATTGGTCTGTTCTTCGAAGTGTTTACATGCGATTAAATAGATGAGCAATAGTCATCACATGAAACCAAATCGAATGTCTGACATCTTTCAAACATATGATGACTTATTGTATATAACAAAAATACACATGGCAGACATTTTTACACATCATGCTGTTCCTATAACAAAAACTTTTACCAGTCTGCATTGAACTCTTTCTATGGAAGGAATAATTCAAACAATCTGATTAAAATACAGATTTATATTTCGTTTCGTTTTTTTTTACACCTTCGAAAATCTGACCTGTTGTAGAGGGAGGTCGCATCAGGGGTCAAATCAGCATCCAGTCATTTTTGGACAAACATTTCATTTCAATAATGCACTTGTGTGTAGCGGGTCTTTAGCAGTGGGAGGTAACTGGAAGACCCAGAGGAAACCCATGAGGTTGGACAGGTGACCATACTCCTTGTCACATAAAACTGGGGAATCGAAACCACATCAGTTTACTCAATGACAGACCTTATGATACAGCACGCATGCTCTAACCATTCAGTCATCCAACTTTCCTTAGCTTGATTAGAAGCTGAATAATGACGACAATTTGTTGTGGATTTCAAATACTCATTTCTGCTTTAAATAGGTTAAATAACGCTAAAGATGTAATAAACCGACCCGTTTTATTATAGTTTCTGCTGATTACAAGACTTAATCATCATTAAATTGTACCAACAAAGTTAAACTTCAAAGTCTTCAGATGACCTTATAAAGAGATTTTTTCTAATTCATCAGTCCATTTTATTTGTTTGTGGTCGATTTAAACGATTATGCTAACGTTAATCATACTCCAGTATAAGAGAAGCAGAAACCATGGTAAATGAATTAGTCTAGACTATTAAAAGCTATGGTGTTTTAAGTCTTTATGGAGCATGAGTAGTTCTAAAAACCAAACATCTCCACCTCCATCTTCACGGGTGTCGGATGGAAAGATGGCACAAAAAATATCTCTATCATCCATTACAAATTGAAAGACCACCATCTTGTACAATTACTTTACACAGGATGAAGCAGCAACGCATCAACTTAACAGTGCTTTATCATGTTTTTTGACTGGGGTTTCCCCCCCTCCTCTATTTTTAAATTGAAATTTCACATGTCGCTCCAGATGCCAGTCAGTAACTGCAGGAAAGCTATTAAATGAATTAAATGTAGTCATGTAAACATCTGGTTCGAACTTGTCAGTAAGCTTATCTGTCAAGTACTCTTTTAAAATCTTTACAAAATAATTTGACTCATTTAAAAAAAGATAAAGATGGATTTTAATTCAGAGTCGACCACATCATTTAAAACCCATTAAATCAGGATTTTTTGAACTTTTGTTTCATTACCGAAATTAAAACTTCTTGCGTTCCAATCTCAAGTACAGATTAATTTCTAAATAAGGTATTAATTCTCTCTTTGAAGACATTTTTATTGATTAGTAAAATAACATATTGGGTTTGATATCGGACATGCTTAATACATCAGCTTTATTTTGGGGAATACTTCATTTAAGCCTGAGCATTAATTTCATTTAAGCTTGAGCACGATAAAAAAAAATGCAGTATCCGATTATGAATTGACATCAATAAAAAAAACAAGGTTAAAGCGACTAATCATCACTTCCATTTTTCAGACAAAACATTTAATTCTTCACGACTCAATCCACCATAAAAAGTACTCGCTTTATTTAAACATACATTATGCAAAAGGTAAATCTGCATATTGCAGGTCTTTCATTAGGCCTGAAATGTTGTCTAAATTATTAACTAGACATTAATTAACTTATCCAGACTGTAATCAACTTTGATGGCAACGCTAGCCTGTGATATTTCAGGGCTTGCCACGAGACGCGAGCAGTTGCTCGCGCTCGCGCTGTGCTCGCGTAACGGTAGATTTACGCGAGCTGTTCGTTGCTCGCGCAAAAATTTTAGGAAAAACCTGTAAAAATAATCAAAATATTGACAAGTTTATTGCCAAAACTAATCCAAAAATGTCAATAACGTCATAAATTCGTCTGTCAAACTGAGATTCATCAAGCTCCACGCGGCATTTCGTCCTTAAATTTGATTGGCTAATGAATCGTGTTACTAAAAATACACTTTATACCTGAACGTCATGACTGGTTTTCCTACGAACACCAGTAACAAACGCGTGATAATCGAGTCTAAAGCAAAGAATGTTTACATCCGGATGATTTGGCATTTCACGCTAAATGAACACGTTTCAAACTTATAATTATCGGTATTTCTTATTTTATCAGAATGTCGGTTTTTATTCCATTGTGCAGTCGTATAATTTTAAATCTAAGCGTAATAATTGGTTAATGGAAACCTGATTGCCCTACCTATCCACATTTATGTCGTGGGGTGAAGAAACCCGTAAGGAAATTGATTATAAAAAGAGTATGACTGTCAAAAACAGAAAAACGAGGGTCACACATGTTTACTGCAAACTCTGTGCCAGGAATAGCAATTTTGTTGCTCAATCGTTCATTTTGTTGTTTTGTTATACTAGTGCCAACTCATAGTAATAGTACTATCATGTAAATAAAGAATTGGAAAAAAAAAAATTAATTACAAACTTTAAATTTAAACAGCTTTGTCATTATTTATTTAACAAAAGTATCCAGGCAACAAATTGATTTTAAATTGAAACAATTTTACAAAATATGTTTGCTCACGCAAGCAACATTTTACGTGAGCACTTTTTATTGCTCGCCCTGCTCGCCCAAACCTAAATTTGCGAGAGCAGTCATCTGCTCGCCATCAATTTATTCGTGGCCAGCCCTGATATTTACTGGATTTGAATCTGATCTGCTGCTCAGTGTTCATTGTTGATTAAACCAATAAATGGATAATGGAGACTATGTTCTTCGTCATACACACTTCTGTATTTAATCTCTCATAATGCCCCTTTAATGACGACAACAAAACCAAAATTGAGGGGGTGGGGTGGGAGAAGATAGCAGTCAGCCCACTCTTACCAAACTCATTTACATTACCGACACCCACAACAAATGGGGGCGGGAGATGGAGGAGCAGTTTTGCCCAGCTTTACTCAACTCATTTTTATTACTGACACTCACAATGACCACATTTCACCAGTTTAAATAAAAGATGTCTGTGTCAAATGTTGAATTCTAATTTCTGCATCGGCAAGTGGAAATTTTTTCCATTTTCTAGCAGAAGGACAAGACAGTGTACTTAACAAGATATCATGTTACTTTAATTACAAGCAGAGAGAGAGAGATCTTAATGAATATTTACAGACATTTTAATTGTCAAATAATGAGTGTTCAGAAAGTTCTAAAACAGGACTTTAAAGAGATAAAATGTTGGATATTTGCATGAGTTGTGTTTTACGATCACCATTAAAACATGGGAGAGCAGATCGTGAAGAAGTTTTTGTCGAGGATAAAGGTATGGAAGGTATGTTAGAACAGACTTTAAAATAAGAACTGAGAGAAGAAGATCAATGGTTTGATGTTTAAGACATGTTATTTTTCTCTACCTGAAAGAGACAGTGAAAAATGGACGTTTAATGGACCAGAGAGAATTCAAAAGACATTGACTGATAAACTATGTTTCACTATTTTAATGGTATGTAAGACAACTGATGAGGCATAACGGGAACCTATGTAAAACATCTTGAAATTAATTCAACTGTAACAAAAGAATTCAGAGGTATACAAATCTTTGCTTCTGGAAATTCCAAGGTATCGTTATTTTTGACGATATCAGTGCAGATATCTGTATTACACATTCATAGATATAATCTCTCACAGTTTTACATCATGTAAAGTTATCTTGCCTGCATCATAAAAACAGAATAGGTAATAAAATTTTGATGTAAATTTTCAGAGGAGAAAAAAAAGCGTTGATGAGAATATTTATCACCCGAAACGAATAGATATGCAAAGAAAACAGGGTAAATAAAAGCACATTAAAGTCATCATCCAGAACATTTGTGTATTCAGAACTAGCATTATTCCAAAAGTTCCTCAATTAAGCTGCTTGATTGTTAATAGTTTAGGATTGTATAATAGTTCTATGATTCAGCTGGTTTAAAACAAAGCCATTGTGAGTTAATAATTACATGCTAAAGGTTTTTATAATTTATTTTAGTGGTATTCTCAATAACTAACTTTACTAGTTGGGTTAAACAGAGACAGGGATTGGGTGAATACGTGCACGTTAAATCATGGGTCTTTCACTGACTCGATCTAGTGCCGTGGTTTTGATTCCTCGCTTGTATGTCCCAAGGCGTAAGGTCCTGTCCAACCAAATATATTTTTTCTGGGTCCTCCCTTTTCCTCCCACAGCTAGAAGGCAAATTATTTTTTTTTAAAAATTGAACCATTTGCTAGTCCCTAAATGACCAAGTTTGTGTCATGTTGACTTTAAACCCCATTTCTCTCTCTCTCTCTCTAAACTGAGACAAAGGGGAAACCAACATCTCAATTTCAAAAGTTACTGTAATTAAAGACTGTACAAGCTCCTCTAAATAAATTCCTCAACTCTTTCTGCTACTACTGGGAGCGGGTCTTATCTATTAACATAAATTACCAGACAGCTAATATCACTTACAGAAATGTAATGTTTAGGTAACATGGTGTAAGTGCATTAAGGAAGTCGGGACAACTGAAGCAGGGAAAAAACCCTCGTAAATATATGTTTATACCTACATATATCACTCTAGCAGTTTACCGGGAGGAGTCAACACTCCTATAAAAATACTTAAACATTTCACCTTAAAAACACACACACCCCATTAACATCTCCTACGACCAATAAAAGTTCTCTGAACATCTTTAGAAGCCACTGTTTCTGGCACCTCAATTCTAGCGCTATCTTAAACAGAACTGAAGCTTTTGTTAAAAGCTTTGCTTTACAACTATAACATATCTTCTCATTTATTTCATTGCAATTTAAAATCCTTTGGGTAGGTGATCAAAGTACTTTTTGTTTGGACATCATTCTTCAAATCTTGCAAACATTAACTGTTTAATTTTTAGATTAATATTTCGTTTTTCCTTTCTTTACTGTGTAATGCACAGGAGTCAAATTCAATCCAAAACGTGTATATTTCAATTAAAATTTTTTACCAGAAATGTTCAAATTTAAAATGTCAGTTTAATAATATTTATGAACTAAAAATCAAATCAGTTCTTGAAACTGTTCTGGCACCTGATGACCAAAAGAGGGGGTTTATCAGTTAAGCTTGTGGTAAAAATAACCTGCCTTGCCCTTATTCTTTATTAAGGTAAACCTTTTTTATTATCAACAACAACAATAACAGCTTTAAATAGAACAGACAATATGTAATAATCCAGAATACATGAACATGTAGGTGTGAAACCAAAACCACGATTTCCAGTTATATTATGATAACACCACATACTCTATGATAGTTATAATTAAAAGGCTATAATTAAGGTAATTCAGTGTAATCAAAAACCTCAGGTAAAGTGATTCTTCTAACACCTTGTGTAGATGCCCAAGTGATTCCTCTAACACCTCTAAGTACATGTACCAGTAGATTCTTGAGTCGTCTCAAAGATATATTATAGGAGAAGAGCTGTTAGTTCTCACTATAATATTTGAAAATAGGATAATTTATAAGGAATTTGCTGTAAATTTCAGTCAAACTGATCCACTCTAAACCGAAAATTTAGCGACTGAATTTTCATTCTAGCATGGATCATCATTACGATAAAATCGGTACGATAAAAAAACAAATTATAAATGAAAGTTGAACTGCAAATCAGATCCTAATCCAGTAAATATTGCAGGCTAGCGATGACATTAGAGTTGATTATTGTCTGGATAAATTAATTAATGTCTAATCAATAATTAAAATAAGGCCTACAATAAGTAGATTTAGCCCTTGCATAATGCATGTTTACATAAATTAGAGTAATCTACCCCTGCGTTTAATATACAATATCATAGTGTAATATATTAACCACCTTTCACTCCTGCTTTTATTATTACCAGAGATTATACAGTCTTAGTACTAAACACCTTATTTAAATATAGATCATCAACGTTAATAACATTAGCTTCTTATTACAAGAATGCTTATGCAATTCCCTATAGGATATATTAAAGATAATTGAAATATATTCAGATTAGTTGCCCATCAGTTTCATTTCTTGTATTAAGTAATATTTCATATACACAGAAAGAAAGTCAATAGTTGGGGTGTGAATTCATTATTCCAGACATAGAATGTGGATCACATCCAGATAAGTTACGCTACAGTTTCATTTCTTATATTAAGTAATATTTCATAATCACAGAAAGAAAGTCAATGGTTGGGGTGTGAATTCATTAGTTATAAACTCCTTATTCCAGATAAGGAGTCTTAGTGGGCATGGAAGAAATAAAATGGATTAGAACCACATTACAAAATAGGCTACTATTTTTTTTAATATGGTGGTCATTTAGGGCAGCGATCGATCTGCACAGTAGATAATTCAGCAGCACGGGAAGTGTTTAATTATATAAATAGTGTATTTTCCAAGAGGAATCACAAGGTTTTACTTTGTCATGGATACACCAATTCTTTGGCACATTTTCCTCAACGCACCGACGCCGGACTCCACCTATTACTACAATATTTTGTCACTTTTTATTTACAGACTTGGAATTCAAAAACTCTGTAGTTCTGATGGTACTTTATTTTAAGTTCTAATTTCCTTGGTCTAGTTATAAAGTAGATCATCCTCCATGTCCCACAGTGACACTAATATTTTCATTTTTGACAGCTGAGGAGGAATCTCAACATTTTAACTTAAGACAAGTTCAAATTAGAAAATCTGTGTTCATCTTGACACAGGATGGAATTTTCAACAGATAAATTTCAGCCAAAAGATTAGATTTAATTCAGATGGTTCTAAGTTTCAGTAACAGGCATGCCTAAACTTTGATAGGGAGCCATATCAGTTTCTTCATTAATTTCTAATAGAAAGTAAGCATTCCATGCCAAGTTTGGTATCTTCACATAAATCTAACAATTAATAGCTTATTTATCATTTATTGCTGTCTATTCATACATGTAGATGAAACAAATGGAATTCAGAGACCTTAAAGATACCAAATTCAGACATCAATAAACGTTTTTCCCCAAAGGTCAAAGGTCATAGGTCAAATTTAAAAACTGCCAAAAGGAACTGAAATCAGGGTTAACGTCCTACTTTTCTGCCCCATACGGCCTAATGAAGGAAATAATCAAATTGCAAATAAATTTTTACACAAAAATTCCAAGCCCAAATTCTCATGGGAATATCCCTTTAATGATGTCCATAAAATGAAAAAAGCCCCTTTTAGAAAATTTGCTATAAAATATGTACTTGTAGTAAAATAATGATAAAATAATTAATAGAAATAAAGACATCATCAACAGTTCTAGCCAACAAGTTAATGTAAAAGTAAGTGTATATTTACAAGTATTTAATTGACTGAGAATTTTCCATGCGCTGATCTGAAGGATTCATGATTACTTTACCATGGTAGCTAATGGCCTGGTTTGTGCAGCGCCGTCATAACTTGAATAGAAGGCAGCCAAAACATTTTATCACCGTTATTTTATAGGTAATAATTATGTACCTTTTATATCTAGATAATTAAAAAAAATATTAATTGGGTTGATGAGATTTCAGCATGTGTTAATAATTTAAAGTGGTAGTCCTGTTCACTTTTCTTTTATCTTTAATATTGCAAATAATTAAATACAAAATATATTTGAACTGATGAGATTTCAACATTGGGCATTTGATTAAAGTGGCAGTCTGGCTGAATCCTATTTTATACAATTTCAATATTACAAATAATTGAAAACAAAAATATTTTGATTGATGAGATTATTATTAGCTTAAAAGTTGCAGTCCTGCTGAAATTGTTTTTTTTCAAATATCACAGGAACAAATGTTTTGCATAATTAAAAGCAAAAATATTTCTGTTGATGAGATTCTTATTAATTACAAATGTCTGTGTAGAGTATAAACTTAAATGTATGCCCTTTTTCACTTTCCCAGGGCTGTTTGAGCAGTGTTCCTGAGGGCAAAATGAGAATATGGGCCCCATGCTACTCTAGGTATATGTTATATTGTTCAAACATTTCTGTTGATTAATCTTTGCTCTGCAGCATGTTTTTTAATGTTTAAACACTGATTTAATGAGTGGTTGTGTAGGTAAGAGCCCCAGTGCACTGCTCGGCCAAGTGGCCTCAATGCTGTAAAGACGACCCTGTACTTTTTTTTTTTTGAACAATATATACATAATCTAAAGATACAATACATGTATTTAACTATGGGATCTAAGAACAAGCTGAAGCTTATATACATTCATTTCCCAACACTGCACTTTCCTAGCAGTTAAATGAATAAGACGCTGGCTTGTCAGCCTGGTGGTCTGCTACCGGTGTTGGCCGAGAAAGTTCATCAGCATTTTTCGATGAGGTTTCCCCTTGTC
Source organism: Patella depressa (assembly GCA_948474765.1). Lineage (NCBI taxonomy): Eukaryota > Metazoa > Mollusca > Gastropoda > Patellidae > Patella > Patella depressa. Next base: position 11,255,362 of record OX419716.1, read on the forward strand.
AGTGGTGCAGTACGGAGGGCCTGACAAGGACAGTTATTTATTTGTTCGGATAAGATGAAAATTCAAGGCCTTGTGTACGCATTGGCGTGTCGGAATTCAATATAATAGTAGGCCATAGTGCTGCTGTTCGAGCAAAATTTCCTTCATGTAGCTAGAACAGTAGGACGCTAAACCCCATTTCCTATCTTTTAAAACAAGGGCATGCATTTTGGTTCCATCCAGCCACTATTCATATACCAACTCTTCTATTTCTTGCCTGGATCTTAATTGTATTCATTAAAGTTCCAATTTCACTTTTTCTAAGAAAGTCAAAATATAATTATTTCTATGTTTTTTGCTCAAAAGGTTGTCAACTCACTATTATACGATCATGGACAAAATTTTGGGGGGGGGGGGTAGAAAGGGTGGCACTGGTTGCTTGAGGAAATAGTTACTCAATTACCTCCCTTGTTTTCCTATTCTTCTCCATGGACGGCCATCTTCAAACGTTTGAATTTGAAGTTGAAAATGATATTTTTGCCAATTTCTCAACTGGCAATAGTGAATTATAGGATTAATAGGATTATTCTTTAACAAGGTAGGACTGTTTATAGGTTCAATCTATTTTGGGGCTTTATTTTAATAAATTTTAAAAATATAACTTAAAAAAATGCTATTGGAACTTTAAGGTAGTAGATCTTTCCTCATAAAACATATCATCCAGAAAATTTTCAGACATTTATATCGCGTCACAGAGACAAAAAGAAGTTAACCAGTCACGTTATGCTAAAGATACCTGGTTTATTAGACGTTTGGTTAAAAATAATTCTTCTAATTAAAACAAAGTAACGAAGACCATTTCTATATTATCTTTCTACTCATGTAATTTTTAAATAATACAATACATTTAAACTTACATTAAACAATTATTCAACTAGTAGTGGTTATTGTACATTGGGCAGTCTCCCGTAATCTGGAAAAACCAGTAACACTGTTGAATGAAGATTTTGAGAAAACAAAGGAAAACTGTTTTGTTTCAGAATTAAGCTACTGAATATAAAACCAATTTTATTTTGTCTTTTTAGATGAAGATAATTAGAAGCCTTTTCAATGAAGGAGAAAAAACCTATTATTATATACATGTGTACTAAGTCCAAATATGGGTCCAACTCAACTTTCACCAAAATTTGACTAGGTTTTTCCAGATTATGGAAGCAGTGAAAGTAACCTCTTTCTACGACATCTGACAATTTGCATAATTACAGTAACAGAAATGAAATGAAATGGGGTCAAACGTCCTACTGTTTTGCGCCGAATGGGTTAATTAAGACAGGACTACAGTAACAAAGTGTATAGTTGAATTATTGAATTATGAGATAAACATTGTACAATGAAAAGTGCTACTGGATACTTTTATTTCGAGTTTGAACTGTCAAGGGATCATTCTTGTGTTGCATTTATATAAATTGATACTGATGTATCTACTACATAGGTATATAAAGAGGTTGACAAGAGGTCAATATTGATAAAGTAGAGTATTGTAGGTGGGTGTTTTATCGTATTAATCATAGTGTACAGATCGTTACTCCAGTCTGCTTTTTTACTTCAAACATTTTAACTATGATAAATGAGAGAGAAAAACAAGGTTTAATGTCCACTCAACACAAACAGGGTAATTTTGTTTAAATAATTTGCTTTTGCGTAGAGTCTTTAGTAGTGGGAGGAAAACAGAATTCAGAGAAAACCTACAAGGTTGGACACATACAAGCTGGGGATTGAAACCACACCACTTGACAAATAACATATCTTATGATGTAAAACCCATGCACTTGAAAACCCAACCCATGATAAATGATGTGCAATAAGGTTGTCAAGGTGCAGGTCTAACAAATTCAAATTATTAGCACTTTTGGATTCCTGGAGGTGAATTCCATTAGACGGGGCAAGGGTAATAACATTATTATCACCATTACAAATAATGATATAATTGTTGCAGTCCGGCTCAGCTATGCACTTTGGGTCCTGTTAACCAACCACACACTAAATACTCCTGTTTATTGTCGTGCAAAGAAGCAATATCCAAACATGATTTTCACACCATTATAACAATGCTTTTGTTTGTTCGAAAGAAAAATCTAACACCCTAGCTAAAATCAAAGATACACAAGTCATTAGGTTTAGTTCATCATAACTTTACAGTTAATTATGAAAAATTAAAATAATTATCTTATATTTCAGTTTTACGTAGGCCAACATCCTACATTAGTAATCATCCTATTTTTGTTGTTTTTAAATGGCCATTAAAAGAAGTTTCGAGTGCAGATGATAATAGCAGATGTTAAACGGAAGGTTCACAATGACATAAGAACACTACAATTAAATGCAGAAGCAAAAATTAATCATGGTTGTATTATGCTTATTTTTGCTTCAATCAACTAGATATCAGCGAGGACTATTTTTGAATTGATATGTGTACGGCAGAAACGGGAGAGATAATGGTTGTTGTACAACATGTAGACTACATCATCATTGTTGATTAATACATCACTATATATTTTATTTATTGTCATTTCTTTACTCCATGTAAAACCGATCAACACGTATACCATAACCATACTGTTAAATACTCTGTACACAAACCGTCTCAGTTTCACAGATTTGACAACAAATGATGCATGACAAAAACCGTAGAGAATTACTGTTCATATTGTTAAACAACATTTATCAGGATTTTTTTTTAACCATTGGATCGGTTCTTTTCTTCACTGGTAAAGCAATTTAACACATTATCAAGTACCAATTGTCAAAAAAGAACTGCCTATTTATTTTTTTAAGATATTGGAGAAAATATTCGCATGTTAGAATCTCTACTTAAAAATACATAAAGATATATATACCTATTTTCAAAAGCTTGTCAGGTGGGGAACTAAAATGAATTCTAATTTTAACTTTAATATTACAAGCTCCTCACTTTCTGACAGTTTTCAGGGTAAGTGGGTAAGATGCTGGCTCACCGTTTAGTCAATTGGATGGGAAGAAAAACTAATTCTTTTAGGTATAAATGCATTGACCAGTCTGGTCTGTATTCATGAAGGATATTGAAGCAATTTATTGCAATAAAAACATGTCATCTCTCTCTCTCTCTCGCAATGATTTCATAATTTCTATTAAACTTCAAACCCTGCAAATCATATAAAATATTAAACTATAACACTACTTATGAAAGAAGTCCTGATTTTTTTAGGAGACTTTTCGAAGAGTATTCCTTCAACGTTTTCACATGAAATACCTCTTGTCTTGTCCCAATGTGTAACACACTTTTCCCAATGTTGGCAGAGAAGGTTCCTCAGGACTTCCTGAGGTCAGTGGTTTGGATGGGACAAGAATAAAAACCTAGCGTTGCTGTATGGGCAAAATATTCCCTCATGATGCAGTGTGTATGCCCTTTATTTACTTGCCCAGTTAATGCTGAAAAGTAAGACAGTAAACCACATTCCATTTCATTTATTTCCCACTTTTCGATTGTGTTCATCTTTCTGGTTTTGTGCTTGAACATTTTCCTCTAGTAGTATATGTACTACTATTGAAATTTATATCCTAATTGGGGATGGGGTGTGGGGGGAGTGATGGCAGAATGGTCAACATGTGCGCGCTGTATCATACGGTCTGTCATTGAATCAATCGCATGGTTTCAATTCCCTGGTTGTAGGTGAAAAAGAGTAGGACCACCTCGCCTGTCCAGCCTCGTGGGTTTTCTCTGGGTCGTCCAGTTTTCTACCACTGCTTAAGACTTCTACGCACAAGTGAATTATTTAAGTAAAATTGAAACATGTGTTAGTCCCGAAATGACCTGGTTTGTGTCGAGTGGACTTTAAACCCCATCTCTCTCTCTCTCTCTCTCTCTCTCTCTCTCTCTCTCTCTAACCTCATCTGTCATAATAAACAATATTATTATTTTGTTTTAAAGAAAGTCATTCAAACAAATTAGTGATATTACCATCCATCAGTCAGCACACTACTCTGTTTTGGTTTTTTGCTTTGTCTTTCACTTAAACTAATCGCATAAGTGAACATAACCATTGACGACAAAAGAGGAAATCAATAGACAAACGTATTGTCTCTTTCACAACATGAACAACTCTTATTTAATACTGCCACAATTTGTTAACCACTTGTAAAACTAAATGGCTGAAAACATCATGTCTTCATTGATTGACGCAACAATCAGAACCAAGAAATACAAGTTAGTGACTGCAGCAATTTAAAATACAAGCATCACAGATCATATGGGGGTTTATGAGTCATCCCTCTCCTCTCCCCCTCCTCATTAAACTAGCTGTTATAAAAACAAGGTTACATAAGATTTAATTGGTGAAGAAGGAGTTGAATTTCAAAGAGTTCCTCTTTGTTCAGATCCCTGGAAGTGTCAATTCCTCTCGCATTCTCCCGTTCTGATGGAATGTCTGACTGTAGAGTGAGTGGCCTGCAGTCAAAAACTACATGCTTTAAAAGATCACTGGTAGAATATCCAGGCTATAACAATGGCCTGGGGACAATTTTTATACTTTTTATTCTTGTGCTTTGTCCTTCTCGAAAATATAGTGGCCTGTTTTTCAAATAGAAATCTATGTTAAACAAGTTTCAAAAAGCTTAACAATAATTTCGTTTACAACATTAACACTCCCCCCAAAAAAATTATTCTTAGCCTCTCAGTATTGGTTTGTTCACTTGTCAGAATCATTGAATATAACAGATGAACCATTATCACCTTTCGACATCAAAAAACATTTCTTTGGAAACTACTTTGTAAGTTATATAATGACCAATAGTGCCCTTAAAATCAACAATATGGAAATCATCAACTTATTATTCATATTCTTTTTCTGATTTTATAAAAAAGAAATCATGTATTGTCAGAATGCCACACAACAGATCATTTATATTGTAAGCAGAAATGACAGTAATATGTGTATTACAAATTACATGTCCAACGACAGAAATGACTGTAATTTATCTAGTAGCTAGTGGCTGTACATGTTATGTTGGGCTTTGGGAGGGTATAATATTCTTCCTCCTTCAAGAATGCCTAATGTAGCAAGATTTTTGTATTTGGAAATAATATGATGGACAAGCAAGGGGGCTACCTGCAAATTTGATAAAATCAGAAGTTTTGACCTGCTGGATCCCCCCTCTCCCTGCACTTGCGTCTGACAAGCCATGAAAAAAAAGCATACCATGTCATGAGCAAGACACTTTTTTTTATCAATAATTGCAGATATCAATGAGGAATGGTATTAAATGTTCTAAAACAAGAAGCATATCATCTTTGTGCAAGACACACATCAATAACTGAATAACAACAAAGCTGAATCTAATAGTTTGGAGAAACCGGGACCATTAGATGGCCATAACTTTGATTAACATACATCAATTTGAATAATATTTCGACCACGGTGTATTTTAATAAGACTATTGTGACTTTAATCTTGTTTATATTCTTTTGGATGTACTTTGATAAACAGATCATCTCCTAAGGGCATTATCAGGAAGAAATTAGAGAGAACAAAAACAACCGAGACAGTATCATATTTCCATAAATAAAATACATTATTATATTTTGCGCAATATACAGGTAGATGTGAGTATAAATCAAATTGTCAATTTTGACTGTTTTAACAAGAGAAAGATTCTATATTTTTCCACACTCTTTTTTTTCCAGGCAAACTTTCCAAAGCCCACCAAAGTCATAATTCTAATACTTATTTCGGTCTGTGGACTATAATATTATAGTTGACATTGGCCTAGTACGAATGTCTTTTCACAGTTAATTTGCCTTATCACTCTTTTTTTCCAGGCAAACTTTAACCTTATTATCCAAGGTCCACCGAATTCATAATTATAATAATTATTTCGGTCTGTGGTGTCTGTAATAATACTGTAGTTGATATTGGTGTAGTACGAATGTCTTATAACAGTTGATTTGACAAGTAAATACATTCTATGATTAATCGAGTGATAAGGCTTATATACCTTCTCACTCTACCTATCTAATTATCTTGTTAGAAGATTAAACAAACCCTTTAGCTCCTCTCAACATAATAACCATAGCTGTCAATCCTTTAAGAACACTTTGTTATAACAATAACAGGTTCTTTGGCAGGTTCTAAATACAATATACTTAAATATATCTATTAAATTCGTCGTAACAACACATTGTTACATTAGCAACGAGAATTAAATAATGCTGTGACAACATGTTTATCCAATTCCGTGTGAAAAAACAATCGCGGATAAGTTTAGCGTAATTTCTATCAGAAAATTGCATGGATGTATTATACTCCATTCGGACGCATATTTTTAAACCAGTTCAAAATCACCATAAGCTAAACCAGTTTAACTAAATAAAATCGAACCATGTGTCATTCCTGAAGTGACCTAGTTTGTGTCGGGTAGACATTAAACCCCATTTCTCTCTCTCACTCTCTGTGTCAAACTTTTTACACATCTTTACATCCTATTCGATTAATAATCCATTGTTTAACTTCAGCAGATTTTGTGAAAGGATCATAAATTCTCTAAATTCAAAAGCAGGATATGGTTAAGGGCACTCAAAAATTTCAACTAAATGTCGGTAAATTACAGCATCTATAAACATATAATAAAAAATTAAACTAATCATTACTCTCTATAAATACTGCATATATTTGTGAAGTGCACTCGTTTAATGGTAAAGTACACATACTACCCCATATATGACTGGAAGGTATTAAATTCTAAAATAGTTTTTAGCCACTCAGTCAGGAGAGATGACATGAGTATTGTTTGAATAAAAGTTCAAATTAAACAAAAAAAATCTGTACTTTGTCAACTAAAACGGTTTTTATTATCAAGTTGTTGAATTTCATTTTTCAATTGAGAAAAACTCACACAAGTTTTGTCTGTTTCTGGAGGTTATATATTGCATACCAGACTCCTTTATATACCTTAACTGAATTTAGACAGGAAAAAAATTAATGTCTGGAACTGTTTTTTTTTTCTTGAGAATATAATCAAACTTTAAAAAATTGAATCACTGTCATCAAAAAAAAAATGGAGTTTAACTTCCTGTTTTTCGACAAACAGAGGATTAATGCCAATGGGCTTAAGCTCCAACATGGCAAAATAAAGGCTACATAATGAAACATACTTTTACCAAAAAACGATTTTGCTCCAAATATTTTTCATATTGATCAATAGTTTTAATCTAATAGTAAGTATAGGGGGACGGCACCACACACACAAATATACCAGACAAATCTACTGATAAGACACAATATACAGACATCAAAAACTACCTAGACATCAGATCAAGTAATGGTCATCTGAAGTTTACTGGGGTCTTTCTTAGACAAACATAGTAATGACTGATCTTTAAAATATATGGTTTCTGGTGACTGCCCAATTTAACGAATGCAAGAAGAGGTTGGGGCGGTGGTGGGGGGGGGGGGGGTATCAAGTGAGTTTCAACAGGTAACAGCATATCCATTGAGAATTGTTCTGCACTAAAAGCTTTCAATGGCAAGACACCGTTCTATTACCCTTATTTTGACTTGCATTATTACCCCCAAAAATGGTATTCATACTCCAAAGCAAATCAGGGGTTTGGTGGTCTCGTAGTTTAATGCATGTGGAAGCAACCATAAGTTCTGTTATTGGATCAAGTGGGGTAGTTTCGGTTCCAAGGAGTAGAGTCATCTGTCTAACCACATGGATTTTATCTGTGTCAGCCCATTTCCTCCCACTGGTAAAGACCCAAACTCGCATCTGCATGTTGGAATTCAGTGTATACTATGCAGAATTGCTGCTGTCAGGTCAAAATTCCCTCACAATATGGTGCAGAAATTTAGGACCCCATTTAATTTAATTTTATATTATAAATGTACTGTATTGTCGAACAACATGTTAATAGTTGTAGCTGTGTATTCAGCATAAACATGTATTAAAGTCTGCACGTTTTTATAAAGTGATTTTCCATATTGTCCCAGTATTTACCATGTATTCAATAGAATATACATCACATGTTTAAATTACTACCAACATATCCACTTTCTGTTAAATTCCTCACTGTGTCATTTGTCAAGTGTAAATTTATTTAAGTGAAAAGCTTTTCCCAGAACAAGGCCTGTGGTTTTTGTGTGTGTTTGGATCATGAAAACTCTACTATAAATCATAAACTATGAAAGTGATACCACTTGTTCAGATCAGCTAGGAAATTTGGTCATGTTTACTAAATATCAAATAACAATTTCTCCTGTATCTTAAAAGCTGCAGACTTCATTCAGAATTCTCCACTTTAAACTTTCAGCAGAAGCGGTTTTAAATTACAACAACAATATCATAGTAAATTCCATTTATAACATTCAACTTTCTTATGGTTAAAGGGCAAGGTCACCTCTTGCATTTGTGCAGGACCTGGCATATCCCATTAACAAATTATCTAGCCATTTATTTTATTTTTTTCCAGATTGATTCCTGCAATTGGTGCCATTTCTAGTAAAATGAAGAGAGAAGAAATGAAGGTGACAGGTTTTCTGGCGATTTTCTAGGAATAAATTGGTTGAGACAGAATAGAACGATGATTATCTCAAATGGTATTGGCAAAAGACCTCTGTACTTTAGCTGGTTTTGCTACAATTACTTGATCTGAAAGTTTTCAGAGTCGAAAGAATCTACAGTAACAATTACAGGAACAAAAAAAACAAATATTGAATATTCTACTTCAGGCCACTGGTCAGATCATCATCCGTGCGATTCTGAATATTGCGAAAGTTCCAATTTGATTAAAACACAGATCCTATTTCGTTTTGCTTTACATAGTTAAAAATGTCATTCTACTTGTCTTCATTACTCCCCCCCCTTTCAATTTTGAGCTTTCATATTCATGGCTAGGCAAGATAAGACTCTTATTGGACCTGCAGTGGGGGTCACCGGCTGCACCCGCTGAATAAACCCTTGACAGTCTAAATTCCATTAAGAGTGCACTGCAATGCCACTATCCAGGCAAAATTCCCTCCAAAGAAAATGCCATATATCCATCTTCATTAGCCTAATATTGGTGCAGAAAAGTAGGACGATAAGCCTCATTTCATTTCATTTCAGAAACCATATTATTTTCCATTACAGAGATTATGGCATTTCTCAGGGTGTGACAATCATAAAAGAATCATAAACTCTAGACATTCATTATTATTTGATTACATGACTGGCTAGTTTTAATAGATGATAGTCTCGACTCTCGACATTTACAGAGTTGATATAATACTGTAACTTACTTGACCTTCATAATAGTTATTATGCTACTCTCTGTATGTAAAAGAATTAAATAATATTTGGGTCACTTACCTGAAAAGAGAAAAGAAAATTACATCAACACAAATGTATAAATATTTTAATGAATTTACAGACAATATAATATGGGGGTTACAATATTTTTTCTAATTCAGCAAGTGGCAGGCCAATAGCCCGTTAAGATGCTAAAGTTAAACTGGTTTAAAAACCTTTGGGATCGTTAAACCAATTTAACTTTGTCGTCTGAATGCACATGTGGAGAAGGCTTTTTTTTATTAAACAGGTTCATCTTGGCCGTGTGAACAATTTGGCTTAAAAACCACGGCTTCAGCTTGCTTTGAACAAGCGCAGTAAGTTGTATTCCAGTGAAAATTTTAGGATCAGACAGTGCCACGCATTTTCGAATGCGTGCGAGAATATGAAGCTACCCATGCATATTTAACTGTAATCTCCGACTGAAGAGGTCAGAATAGTTAAACTGGTTGGGCTTATAGTACAAGTTAACGCAACACAATGCTGTGTTAAACTCCCGGTGATTTTGAACTGGTTTAAAAATAAGCATCTGAGCGGTATACTAGACTGGTGGATTTCATTAATCCTAATATGGAACGGTAGTAGCAGGAGTTGGACCAGGAAGCTTCTCATGTTTGCCATAATTCAAATTCAAAACTCATATATTTCATTCTAAGGTTTCTTGCAAAGTTAATGGCACCATTGAATGTAAATTGAGTCTGTAGAATAATTGAGTATAATTCATGATTTTAAATAAATCATGTCTACAGTATCATGTAAATGATGATTTATGAATATTCTGATGGATTTAAAAAAGGTATTCAATTCACATTCTAGACACGAACTAACCTCTGTGGCACCATTTTTCACCTAATGGATCATTTTCTTAAAGTGGCAATTTTTCTACGATGGAAATTAATATCTGAACTTATTCATCCCAGATGAATAGATGTAAATGACCAGACTAGAAATGGACAATTACTTATAATAATCTTATATACTGTTCAGTAAAATATATATCGTGTTGGTTTTGGTCGAGCAAACAAAACTTCTAGTGGCTCAGAGAAAGAAAGAGGATCTATTCATCAATAACATGGTTTCCAATCTAAGATAAAGGGAGAGGGGTTTTACTGGTACACAGTTTGGGCCCATTCTCCAATCTGAGGTAAAGGGAGAGGGGTTTTATTGGTACACAGTTTAAGCCTATTCCCCAATCCCTTTCAGATATATCCTGAATAAAATATTGTTTATAAAGGATCATTTGGCTATTTAACTTTTAAGGTTTATAAAAAGAGAACTTTAACAGGACTGATTAAACTAGGAAGCATTTAAATATTTATCAGCGTTTTAAGATTGTAAATTTTCTGGCGTCACTTCCATTGACTTGTAATCTCTATATAGGTTTTATCAGGGATAACAGTCGTTGTTTTTTGTATTTTAGAGGAGAGTCGAAAAAAGCTCCCCTTAAATGAAGAAATTGAAAAAATCGCTCTCCTAAAAAAAGCTCTCCCAGTTTCGATAAGAAGAGTGATTTAGAAGTTAAGGAGAGTGATCTGATATTAAAGCCCCAATGACACTCTTGTTGTAACTGAAAAATATGTCCCAATCTTCATTCTGGTCAACAAATCGTATTATTTTAGAATATTCCAATTAAATGATGATATAAATTTCATCTTAACACACCTAATTTAAAAAATTGGAAAAATTCAACCAATTGATTTGAAAAGTCTAACGTAAACCTTTTCAAATGTGACTTGGATTTTAAAATATTTTCGAACCCTCTGGACAAATAAAATAGGTTGTAATGGATAATTTACACAACAGGTAGGACATTTAAACATCTAGTACTTAGAATAAGGGTATTATTTATTTTCTGGAGCTACCAAGCCAGCAAGAATGTTATTGTCCCTTTAAGAAGAGTGACTAGTTTTCTGTATATGGAAAATGGTTCTTAAGATCAATAACTTGGTGCAAGGGGTCATTCCTGTTTACATAATTGATAATATACATCGTCTGCTAAATAATATCATTCGTTTGTAGTCGTACGGTCAAGTAAAACTTCTGCTATCGTCTATAACTACTTACGGTATTCCAATAGAAATACTTGTCGAAATTTCTAAATATATTTAGCTTGTATAATTATTTTTAGTAAACATAACCCCCATTCAAAATATAATCATAAACGCTTGAAAATTCCATCAAAATATAATCTATTTCTTCCGAAATTATTCGCATTAGAAATTTTTTCGTGCCATCTCTTGTAATTTCTCACGTCTCGCGAGAGTTCTACTTTTCATTTCAGTTAAATTAACCAATAATGGCGCTTTGGCGCCATCTATTTTTAGCAACATATTCATCGGAATTTTATTACCATGTGCGATCACATAATAATCGAATACACCAAATAATTTAATTTCACAATGACAGTATGGCGGAGATCGAATACATGTCTATGATTTACAAATATGGAGAGCGATTTTCAATTTTAAGGCGAGGGAGAAAAACCGCCCCTCGGCCGACATTCAGGTGCGCGGCAGGCGCTCGCGAGCGATCGCGCGCCTCAAAAAACAATGACTGGGATAAAGGTGCTAGTATCATCTTTTCTAGCAATAAATACTTGTATCAATGTCACAATCAGATAAATATTGCCTTTTAAAAAAATAAATCCTTTACATTTTTTTCCCACAGATAATTTGAATGTAAGATCATGAATTATCGGCTTACATAATCGTTTTTTATTTCTCGGATATGCGAGATCGTTTTTTTTTTAATACTAAGTACAAACTGACAGAAGTCTTTATAACACAAAGAATTATAAATTGTAATTTTGATTTTACTTCAAACTATGGGTTCTCATTTCCATCACATCTGTCAATCTTTGCGGTGTGTATCCTTTATACATGCAAAAAATTTTAATTTTACTGTATTTAACTGTAACACACAAGATATACAGGGTGGCCCCAAAAAATGTTACTCGTTCTGATTGCACACTACATTGTTTTAGCCTATGTGGTTAAATATGAATAAAACCCCTTAAATTTGATAAAAGAAATATTCATAATAATGATAACTTCTTAATATCTTTTTCCACAACTACATGTAGCAGCCAAGTACATAAAAATTCAGAAAAGATCGGTTTCAAAAACAAGGCTCAAAAAAAGCCATGAAGTTAACAAGCTGTCTGGGTTCAAACATGAATATTTTAGTGCGTATCTGATTGAAAAGGCTTAAGATATTCATTATTAGCAATCAGATACCCTAAATAAACCCATTAATTCGGACAGACATAATGCTGAAAGGTGCATCAAGTATTGAAAGAGCTAATTTTACTTGACACCACGAATATGAATTGATAGGTTAATTCATTAACAAGATATATTAAAAGTTTTTTCTCTCCTGTCGAAATAGCAAATATGGAACTGGTAAAGATCGGTAATAAAGCCTGATATTTGGTATACTCTGAGATAAGTTAATTCATTAAGTAGATACCCTGAGAGTTTTTCTCTCCTGCCCAAATTAGCAAATATGGAGTCAGTAATAAAAGTGATAAAAAACCCATGATATTTGGTGTACTCTTAGATAAGCTTAACATGACTGGATTTCAGTACTTAGTCAATTAAATCAATCATAAATCCAATCTGATAAAAACACAGATTCTATTTCTTTTCATTTTTTATAATTCATAATTTCGTTTTACTTGTCTTTACTACACTAGGATCTGGAAATGTTGTTATCAGTGACGTGTTCTGAATGAAACTGTCTGGGTGTGTTTTGCATGTAACTGTGGGTAATCCACTAGAAACATCTATGCTGATTGGTTAATCAAATGTCTGACATCATAGGGTCAAAAAACACTTGTATGACCTGTGACATGACCTATCACTACAACCGGTCAGATCTTCATGCAGTGTAAGCCATCGAAAGTAATAAAAAAAACTAAATATAATATAGAAAGTAATAAAAAAAAACTAAACATAATATAGATCTGTATTTTAATCAGATTGTCATGAATTTTTGGATAAAATGATATGAAATGGGGTTTAACATCCTACTGTTCTGCTCCTACTGGGCTAATGAGAACGGGGAAATTTTTAGATAACAAACCAAAGGATTAATGTGGTTTCAATAATTTTTGGATTAAAATCTCTTGATCATCTTTTGATGGATCTTTATTTTCTTGCAAATTAAATAATCATGAAAACTGAATCTCCGTAAATCCAATTCCATTCAATGTTTTGAGAGTTAGGCTATCATATGATGAATTGAAAATTGGCAACATTTGGATGCCACTGCGAACAATATTTAGGATATTATCAACACATACATGTATGAAATGTTTTATATTTAGACAGATTCAGCTGACATTTATTATCAATTATTTAAATATACACTATGTATGTCTTAAAGTAGTCTATTAATGAAATGAAATGGGGTTTAACTTCCTACTTTCTGCACCAACTGGGAAAATGAAGATCGGTCTACACCATACTGTGTGCTATTAAAGTAGTCTGTAGGCAGAACGCTGAGCAAAGACATTTAACGACAAAACACTGAACAAAGACATCTCAACAAAAAAATCTAATTTGACAGAGATGCATTTTCTTGCTTATCTTCCAGCTGGAATCTAAAACAATACTGGCACTATGCCCTCATTATTGTAGAAATATCAATATTGCCTACAAGCTGAAGGGGCCATGTCTAATACCGTACACAAGGTAAAGTGTCCAATACTCTTATGTAAAAAAAAGAAAGCACAAACATTCTCTTTTAATTTCTTCTAAAATCACTCTCAATCTTAGTAATGGAATTGGGTAAGAAAAAAACAGATTCAGATTATTCCTTGTTGGTTCATCAAATCCGATCAAAAGAAACAGTTTTAGCTTTGTTTTACCAGACTTTCTGACTGCTTTATATTTTGTCTACATCGAGTTTCCTTACTGTTGGACAGATTTAAACTTTATAACTACAAATCGGTCAATAATTCTTTTGCGTTTGAACATGTAAACCAAAAGCACTTAATGACTCTATGCAACTCTTCATTTGATCAGTGTACATGCAAGCAGGTCACTGCAGATACATTGCTCAGAAATACTGCAAGGTCAGGCAACATCTCCAGAACTTAAGATGGGAAGAGTCTAAATCAACGGGCAAGTTGATTGTGTATTAGGGTGCATAAGGGAGACTATGAATGGGCTTAACGTTAACGCAACAAAACTAGATTATTTTTAATCTGTTATTTCAATAAATTGTTTGCTTGCATTAGGAGGAAACTGAAGACCGCTTACTGATGTCCATGACACAGATGTTGGAAATCTGGGGGTTGGAGAGAGAGAGAAAGAGAGAGAAAGAGAGAGAAATGGGGTTTAACGTCCACTCAACACAAACTAGGTCATTTCGGGACTAACATATGGTTTAATTTCATTTCAATAATTCGCTTGCGCGTAGGGGTCTTTAGCGGTGGGAGGAAACCGGAGTACCCGGAGGAAACCCACGAAGTTGAGAAGGCGCCCCTATGTCCATGCCACATACGCTCACACTAGGGATCGAAACCACAGCCGCAAGCCAGAGGTGACCGGCCAGCTAGAGGTCGAAGCGCGGCACTCTAGACCACTAGGCCATCCCAACCCCCCCTGGGGGATGGATCAACCGATTGGTCTATATATGCTTTAGATCATAAGGTCTGTCATTTGATTCTCAGCTTGTACATGGCAAGGAGTAGGGTCACCTGTCAAACCTTATGGGGTTTTCCCAGGTCTTCTAAGTATCCTCCCACTTCTAAAGACTCCTAATATGTTCATGACAACTCTCGAAATGCCCCAAAATGACCTGGTTTCTGTTGAGAGGTGTCTCGCTCTCTCACCCCCTCTCTCTCCCCCCTTCTCTCTCTCTCTGGTTGATTATACCCAGGTCAGCATCACCTGGTAATGAGGTATTTAACCTTAGGTAATATCTCCTGTCCTATATAATAAACAATCCTATCAATCTATTCTTAGGTTTACATCATGTATCACAGGCTACACACAGAACATCTCTCTGTATCTGTCACATTCGATTTCCAATATCAAAAGGAAAAGTAGCTTTTAAGATAGCATTAACAGTTTGAATTCAGGGCAAAACACTAAAATAAATATTCAGATGCATGTACCTCCTGAGGTTTAACAAATATTTAGAACTCTAGAACATTATATTAGTACATTGTACATGTAGATGTTCTAAGGAGGTTAACGCACTATATTATGGACAGATTTCATAATTATTCACGTAGACCAAGATTTTCATCTTTTAAAACAAGTGCACACACAACAGTATCAGATTAAATTGGACGCGGCAGAGTCAAAAAAAAATAAAAGAAAATGTCCAAAAATAAAAGAGAAAGTAAACAGGATATCCAGGTGGTAACTTCCCCCTCTTAAGCAGGGCCCAAATGTATGCCAATGCATTGTCCCTCTGTCCTGCACCACTGACAAGGGAGAACCACGCCTGAAAATCCCAATGAACTTTTCAGCCTCGAAAACAGGGTCTCCAGGTTAGTGAGCCAACAGCTTAGTCAAATAGCCACCGTGGCTCCCAAGAAATGTAGGAGTCTATACTAGTCCATTTATCATTACCCCTCAAAATATGAACAAAACTACCGTATAATCCCAAGGTGTTCTTCAAAAGATTATTATTGTATTTCGATCACAATTACAACATCATTTTTTGCTTGGCAAGGGTAATTATTTGGATGGTGTTTTTAGACAGAAACGTATTCATTCTTTACATGTTATGGAGGCCACTTGTACGAAGTGTTTTCAAGTCTTGTTGTTAAAGCAAACAATTCTCTCCAGTTTCTGCCAATCTATACAGACGCTCGAGACAATCTGTCAGAGTTTTTTTCTCCTTAATTAGAAACCCTCTTCCCCCTTACATCTAACATCAGGCTCAGACCTACATAAAACTCCTAAGAATGGGGCGGGGCATATAAGCATTGATTAATGTAAATATTTTGATTTTACAGCTCGTTGTGTCACATACAGATGTTCCAAGAATTCTTATTTTTGAACAAAAATCCATTTTAACAAAAAAAAAAGTTTTGAATCTTCACCATTATATCAAGACACCTGGTAATGGGTGTGTTTTTTTATTTTCAACAATTAATAATTCTATGTATTTATACAGCTTTGATACATATATTATTATACATACACATATAAAAAAATATAAAATTCTTTGTGTAATATCAACTACGGTATGTCCATATGTAAATAAATATTATATTGTTTAAAGAGTATTTCTACCTTGCTAATTAAGGTGTATACACAAACATTCATATTTATATTTATTCAGCTTTGTTATCAAACATATTGTGGAAAAAATATTGAAAAAAGTATAGCCTTGATGCAGTCTAAAAATAATAATGATAATATCATTAAAGCAAATGTACAGAATGTATGGTAATTTAAGACTCTAAATTTACCAAATTATGCATAAAGGAAAGGGTAAGGGGGGATGTATGTCTCCTCAACACAATACGTTGGTCATTTTGAGACTTACATACATCAATTTTGGATGTGAAATGTCAAGGGGAGAATTCTGCCTGCTCAGCAACAGTTCAATCTATTCTTCGAATTTACACTGCAAATGTTTTTTATAAGTACACAAGTGGTTTGTATTTTTTTGTCAGGCACCACCCCTAACAAATGAGAAGAGGGCATGCATTGTCAGATATTTAATAATTAATCACTTATTCAAAACCACACTTTTTTTTATAAACACATTGTTTTCAATATATCGTTTATGTCAGCAGTAAAAGCTGCATACAATTTATCAACTTTCTCTAAAGAAACCTAACATGCACAAAAAATATGGAAGTAGTATTCTGTCACTCATTTATTATCCATGGTTGTGGGTAATGAAATTTTTATTCAGATTGGATTTTTTTATTTTGTCACTAACTTGTTCAGAATAAGGTCTATTATGTTATAGGTTAAACAATAGGGTGAATAATTTAGTCATCAAGAATCGTTATTGACATTTTGATATAGGGGATTCACCGTGAATTATGAGGCCACTGTATAGTCAGTAGAACTAATATTTTCAACGCGTGACTGTTTTAAATAAGAAATTAAATCTGGTCAGATGTGTATGTCAACTACAACTACATGTATTTTACTTGTATGCCCATCGGTTAACCGAATGCCCCAGGTTAATTTCAGTACACACTTTCTGGAAAACTTATCATGGCATTTATTGTCAAAAGTAACAATGGCTTACAAGTGATAACTTAATGGAAGATGATCTCAAGGTGTGGTAGTTTTCTTCATAAACATATTAGAAACCACTGGTGTCCGGTTTAGCTTGGTTCAAATGTACAGATTGTCAGAATAATTCACCACTCATAGAAATTGTTTGATTCACATTGGAAGAAAAGAATAGAATTTATACTGTACTGTTGAATCAGTAATCCTAATAATTACCAAAATATCAGTTCCTTTAATCAATTCTGATGCTAATTATATGATGCTCATCTATTTCATTTATCAGCATTTTATATATTCCATTAGACCTAAACAAACACACCTAACAAAAAGTATTCATAATTTTAAATCAACAACAGAACGAAAGCCAGTGTTCTTCACATGCAATATGATTTTTGTGGGGTTTCTTGTAATCTATGTGGATTGTTAATTGGCCACCTCGGAAGTTAGGAATGTTTAATTATAGAGAATATTTGGAAGATGTAAACTGAATAACAATGTATAATTTTGTGGGATAAATATAATAACAGTCAGTAACATACTTTCTTTACATCAATGTAACCAGTGGTGTTGTACAAGAAAACCCTTAGGGATCACATCTTGAGTGGGTTAATCAAATGCTGAGGACAGTTCGTGGGGGAGGCCGGAACATAAATTCGATTCGCATTAAGTTACATGTATGTGACAATGCTGCATTATCACAATACCTTTTTTAAACAAAAAGAATTGAAACAGTTACTTGAAAATAATTTTGATACGCTAGAAATGGAATCGGCAGTAGTACCACACTATGTTTCCCCAGGATTTATTCACACCTCTCACTCACACAACTCCCTTATCTTATCATTTAACTGTTAATATATTTTAAATACCTAAAACGTTGCAACTAATTTTATGTATCTGTCACTATATATTTGATAAGTTTTACTACCATATCATGCACTTATCTGATATACAAAATAAAATACTGTCAAGATTTGGTGTTATTGGGGGTTTATAAAGCTACCTTTTTTAACATTATGAGAGGCTCAGCTGTGCCAGCTTATCATGTCAGTTTCCACATGACCCATATCATTCCCCACTACCAACAAGGCTTATTCTTACTATTTTCAACCCGATAATCACCAGAGAAAGCCCGGAGAAACAGATAAAGACTTCCTAAAATGAAATTCCCACATGATTGGCCGACTATAAAAGAAGTTCTTGATAACCATCATGATGTTAAGTCATGAAATTCGATGGAGTGAAGCAGTTATATGAGTGATAGTGTACGAAACACAGGTTAACATGTCTTGTGATAAAATCCACAACTCAACTTATTTAATCATTTATAGACTCATGTAGTTCTACAAAGACTGGCTTGTACTCTATTTAAACTTCAACTTAACTTGTCATTCAGCATTTAAAATATACATTTAAATATCATGGTATTGTTACATTCTACATATCTTGTTTTTCTGTTTTTAAGATTTAAGCTGTTTTGGAAGACAGCGATTAATTTTATAGAATGGGCATCAAATAATCCCATTCAGAGATAGTGGAAGCAGTGTTGCTTATTAATTTTTTTTTTCTTTTTGGACATTTTAACAAAAAATAGAGCGGTATATAACACTTATCATCATTTAAGCAGGCGGGTACAGACCACAAGTATAAATCATGTGTCAACAAAATATTAAAATTGGTACATATTAAAAAAAAATAAGTGCACCTCGTTATTTTTCACATTTAATTCCTGTATGGTATTCACATTTATGTCAAGTTATATTCCTACAATGAAATGAAAGCAGAGTTGGAATTAGACTTTAAAACCCCCATGATACAAATTCCCCCCTTTTTTTCCCCCTAAGAATAATTTTATCAAAGTGCTTATCTTCATTTGGGTGATTTTGAATCCCTTGCAAACTGCAGTAATGGAGAAAGGTTTAATCTCTAGAAGGAATATCCGTAAAAAATGGTATTTACAAAAATATGACTGATTGAAATTTCGGAACATTTAGCATTCTATGCAGACAATATAAACAAGCCAGCACCACCTATACTCTGCTTTACTTCAAGCCAGGTGATTATTTACAACTGACATTGTTTTTTCTTATTCCCCACCTTGTGTACACATTATTGTGTATGGAAAAGAACCCTTGGCAGTTTGAATTTGATACAAGAATAGGCCATAGCATCGGCTGTCTAGGCAAAATTTTCCGTATAGCACACTGTATCATGTATATGTCCATCCTCATTAGCCCAATCAGAGCAGACCAGTAGGACCCCAAATTTGATATTTTCAAAGTTTGTTGATTATGTAAATTTGAGAAAATCAAAACTGGATTAAAGAGTGGTTCCAAAAGTTGATATTTTCAAATTTTGCGAATCTTGTAAATTGGAGATCTAAATTTGATTTAAGCGTTAACCCCGTATACACCATGAGAAAGATAACAGAAACTGATCTAGACTGCCATTTGCTAACCATTAACCCTTCAACTCTTCAATCTTCTATATTAAAATATGCTTTCTATTAAATTTCCAAATAAAAACAGAGTTATATATGGCAAGGTGGAAGGGTTATATTTACAGAGTGTCATGTAATACAGTAATTTATTTATAACTTGTCTATAACTAACAAATAAAGGAATGATTTGTTAAATAAATGTAGGAAATGAAGTAGTTCCTGTAAACTTATCATAATAAACATAGTGACCATAGGATGTCTGTAGGTCAGGTCAATCTAGTCTATTACTAGATATATATAACATACTTATGGCATCATTTTACTATAACTCAGCTGATGTGACTAGACAAGATAGCAAATTTATTTATTTATCTAATTAATTTTTATTGAAATAACTAACACAAATTCGTTATATCAGCCAATTTATAAAGTGTATCAGATTTTATAACAAACTGCAAATAACCCACTTCTAATGAAGAAAAGAACTGTTTAGATTAATTTTATTTCATGAACCAAACTTTGAATGATTTCAAGAAATTTAAAATACAAAGATATTTTAAAATGTTTAGGTGTTTTTGTATACCAATCGTTCATGTCTTTGTAAGTTTTGACGGAGGGCCTGACAAGGGCAGCTGTCTAGTTTTTCGGATGGGATGAAAAACCGAGATGCCATGTACACATTGAAATGCATGTGAAAGATCCCTATATTTAGTTGGAATTCGATATAAAAGTAGACTGCATGAGCAAAATTTCCATCATAGGACACTGTATGGCATATGCCCATCTTCATAAGCCCAGTTCGGAGCAGAAGAGTAGGACGTTAAACTCCATTGCATTTCATTTCATTTGTAAGTTTTGTATCTCTGTATATATATATCTATAATCATGTACATGTATGTATTCTTTGTTTCATATATATATTTGCTTGATTTTATTAATTCATACATGCACATAACCTTGTAAGTTTTTTTTCTGCAATAAAGTTTCTTCTTCTTGTATGCAGGACTCTGATTTTGTTATGCCCTGGGACCCTATATTTTTTTCATTATACTTTTTCCTGACTTTCCTTTCAACATGCAAGTCCAGGAGGATACGAAAGTTTGCAAGGCCCTTCAATTACAAGAACAGATATCGACCCGAAGATTTTTGCACAAAAAAAAACTAACTTAAAAAAATATACCACGAATGGAGGCACAAAATGGTTTCATTCCAGTGTTTACATGCCATAAAACCCCAATAAAATACACTGCTCCCAGTGTCATGGCTTTTCTAAGCTTCTCAAGTTTCTTTCATAGACAAAAAATATCTGCTGACATTAAGGCAGCCATCAACAAGCCCACTGACACCTTAGAGCAATCAGTGCCATATTTAGGTTCCTAACATCACATATCATCTAAACCATGTCAAAAACCTTATATATTTTATATACAGTAGCTTAAATGTCACTTGATGTTCAACTTCAATAATTCATAAGTCAGATGAAATGATAGGATGTCTGGCAATGAAACCTACATCTACAGCAGCTAAGTCCTCGGAGCACTTCATCAGGATTGTCACATTTTTGTAGGTACATGTAATATGCACATTTACACGACACATAAAACTCAAGTAATTAATTTGATAGCAGCTAAGTCCTCCTCCGTGCATTTTGTATGGTGATGTACGCATTTACAAGACATAAAACTCAAATAGTTCTAAATTTGTTAGGTTTTTAGCTCAAAACATATACTAATCAGCTGTTACCATTATTGGGAATCGCTGAAAATCAATAGGATTTTTCATCTTGTGAACATCAACTTTGGTTATAAATTTTTTAACCCTAAACTCTATAGAGACAGTTGTGACGATAATATATAACAACATTTCAATGTGGGCAAATTAAAATTTAAAGTACATCATGACAGTTTATTGAACGAGAAGAAGAAATACTTGATTATAGAAAAAAAAACCAACATACACTATTATGTGCCCACATGATAAAAAATAGTAAATGGGGTTTGACATTCTACTTTTCTGCCTTGACAATAATAATAATGTACATTTGTAATTGCGCTAACTCCATCCATATTGCATGCTCTAAGCGCGAGGATAATAGCTCATCCTGATAATATGTCACAAACAAATGAGTTTTGAGTTTGGATTTGAACACAGCTAATGATTGAGAACTCTGTATCTCCAATGGTAAGTTGTTCCACAAGCGCGTTCCACAGACACTGAAGGCTTTATCCCCATATGATTTCAGTTTAGCTTGCGGCACAGCCAATGAGGGCTTATTTTGTGAGCGAAGTGGTCGATTTGGTTGATATGTTTTAATGAGATCAGTGAGGTAAGATCATGTTGACACATATAAACCAATGTTAGAATCTTGAAAGTTATCCGGGCTTCTATTGGTAACCAATGTAATGATTTTAAGACAAGGCCAATGAAGACGGCTTGCACCATGCTGCGTACTATAATAGAAAAATTTTGCCTGTACAGTGGGGCTACTGCCTAACCTTACTTTGAATTCCATTATACTTTGTCCATAGCTCTGTGGTAACTGTTACCGGCAAAGCCCATCTTAAAAGAGCGGGGCCCTAACCCAGACTAGAGAATCAAGGTATCCCTACCGCAAAGAAAAGATTTGTTAATATCCTTTCAAATGGCACACATGCGTAAAAATTGCCCATGCCCATGCCCAAGCCCAAGCTGGGCTGTGGATGCTTTTACAAGTTTTATATACGTACAAATTGTGAGAGACACCATTAACATTCATTTGGAAATGTTATAAAACAATTTATAATTCCTGACATTTTGAAAGCTGTGATAAAATTTTACAAAAACTTCTATGTTTAAATTGTCAAAAAGTTTATGTAGTCTAAATATTCTATCTAATGTCAATGAGATAATTTTTCGCAATCATACGTTTAAATGACATTTTGAAAGCCTGGATATTAGATATCTGTAAACTGTTACTTTACAGTTGAAAACTGTCCATAAAGATTGCCTTCATAATTACACTGGGAAGAATATTTATTTTCTTAACTTTGATGTTTATTTTGATAACGACTATCTAGGTTGATAAGAATTTACTGGTTCCTACAAATAATCGTGTGAGCTACATGCAGCTAAGAGCTGAAGCCGATGATAAACAATTTATTGGTTCAGAAGGGGAAGGGGGAACTATTACTATTACCCCTAGAGGTGGTTACAGTAACACCTAGTCTCCTGTTACCAATGGGTTGCCATATTTCACACATATACCTCTAGTTATTTTCACTGGATTATCATATTTCTCTATTATAATTCTATCACCTGTGTTTAGACACCTCTCAGTTTCTGATGGCTCGGACCGTAGGTAAATACCAGGTATTTCATTTGTATATATTTGATATGTACATCTTGTAGTATCTTGTATTTAGACACCTCAGATTCTGATGGCTCGGACAGTAGGTAAATACCAGGTATATATATATATTTAATATGTACATCTTGTTGTATATTGTATGTCAGTACTTACAGTGGCTCATCGACAGGTAGACATACCAATCACTTGAACTTGTAGAATGATTGACACATTGAACAAGTACTACAATATGGCAGTGAATTATGAATAGTTAACATAATCTTACATCGGAACCTTCGTACATATATCATGACCAAATATTCATAAAAAACACATGATAAAAAATGCTCATGATAAAATATGCATTGAACCAAAATAGTCACCTCATAAGAGATATCTGGAATGGCAACTCGCTACTCACTGATTTCTAGTTTTATATATAATTAAAGGTAACAATTACAGAAAGTATATATTCGTCTGCGATATCACCCTAAGTGTAAGCAGACGTTTAAACCGAAAAAATAACAACCAGAAAGTATACATACTGGTATTTGTTCCTAATATCCCAGACGAACTAACGAACCAACCCAGAAAGTATAATGTAGCTATTGCATGTACAGAGTAAATAAACCAACAGATACTTAAGATGCCGAAAAAGATTAATAAAATTTGAAGACTGTGAACTTTCCCTGGTTGAGTGTTATTTTTTCTTCCTCTAGAATGGAATGAGGTCAGATCCTCCACACTGCCAGTTAGTTCACAACAAGATGGTAGCCATCGTCTCCACTCTGATTTCTCAAGCTACTTAACTTCTCTCCAGCATACCAATAGACTGTCTAATCCTACAAGCTAACCAAGTCCGGGTACCTAAATACTAACAGTATTTTAGTAATCGTTGTAATTTGTCCCTTAGAATCTCAATCAGGAAGCCATTCTCCATGTTTACTCTTGTGGTATGTTATCGAAGTCTTTGATCTCGTTGCTAATAATTCTACTCATGTAACGAAGATGTTATAAGATGATCTATGTTCATAATTGAGATATTGTATAAACGGAATGGTGGTTAGTTCTAAGTACATGTGTTATATGGTATTATATACCTCCATGAAGGCATCAAGTCTTAACACCATCTCATCTCATCCTCATAATAATACAAATAGTTCTAACTCTACCTAACAGTAAATCCTTCAGTAGAAATCTGGTAGTGCCAGCAGGCAGTATTGTGATTAATATTAAATATAAATGTCAAGGACACATCTTCCCCAGATTAGTACCATAAAATCTTCCAATTTTATTAGGGTTTCTATATTTCTGTATTCCATTATTTGCAGAAATTGAATAATCCTGCATTTATTGTGATTAAATCTTCCAATTTTATGAGGATTTTTATTTGCAAAGTATTTCATTATTTGCAGAAACTAAAATATCAGGTACTCATATATATTTTATTCATATATTGGTTGATAATGGGTGATGCTGTGCCTGAATTCACCCTGCTTCTTGTCTACTAAGTACATTTCTACCATAATCCTCCCTCCTTTCCTAGCTACAACCACCAGCCTAACCTGATGGTTTTCCTTTGGTTTTCTCCCAGTTCTAAAGACCTGAGGGATTTATTGAAAAAAAAATTTATACGTTGGTCTGAAAATAACATAGATACTATTGACTGTTGTATAAATGTTCCAATTCCATATCACTCCTTCGATCACAGTTGCATATCGTGTCATATTTCTCTTAACGTAATCAACATTTCAAAATTCACCATATCATTTTTTCACA
Organism: Patella depressa; assembly: GCA_948474765.1. Lineage (NCBI taxonomy): Eukaryota > Metazoa > Mollusca > Gastropoda > Patellidae > Patella > Patella depressa. The sequence continues at coordinate 11,280,464 of OX419716.1, forward strand.
TTAGCACCACTGTCTGGCTATATCATAGTCTATAAATAACTCAAGCTGAAAAAACTTCTATATTTATGTTTATATAACTAATGATTTCTTGATTATTAATTCAACATAAACATTTAGATTCTGGTTTTTGAAACATGTTCCTGGGTTGTCTCATCTAAACAGTTTAGAGAAGGTTTCTAATTTGGTATTACCTGCTGCCCTTTGATGTGTGCTGCCAGAAATTTACCATCTGTGTAAAGATTTAATTGTTCATCAAATCGACTTGTGGTATCTTAATTGTTCATTAGTTGACCAGAAATCCATGCTCTCGTCTGTTTAGTATGGTTATAGCATTCCCCACGAGTTGGAACTATTTCTCATTATGATGTTATAAAGGTGTTTAATGGTTCTGGTTCAATTTGAACAAGGTGATGACTATAAAATTATCGTAAATAAAATTACTTCTGATTCTGGGAGTCTAACAAGAATGATTTAAAATATACTTAGTGTCTTAGTCTGGCCATCTTCTATATATACAATCAAAGATTCGGTTTCTGTGGTCATTATTATGAATTTAGGGGGAGAGAGAAAAATGTGCTTTAACTTCCGCTCGATACAAACTAGGTCATTTTGGGACTAGAATTTGGGGGGAGGGTGGAGGTTTGGGAATTGAAATGAAATGAAATAGGGTTAAACTTTGTACTTTTCTGCTCTGTCATTGCTAATGAAGACGAGAATACACCATACAGTATACTCTGAGGGAAAATTACCAGGACTGCAGTGCTAAAACCTACTCTTATATCGAATTCCAACTGCTAGAGGATCTTTTACATGCACAGCAATGTGTAAACTGGACCTCACAGATACCCTCCAGGAAGCTCAAGGTTTTATAAACAGCTTACCTAGTTGATCATTCATGTTCACCAATAGTTAGTTCATCATCTCCTCCAATAACAAGAGTAAAAAACCCCACAATACTTAATCAAGAAATCTGTGAACCTAACTATTTTTTGGTATAATATGGAGATGCTTCTAATTGTTCATTTATCAATTCCTTTTGCAGGATTGACAATCTTTAACATCCATTGTCACATAATTCCCCAACGCATTTCCGAAAACATGTTAAAAAGTCCTAATTTCTTCTCTGTAAGTACATTATTATACAGATTAGACTTGAGGGAATAGGGCATGTTGTTTATTAGCATGTACAATACATCCATGAAAATATATCACAATGTTTGTCAGCTAAACTAGAGCATGCTTTGTAATGTGATTAAGTAGAAAGTATGCCCTCAAGTTAAATACATGTATGGTTTATAAAATATATATCATGTTTTAAAAGTCATAAATGTCTAATGTGTTGATGAGAGTGTTTGATGTCAAACGGTTGAAAATAATATTCAATAACATGTGATTTGTCAATCTCAATTTGAAGAAAGGTTATCAACAGTAAAGAAAAATATCAACAACAATGCAATGATTCTAAAATATTATAAGTATCTGCATCTGAGGATTTTCATTTTTAGGGAGACTACAGTTAGAAATGAAATGAAATTTAACGTCCCACTTTTCTGAACCATACAGTGTGCTATAAGCGAAATTTTGCCCGGACAGCAGAACTATGGCTATTCTTATTTCGAATTCAAATTGTCAAGTGTTCTTTAATGTGCAGGCATTGGATGGCCGAATCGTTAGCTTGTGCACCTTCTATCATAAAGTCTGTTATTGAGTCAACTGGCATGGTTTCGATTCCCCGGTTGTTAAGGAATAGGGTCACCTGTCCAGCCTTGTGGTTTTTCTCTGTCTCCTTCAGTTTCCTCCCACTGCTAAAGATCCCTATGTGCAAGAAAATTATTGAAATAAAACTGAACCATATCTTAGTCCCGAAATGTCCTATTTGTGTTGAATGGACGTCAAACCCCATTTCTCACCCTCTCAAAATTTTCCTCATAACACCCTGTATTTTGTATGCCCGTCATCATTAACCCAGTCGGAGTAGAACAGTAGGGTGTTAAAACACATTTCATTCATTTCGTTAAGGCAATGAACATATTCATTTTTCATCCTTTTTACTGAAAATCGTGTTTAAAAGCCGTCAATGAACAGAGTCAATACTCACGACCGACTAAAACTCTCACAATGTTAAGCAATTACAAAAAATGTGAAGTTAATAATGAATTACTATCACTAAGTCAACCAAGATAGCACAAAACACATATTTGAACTGAATGTATATGTGCTGGAAGTACTGGTGTAAGAGGCTTTAGTCACCAATTACCAGTTATTGAGATCAATAGAAGGAAACGTAATTGCGATTGATGAGTACTAATGTGATTTGGTGTCCAACACAGGGAATAACATGTAATCTCCCGACACCATGCGAGGTTAAATCAAGACGACATCCATTAGATTAGTTCCTCTATTCCACTTTACATCCCTCACATCTTCGTCTGTTTGAATAGAGACGCTTTTTAAAACGGCACTGATTCATAATACACGGGGTGTTTGTTTTCACGGAGGTACAACCTTCAGACTCTTCAGAGAGCCATTTACATATCTTTGAAGTGTTAACCTTGGAGACAATAGAATAGTTTAGTGTTGAGATGATTTTATTGTAATCAAATAACTAGGAAGGCTATTAAACAATGACTGTCATGGTGGGCCTCATGTTGTTCTTTTTGCAGCCATCTTTGATGTTTCCGTGGTGATAATAATCAGCAAACTGAATCAGCTGTGAACTGTCCATCACAACATCAGATCAAAGATAAAATGGGAACTGAATCTTGGGTATCAGTAAACTGGACATTTAGCATACTGGACATTAATAGAATATTAATGGTTATCTGATAGGGAATACTGATTTGAATTCCTCCTTATGATTTAAAAATGATAAGAATATTGCCTTCCTTGAGTTCCTGAGTTCTTCTTTGGAATTTTCCTCTACTATAAAGCTAATCAATGCATAGTACAACAAATATGTGTTATCCATTTGAACACCTCAAATTAGTCGTGGCATCATGGGTTCTAGAAAGAAAAAGCATACTCTGCCATGTGCATGGTGCCAATCACAAACTGATTAAAATACAGATCTATATTTCATTCCATTTTTTATACTTTCGATGGCCTCCACTACACCAAGGTCTGACCATTTGTTGTGGCAGGTCATATGTGAGGTTACACAAGTGATTTTTTACCCTATTATGTCAGATTTTTATTTAAAAAATCAGAGTTCATGTTTCTAATGGGACACCCACATCGCACAGTTCTGTGCACCGCATGTCAAGAACGCACAGCAACAGATTGTTTCATTGGCTAATCCCTAATATGAACCAGAATGTGGGTTTTAGAACAACTCTTTCAGATTCTAGTGTAGTAAAGACAAGTAAAACAAAATTTTGAACTATAAGAAACAAAACTAATTGGATCTGTGTTTAAATCAGATTGTGCCAATCACTACTTTCAGAACCGAAAGGCTCCTGGGTGGGAAATAATGTGGCCAAAGGCAATCCATAAAAATAAAACAAAAATTTATTAACTTTGGATAATAGCAAAATTCTGTGAAACAAAAAGGATATTTTCTCATTCCCATTTCCCGATCTTCCCATGCAAAATATGGGTACATGTATGTTATAGTAAAGTCTGTTGTTTTTTTCCTTCATATTTTGATATATGTGTGGACGTCTGAACCCAGCTGGAGCGTAACATAGTGTACTATTGTGTTAGATGATCTCTGGAAGAGATTGTGAATAAGCTACATAAATCTCACCGCTTTTCTTTTATATAACTGATCTATCTCTTTCATCAAATCCCTTTGATATATGATATCATTTCCATAAAACTAACAATTTTTCTGCTCCCAGAGGCATGAGCAATATGCACCTTCTTCCATTTTCTCTTCAGGAAGACCCTCAGATGCCGAATTTACTCTCGTTTAAAATTCTCAGTAGATACCGTCGACATCAGACATATTGTTAGAATAATAAATGTAATAATGTGTTGCCGCAAGATATGATCTGGTCCGCTTGAATTTCTCTCAGAATTACATCATCATCTCCCCATTTCCCGCTTTCACAAGATTGCATAAAAACAAAAATAGCAGGCCATTTGCCAAAATGGAATCTTTGATTGCCTCAAGACCATTTTTTAGAATTTCATGATATGGAATTTTGGGCAATCGGCATAATTAAATCAGATACTGTCTCTGTTTTGTGGTATTTCTACTGTCGCAAAAAACTTCCAGAATTACAATTTAATCATTCATATCTCATTTATATTTATATATACAGTATTAGTATGTGGATGTGACCTTCAATACCTGTGAAATAAAGTTTTTAAAACGAAAATAACGTTAAAGTTTTTAAAACAAAAATAAGTTCAAGCATTTGTTTTAAAGACAAAACTTGACAGGTTTATTTACTTTCAAACAGAAGTGGAACAGTTTTATTAGGGTTTTTTTCGGTGATTTTTTATTTAATTCATTAATTGATTGAATTTTGCCCCCCACTGAACACAAAAGGGATACGATATTGTAAAGTCCTGAGGAACAACTTTCGTGACAAACAACAACCTGTAATACTTGAGACAGACATTTTGATTGCAGTTGACAAAAGTTTTTATTGAGCATACATCAAACCATTCTGATTCTATTGTAACATCAATGAATCTGTTTTAAAAGAAATGACCTTCACATCTGGTTGTTCCACTATTGAATCGCTCAGGAAAACCCTCTACGAATCTATTTTTAACAGCCTACATCTGTTTGTAAATAATTATTTCAATATCTACTGGAATACAATTTATTGAACATTGATGCTGTACATAAAAAATAATCACATGTCAAGCATAAAAGAACACTTCAAAAACTATTTACCATATAGGTACGTCGCGTTCATTTATCATCGGCTAATGTAGATTGTAAAATAATTGATAAAGGGGATAAAGAGTATTGCAAAAATAAAATAAAAACCAATCCAATTTCTACTAATGGTCGATTGTTTTGGCGAAAATCAATCCAGAATTAATGGTCATCCATTTTACATTGTATGTATCAAACAAGACATTATTGTACATCCTAAATAAACAAATGTATTAATTCCTGATGTCCAATTTACGGATGTCTAGAAGAATTGGTGATTACAATAGATTGTTTGAAGCGTGTGTGTTGACTGTCTGTCATTAGTGCCGCAGTGCTAATATTGTGCATCTACGATATTGATTGGCCGAAGGTGTTGTGTAAATGTTGATAGTTGGTGAAGCGATAAAAGTATTATGAGCAGACGGTCATAGAAGAGAAAGTAAAGAGATAACATGGCATTCATTCAGACAGGAATATAAACACCTGCTAATTGTTTTTCTGGAATGAAAACAAATTGGTTTTAAAATCCAACTTTTCTGCTTTAACCGTACTAATGAACACAGGCATACCCAATGCATTTCCGTCTCTCTTCCACAAATTTCAACTGCCAAGGGTTCTTTTAAGTGCACCTAATGTGTACAACGGATCTTGGTGTGTTTGTTTTTTGTCACATTTGAAAAATATGTACACATGAGAACATTTTGTACTCTCAAATGTTAAGGGTTCACCGAAGTTTGTCCTCTCAACTATTAAGGGTTTTTTTGCCCTCTCAATTATCAAGGGTTCTTTTTCATGCACCCAATGTGACCGTGGTTTGTCTTCTCAGTTTTCAAGGGTTCTTTTACATGCACCCAATGTGTTGCATCTGAACAATGTCTACACATGATTTTGGTTTGTCCTCTTAACTGCCCTTTTTTTTTTTTACATGTGTACATGTGACACCAGTTTGTCTCAACGGTCCTTTTATTTATACACACATGACCAAGGTTTATTCTCTCATCTCCATGGCTTAACAGTCTTCCTTGCCAGACTCTCTGTCCTGCAATGTTACATCAATGACTAAGGGAAACCAAACTGGAAATTCCTGAGGAACTTTCTCTTGCACATTAACTTTATTCAAGCTGGTTTGACATTGCTAGAAAAATTCCTAGATTATCCAATTAAGTTCTGTAAGCCTCAATGATCTTCCAGGCTAAATACATTTAAATGGTATCGGCAGACAATTTGTTAATTGATTTGCAAAAAAAAAAGTAGTTAAAGTGCTTGATGCAATTTGGTCGCAATTTTAATCTCATCTTTTTCAGTCTTCATACAGCCAACTGCATGAAAGCAATTAACAATTCTTCCGCTTGTTTCCTTGAAAAGTCAACATCTCGACTGCTAGTCTAAATATTTGCCACAAGTCAAAACTGCTAACAAATATCATTTCATAATATCATGTGAAATCAATTTATTACTATTATTAGGGACAAAGTGGAAATTGTTTTGAAAATCCAGAAAATCGTAACTATCGAGTCTCTTTATGCTTTTATAACTGCAGGATGAAGCCAATATTGAAACTGATATGGAATGGGTACTGAATTGCAAGCCTACAGGTAATATGCTGTATCAGATCTCAATTTTGCCATCATTTGAGATCTGTGCTCATTTTTTTGCACAAAAAAACCTCCAGGTCATTAAGGACCCTAGCCCCTGAATTTCAACGATACCAATCCTGGTAGATGACAGTTAAACAGGTATTTCACATACATGAATGAGTATGACAAAAATTTGAGGAAGGGTGGATGACCGAATGTTAGAACATGCGTTCTGTATCATGTCTGTCATGGAATCAACTGGCACAGTTTCGATTCCTCAGTTGTATGTGACAAGGAGTAGGGTCACCTGTCCAACTTCGTGGGTTTTCTCCGGGTCCTCTTGTTTCCTTCCACTGCCACCTTTACGTGCCACAGAAGAATTTTAAACCGTAGTCTTAACCAGTTAAATGTAGCTCCTATTAAATCTCTGTTTGCCATGTGAACCTTTCAAATAAATGATAAGTGATATCAGGTGTTCAAGAGAGAAGCATATATCCTCCATTATAAGCTTGACTTTACTTCATAGGTGGTCTTACAAGGTCCCATTTCCTGTGGTCCCAATCTGAAGGATCAAGTTATGCATATGGTCACAACCCTATGAAGATGAATAACTATCATTATAAGATAGTAGATCATATTCTTGAGAAAAACATGATATTCTATACACATAGTTAACTACCCTTAATAATATATCTAACATCCTATAAAACTAAACTTCTGATAAATGCCGCATTTTTCTTCGCGCCAATAAGGGTCGGTAGTCAAGTAACATATAATTATATAATGTGAAATATGAACAATTTTCCGTCAAAAGTAACAATAAAAAAGCTATATAACATTTTCTCATTTTTTTTCGTAAAAGTCGCAGTAAAAAAAGAATGTTCGGTAATTATATGTACGATTCGTTACTGTGGTATTATGAAGTTTTCACATAATAAAAGTTGGTGATTACAAAAAGATAATCTATCCATCTTCCATCACAAAAACTGTAACTGATCCTTCAATCATTAAAAACTTAAAAACACTTCACAGAATCTCTAGTCAAGACAATTTAATAGCTGTTTTATATCTCGTAATGCTTAACAAATGTTCTTTTTGAAATGGAAGCTAGCCCCTCTACTCCATTGTTGATTTTAGTGCTTTAGTTTTCATTATTGCAAATTTTAAAAGGGATAAAGGAGTTTGTGAAGCATCATATTCTCAACCATATGTTATAGGTTTTTAGTATGTATATGTGTGTATATATTAATGTATGAATATGTAGTAGGTACAAGGTGTTCTAGGTTTATGGTATGTACTTTGTGTATATATTGTAGGTACATGTTGTTATGAATGCAGATGTCAATATGACAGTCTATAATACAACCAATATGCTCCTCTATACCACAGCCGATACCAATCATAACCTAGAAACTGGTCAACAAATATGTACAATAAACCACTAATTATTTTCTTTAACTCAATTCATCAAATTGTCTTCAAATTTAAATTACGTGTACCTAAGTTGGTAGCACTCAGATTGAATCAAATGGAATAGGGTCAATGTCTTAATTTAATGTAACATTTTTGCCTGGACAGCAGGGCTATGGCCTACATCAGCACATTTCAACATTCAAGATGTTCTACAGGCTACCGCCTACACCAAATTTCATGATGCAAGCTCTTCTAAACTCATCCTGTAGTTGAGCTGAACAAATTTTGAATATAAGCATAATTTATCATTTAAATTTTGTGAACAAAAATCATAGCAGATGTTGTCAAGTGATACTAAACATTAACATCTTTTCACAATCTATCTTTTTTCACACAGGCAAAATAAAAATAATTTTTTAAATAGAAAAACATGTTTCATTGATAAATATTTTCTAGATATTCAAAATAAAGCTATGTGTGATTATAAATAATTTAGAAAATGTTTATACGGACAACTTAGAAAATTCTTATTCTTGAAAAGGTATAATTAAATTTGACATGTAATTGAAGAAAATGTGTCCCCCTGCTGTGGCATGGCTTGTCATTTTGTGTGTTCTTTGGTCAAAATGTAATGTTTATATATGTCACTATTCATCAAGATAATGTAGGTACTATAGTGAATTCAGTAGAGCGTAGTAATTCAAGTTAAATACCATTACCGTGGGGTAGTAACTACATTCATATTCGTCATTGAAAACATAAAGAATTCTTCTTCATGGGAAGAGAAGCCTAGGTTCGCAATCTGTGATCTTGTCCACATCTAGTAGTAGTCGAAGAGAGGAAAATAAATTTAATGTCCACTTGACACAAACTAGGTCATTTTGGGACTAACATGGTTCAATGGTATTTTAATTATTCTCTTTCGGGGTAAGGGTCTTTAGCTGTGAAAGGTAATTGGAGAACTCACGAGGTTGGACAGGCGACCCTACTCCTTGTCACATACAGTATATATGTGTATATATAAACTGGCTCTCGTACCCATTTTTCATGGAAAACAACATATCAAATCTAATTAAACACTTTCCTTTTTTACCGAAATCAAAGATGTCAAGTCATTTTAAGACAACCATGTTAAACCAGGGTCAAACATCCTGCACATTTATGGTTTAATTGGTTTAATAAATATTTCCACAAGTATAATATAGATTGAATGCATAGTTTTTATATATTTTGTTTTGTATTGTTGCGATGCAGTCAATCAAACGTGATTTCATTCATCCTTTAAAATAAGATATAACCCCTTTAATTCAGAAATATAATCCAATATTTATCCATTCGTGAGAATGAAGTACTTTATATTTAATTATCAAAAGGAAAAAAATGGACAAAAATATCTACAAGCATATATACAGATGATCCTTTTAAGTCCAAACAAAAGATTGACTAGAGAAAAGATTTACTCGACAGAAAATTGAAGTGGTGTTTAAATTGAACAGAGACCAGTCAATAGCTGCATCATCAATAGCCGCTAAAATGGGTTGATGAGATGTTTATTGAGTATTATTGAACCTGTTTACTCTTTAAATGACCTTTAACATCCCCGAACAATCAATTCACAAGATGCTTGACCAAAGATAAAAACACTAATCTTAAAAATCTTTCTACCCAAAATGGATTTTTAAAGAATGGACACAAAAGGGGTTAATGTCTTTCTTTATAGAAATGGTACAAATTTATGTTGTGATAATATACTGTTTTTCCTGTTTATGTTCCAAGATTTTTTTATAAACAACACCATTCAATCACAGAATCAATTTCCGTCTGGAAATTACTCATACGATTTATCCATTGGGTTTTTTTTATCATTGTTATCCTGGTTATTCTTTCGACATCCATTATTTCTCTTTTCTTTACTGTTGAAAGCAAAATCATTTCGTATATCTACACAACATTCAATTTAAAGGGCTGTTTGGGATTATTTTCAGGTAATTGTAATTCCATAGCAAAGTTTATCATGTTACTAAATCTTTAATACCATTATTATAGAGTTTGTGCTATTTAAAGGGGAATTAGGTAAGATTAGACAAAGAGTTGACAATTCTCGCTATAATTCAAATTGCTAAAAAATTGATAATGAAAAGAGAATATACTAAAAATTTCAGTCAAATTACTTCACTCTGAATCTAGATATTAGCAATTCAATTTTAGGTTAGTCTTGATCATCATTACTACCATTGTTATGATAATAAACAAATTCTCGATTATCCATTTTTACTGTTATTTCATACACCACAAAATGTATTCAAATCCACTAAATACCGCAGGCATCTGATGGCATCGAGAGCTTATTATGGTCTTGGTATGTTAATTAATGTCTAATTAATTATTTAGATAACATCTGACGCTTAAAGAAAGACCAGCAATTTTTGTTTAAAATCTATTTATTTTTTTTTTTTACTAGAACATTTCACAAAACACATAAAATATTTATCCCTGATTTTTAAAATTCTAACAAGCATAAGTCATAATAAAACACGATGTGAATCTTATATTACAAGAGTAAAATCAATTAATCTAAATAGTGAGATAAAAATAGTTCTGATGATTATTTCCGATACCCTTTGGGTGACGAGTGTAGGCTAATATTGCATGTCCATATCAAGATTTGCTGATTTGACAATAATACGACATGTATGTGATCTTGTATTTACCTGTATTTACACGCACATGCCGTTTAACTCTTTGATGTTTTAACGCTTCAAAGATGTTTTTTGCCGTTTGATGTGATGATTACTTGCTATCATTTCGACCAATCAGACTAGGATTTACATGTCATTCAAAGCTTCTGTCAACATAACCTGGCAACTTTATAACAATGAATGTCAAGAGTGAGATTAGGTACCAACAGAACCAAATCAAACCCAATATATACCTATTCATGTATATGAATAAAACCCTTATAGAAACTCAATACATTTTTCCTTGTGTTGTGAATAAGATAGAATATCTCTAAATCTTTCTGGAAAGCCAGGCTACAATGTACAAATCCCCATTTTAATTGTTGAGAGAGTTGTCAGTCCAGCGAGTCATCTCTCAGTCTGAATTTAAATAGTTGAGGGAGGTCAGCAGCCTAGTGATTCATATCCCCATCACCATTTAAATAGTTGAGGGGGGTCGGCACCTCAGTGATTCAGGGATTCATATCCCTGTCCCCAACTGAAATCTTAAGGGAGCTGGCAGCCCTTGAGTTTAACGTCCACTCAACACAAACTAGGTTATTTAGGGACTAACACATGGTTCAATTATTTTCAATAATTCACTTGTGCAGAGGGGTCTTTAGCAGTGGGAGAAAACCGGAGGACCCAGAGAAAACCCATGAAGATAGACGCACAACCAGGGAATTGAAACTACGCTAGTTGACTCAATGACAGACCTTATGATACAACGTGCTTGTGCTAACCATTTGGCCATCCGACATCTCAGTGAGAAATCAACTTTTATTTGGAAATTAAAACAATTTAGATATGTATTGATCATGAAAACAGCAATTGTGTTAGGTAATCCTCTTTGAAACTGATCCTAATCTCCAAACTTATTTAAAATGCGTGCAAAATTTTTATCACTACATTCTATAGTTTTAATATCATTTATCGAGTGTTTTTTTTTTTCTTTACCTAATAAATCATTTATGATAATTATACACTGAATGCTTTCAATCTTTCCATTCGTGTGAACTTCAATAATCTCTCGCTCCTATATTGTTAAATATTATAAATTTTTCATAGATTCACAGGTTTGGGGCGTTGGAAATAACCGCAAACAGATTATTCCAAACTTAAACCGTGATTCATATTTTATGGTTGTATTCCATCATGGTTTTATACTTTCAGACTAACAGACTCGCGGTCAATTTAGTACCAAATTCAATATCAAATTACAAAAATCTTTGTCACCCTCATCATTCAACAACAGGTTTTATGCAAATTTTTCATCACACTTTTTTGTCAGCTGTCAGTTTTCTTTTAAGATGTCATCTTTAGCAATTCTGACTAGGGAGGACACTGTCATTATTTTCAGAGGGCAATGCCAAGAGAGGTAGAACTATTTATGACAGAGGTGATTGCCTTTCATTATATGATCAGCCACATAATTTACAATTAAACCAATACAATTATTGTAAGCTAGAGCAGAAATAAAGTCCGCGTCCATAGACTCCAATCAAGGTCATTTTGGGACTAACATTTATTTCATTTTAATAATTTGCTTGGACGTAGGGGTTTTACCAGTGGAAGGAAACCGAAAGATTAAAAGAAAACCAACAAGGTTGGTCAGCCAACCCTACTCCTTTTTATATACAAGCTTGACTTAATGGCAGGCCTTATGATCTAAAGGTCATGTGTTAGACCACTTGATCATCCAATTATTGAAAACATCATTACATTTATGTGTGTTGTATCATAAGGTCTGTCATTGAGTCAACTGGTGTGATTTCGATTCCCCAGTTATAGTTGACCAGGAGTAGGGTCGCATGTCGACCAACCTTATGGGTTTTCTCTACGTCCTCCGGTTTCCTCCCACTGCTAAAGACACCCCCACATGCATGTGAATTATAGAAATAATATTGAAACATGTTAGTCCCAAAATGACCTAGTTTGTGTCGAATGGACGTTAAACCCCATTCTCAATTGTCCATATTAAAACCTATTCAACTGGTTGGAAACAATAAGGGTTTATACCGAGTAGATGCTTACCTCAATGTAAAAAGAAGACATAACCATATATCTGACTGGATTCCATTAGTATATTTTCTATAATAATAGACATTATTATGCCATTGTATACTAAGTCTATAGCCAGACAACTGGAGCTAGAGAATAAGTCCAAGAAGTTTCAGTCTTATGATGGGAGTTCCAGTGAACATTATCTTAAAAATAATTTTATGATGCTAAACGCTAATGATGCATATAGTTCCTATTTGTCCATGTTTCTGATTTTGCGAGGGATCCAATCGAAACTCTTTTTTCTGTTTATGTATAGGGACACCAACGGGTACACTTGCGTTACTGATGGTAGAGATATGTGAGTAAAATGTAATGGTGCATGCCTTTGTAATAGGTTGTATATAGTTTATGATGTTGGATCTGGTCAGTGTGTACTATAAGGGGAGGAGAAAGAGATAAAAAGATATGTTTAGACAGAAAGTAACTGCCTCATTTACCATGGGAAAATATTTACCTTAGCCTTCACTTATTCTTTCTTTCAATATACACACATTGTAATATATCGTTCTGCACTCATATAAATATCAATCGAAGAGATTTACCCAGAATTTGTTCAGCTATCTTTTTTGTTATCTAATGCTGTTTATACTATCAGTTGAAAAAAAATCAACTTTATGATAGGCCATTAAAGGCTTAGGAATCATAATTCAGTAAGCAATTTATCATTTTGTACTTTTTATTGGAAACATACTGCATGTACAACCCTTGTAACATTAAATAACATAGTTCAGAACAAGTGGCAATGGCCAAATATGACAAAATATATCAAGAACAATAACACTAGAGATTTAATAGGCTGTTTTCTAATTCATAGACAGAAATACAAATTTAATGTAAACAAATGTCAACTTGAATATCAGATGATTATAATTTATAGGTTTTCTCCTGGTTCTCCAGTTTCCTACCACAGCTAAAGACCCATACATATATGCAAGTCAATTTATGAAATAAATAATACCATATAAATCCCAAAATGACCTAGTTTGAGCCGAGTGAAAATTAAACCCTATTCCTCTCTCTCATTTACAACTTCCGTTTTTAATCAAGCCATTTAAACCTGCACCCTGTAATTTTTTTTCTTTCTCTTTCAAACCTATATGTAGTATGTACACTAGATTAGACTACTTGAAGTACGTTATAAAGACAATAATTAAGACAGCGCAGAGTAAAATGGTATAACTGTCTAATCTAACATGTAACACATCTCTCGCTACCAATCAAAACTCTTGAAATTCCTTTAAAATTTCAACGATGAAGTTATTAATGAATGACAGATGGCGTCCTGTATATTTCTTGGTAATCATACAGCATGTGTTTCTCTCGGCTAATATATAGATATATTATGCTTCTTTTTCTACTGTTTTTTATATGTCTAGCCCCGAGATAGTTTGTAGACTTAATTCTTGTTTAGTTAAAAGAGGTCAACCAGGTTGGATACATTGTCTAATGAAATGCAAGTTTCTAACATTTCCTCATTAACCAAGAAGTCGAGTTTTCATAATTATTCAGTATCCATGACTTTTGCAACAGAAAGTTCGCTGACATGGGTCATAATTTGATGGAGGGAAGGGAGTAGCAAAGGACTTCAACTTTCTTTCTCTTAGGATTATGCCCCTACCCCCGGTGACTTCAAAAAGGGGTCATTATTAATTGCCCTTGCCTATGACAGAAGTTTACAATATAAAGTATTAAACAGGGTACTTGACATTTTGTGAGGGATACCGTCCCCTCCTCCTATGGGTCTTCATTTGCTCCTTTGTGTAAGCTTTTCACAAACTTATCTCAGAAGGTATCACCTCATGGAAACTGTCTAAATTAACATATTTAATCTCAAGCTAAAAGAACATCATATAGTGATACGAAGATTAATGTTTATTAAATTAAATAATATTTTAACATTTACTGAGTTACCTAAATTAATGAATTAAAACATGGCAGCTCTACAACATCTGATTACGGTTAGCATATTATAATGTTTTCTACGGGTTTTTTTGTATTTGTTGCACTAACAAAGTGTAATATAAACTGATTAACGGAATTGACAAGTACATGTATTTTAAATACCTCAGGTGCATAATCAGCTAATACCAATTAAAGTATGTATTCACGAAAATTAAGAAAATGTGAAAAATTTAATGACACTTTCAAGGAAACAGATATGAATTCTTGAAATAATTGATAGTTTGATTCAGATTACAGCCAAAATGTGAGAAATTCAAGGACAAGTTTCAAGGAAAGATGAATTCTTGAAATAACTGAATGGTTCATTCAGACTACTGCTCAATCAATTACAATGAACTTCAATAAAAAATATATTCACAATCGGGTACCAACAAGAAGTCAAATTCCAACGGACACAAGATGAATCTCTCAATATTGTGTGACGACAGAAAGTGGACTCACTATGCACAATCAATTCCAACAAGTAGTTGAAGTCTTATAGACAAAGTTGCCTCACTACATAAATTTATGTACAATTGGCCCCAGCTTGTCTGCAATATCACCCATGGAAGAATTAGACATTATGCCACCCTATGAACAAATCGGTCCCAACAAGTATTCAATGAACGAATCTGACAATATTGAGCAATGACAAAAAAAATGGACTCCCATTATTGAAAGTGGTATTATGAAAGGTAAGCATGCCTCGGACGGCCATCATGGAACATCTAATATAACAGCATTGAAATATCTTCTTTGATTGTCATTTAGTAATTGAACATATTAACACAAGGTGCAATTTAATGGATACACAATTACTGAGTTTGATACTAAGCAATGTTTCGACAAGGATACTCTCTGCTTTATCATTTGCTTGATAAAGACAAGAGTATCCTCGTGGAAACATGGAAACATTGCTTATTATCATAATCAGTAATGGTCTATCCATAAAATTGTACCTTGTGTTAACACTGAAATAATTACAGGAGTGATCAAGATTTTATTACAATGAAAAAATTGAAAATAAAGCAAGATGGCGATTAATGCAGATCACTCTTCAAATGATTCCTGTTTCTCTAGGTAAATATAGCTGACATCTGATGAGATAATAAAAGAGTTGATGTTATAAACGTTTGGATTAGTGAGTAAATATCACGATGCAATATGATAGCTGTTTATTTAATCTATTTAATTCAGCGATTGATTTCGCTTGCCATCTATTAGCAGTTATTGCCTTCCTAATCACATACTTTTCTTCCTCTGTGATATTCCTCTCTTCTTTTAATACCCGACTTGTGTTAGATTCATGCATTTCTATGGTTACTGAGAAGCCAAGATAATTGACGTCAAATTACCTGAGTTCCCTCAAATCAAATTGTCTGCCGGGAACAATAACACTATCAGGTGTTAGAGTCAGGTGAATTGACTCCACCTGGGCATTAAACATCCTGCACTATTGTTTGCCTCAAATAATGACCAACCTAAACGCTTTGGCTTCTTAATTACATTTATATTATTCAATAAGCGAAGTTGAAAAGGTTAGATCCATATGTTTTCATGAATGGAGGGTACAAATGAACAAAACAAACATTTCGAGACACCACAGCTTCTACTGCACCATGCTGGTACCATAATCGGGTCTTTAATGATGGTACCCTGAGGCTGTCTGATGACATGCTAGGGTTAGAGACTTTTGTCAATGTCCAGTTGCATTATAAATCAAACATTGAAATTTGAATTTGCTCATACATTACTTTACCTCCAATATAATGATTTACTTTTTAAAAAAAATCTAAAGTAAATACATAGAAAAAGGTTCCTACTCGTGGACTTTTTAAATATATACCTGGCAATAATATTTGATAAAATACCTTAGAATAAATCAGAAAGTAAACATTTTTTTGGTCTGTCAATCAGAAGACCTGAAGAAATTGATCCAGATGAAGTGAATAATAGACAATTATAAAGTTATAATACTATTACAGTATCATTAATACCCAGCCATTATCAGCTAATGTTCAGGCTATCAATAACCTAGGTATTATAATAACTGCACAAAGAAACAGAAAATACAAGACAGAGTGAGAGAACTGCGGTTTAATGCCCACTCAACACAAACTAGGTCATTTCAGGACTAACATAGTGTTTAATTTTATTTCAATAATTCGCTTGCGCGTAGGGGTCTTTAGAAAACCCATGAGGTTGGACAGGCGACCCTACTCCTTGTCACATACAAAAGGGGATTTGAAACGGACAATACATGTAATACTAGATGCAGTGAAGTAACTTTGTGCTGAACCTCTTTGACAAGTTACATTTTTCTATCATTAATTTTTGGTAGTGTATCCCCCCTCCTTTCCTACCTTCTCATTCTCAGCTGCATTGACCTATTTTGGGCTTTATGTGTTGTAGAGTGTGGCCTTTTGGGACACAAGTAATTACTAATTTAACTACATTATTATCAAATACTTAAATCATTAGAGGAAATAAGGTATTTAATTACAAATTTGATTGATACGTGAATGAACTTAGGATATTTGACTAAATCAAATATACAAAATAAAATAAATTTTAAGCTCCCTTAAAGTTGGTGTCCCTTTGCTTTGCACGCTTCTAAGGCCGGCACTGCTAATCAGTTACTGTTATACCCAGCTTTTTCAAATCACCTTTACCCTACATCCAGGATACATGTAGGTACAAAAGCTACTACTAGTATAAATATACACAAAAGACTAAATCTGTGAACTGTCTGAGTACAATGTAACTGACGTAAAAGCCTGTGGCAAAGTTTTAAAGCAAGCAGTGTTATAAGCCGAGAGAGACTGGTGTGATAAGATCTACACATCTGATTGATTAATGATCTGATAAGAGACATTCTTAGCTTGTTCTAGACTTAATTAATTCCTGATCAGTGTTAACCTACAACTAACGACCATAACCTTATAATGAGGTGATGAACAATTTGTTGCATGTCTATAATAGATGCAATCATTAGCCTGCTTCTTCCTTGTACATGCATACATGTTCCGTCACGATGCCATCATGATGCCCTCATGATGCCATCAGAACGCTGCTTAGCTTACTAACGCAAACAAAGGTTATTTTTAAAAAAAGTGCTGGCATCAACCAAACATTTGTTTAAGGAAGCAATCTCTAAATAGCCTCCATAATTAGTAAATCCCCAACTACATGCAATTTACAGGATGTTTCGCTCGCCAGAATGTGCCTATTAAAGTTATTTTTAACCTTGATGTCTTATGTGAAGGCGTGCGCTCCTGAAATGTTTTTGTTTTTTCTTGTCATTGTGATCAAATATCATTAGTTTTTTTCAAGTTTTGCTCATTTAAAAACAAGTTGGGAAAGAATAACAGGAGTCATATTGGTCCTACATTCAGGATATATGCTTACATGTATGTAAATCAAGCTATAAAACTCTCATGATGACATCAATTACTTTTTTTTATAGCCTTCATTATTCTCTCAACAACTGACAAAGTTTTTAATGACAGCGGAAGAAGTGAAATATGATTTGAAGAAGGAGTGTTATACTTTTCATATTCAACTAGTAAATATCTATACAGTGACAAGGAATAGAATCGCCTGTCCAACCTCATGGGTTTTCTCTGGGTCCATATGTTAGTTCCAAAATGACCTTATTTGCATCAAGTTGTTATTAAACCCCATTCTCTCGCTATTCAGTGTGTGAACATAGCTTTAGTCTGCAAAAAAACAGCCTTGTTAGTCTCAAAATTATCAGAGACAAGTTTTCAAGAAATTTAAAAACATTAATGATTTGATTATGTTTGCCTGTCAAGGTAATACTGGTTCAACATGAGGGAGATTATTCTGATGATTAACTGCGGCATGAGAATAAATTAGATTTGAGGTTAGAATTTGTATCTCAAACATCAGGCATGAATGAATAGTGTCATAATGAACCAAAGATATTTTAATATTATTTTCGAGGGCAGCTGTTAAAGATTGTGTTTTATTAATTCAACCAATGTCTTGAGTACAGACGCAAAAATAATGGAGCAGACTGATAGGAGAGAAAAAAACATGAGAGTCTATACAATGTATAGAATATGACATGCGCTTAATTATTCACCAATCCTATTAGATGTATTATGAGTTGAGTAATTTGAAAAGCCTGCTTTGCTGATCGTAAAATGATATAGTCGAATTTCAACTCTTTAGTTAATGAAGAACGGAAAAAATAACGGCCTAATCCATAGCTGGTATTAATTATTAAGTTGTATAATTGAATAGCAATGACATAATCAATGCGACCAGTGATCCAATTCAAGTCATGCTTTCTAACAATTTCTAAAAATACGATAATTCTCAATCGTTATTTTTAAATTATTTATTTAATATGCTAAAGTAATCTAATATGGAATTATTGACAGCATAATTAATTCCTTATAATTCGCTCTCACATTTACAACGAACAATAAAGAATCTACATTCAAAACACAAATCAGTTTCTATATACATAAAATTTAATTATGAATGAAAACTAGTTGAAGTGGATTGTATTAATACATATATCACGATAAGGAAACCTTCTTAAACATTCATCTTCGCTTTTTTCAATAAACTTGTACATCATACACCAGTTGAAGAAATGCTTAACTTCTTCAACTCTAATGACCAATACAAGTTCAGCACACTTCATGATATTAATCTAACTAGTCAATTAAAATTAATATCATCACATTTCAAAAGAACTTTAAGTTTTGGCTACTTAAAGATTAGTATTTTATCAGTTTCTGTGTTAATGATGTAAGTGTTTATTTGACTCGCAGGTTCCTCTTCCGTGCGTTCTAAATATCAAAGTATTTGAAATAACATATTAAAATCTGATTAAAATACAGATCTATATTTCGTTTTGTTTTTTTTATACCGAATCCATGCTTGGAGATTATCTACCATTGAATTTTAGATTTAGATTTTAAATAATCAATTTCAACACTGACTAAATGGTGATAAAAAGGATCAATCTTGTGGTATTCGAATTGATCAAGAGGGGGTTGGATGGCTGAATGGTTAGCACATGGGCGCTGTATCATAAAGCTTGTCATTGAGTCAACTGTCGTGTGTTTTCTCTGGGTCCTTCGGTTTCCTCCCACTGCTAAAGACCTATACGCACAAGCAAATTATTGAAATAATATTCAACCATATGTTAGTACCGAAATGATGTATTTGTGTAAAGTGGACATTAAAACGCATTTCTCTCTCTCTCTCTAATTGATCAAGAATATGAGGTGTCAGGTATGGCATGTATTGATATAGGTGTGTGAGGTCTCTATTACCCTCCCACCCAATACAACCTGCTATATAATAACCTATATATAAACAATAGATATAAAAGGGTGTTGAAGATAATCTGAACAACATGTCATCATCTGAATACTATTACACACTGACCATTCTACTCATATTTTCAGTGTATAGTTTGATTAAGTGAACTAAATGCTTGTCAATCAGATATCGTTCATGTTTATAAGATACTCCTACAGAATCTGACCAAACCAAAATAATAACATCAGAACCACCATCCAATGACCTATATTGTGTTACTAAGGCCAAACCAATTCAATTTTCATTTCTTTGTGATCTTGATAAATCAATAGCCACTTGAATCACGAGAAACAGATAGACAGGGTTTAACGTCCACTCGACACAAACTGGGTCATTTCGGGACTAACAAATGTTTTTATTTCATTTCAATAATGTGCTTGCGTGTAGGGGTTTTTAACCGTGGGAAGAAACCAGAGAACCTGGAGAAAATCCATGAGGTTAGACAAGCGACTCTACCCCTTGTCACGTACAACTGAGGCATCGAAACCACCCAAGTTGATTCAATGACAGACCTTATGATACAACGCACATACAAACCAATCGACCACCCCCACCCTCACAAGAAAAATGTTCCGGTTAAAATATCAAAATTTGGAACTAAAAGCTTTTGAACAAAACAACCAAGTATTTTGTAAATTAGTCTTTTTCTTGAAGAAACAAGAAACAAAAATTTAACTGGTGTTCCCAAGGAACAGAAAATCAAATTGGTGTAGTCTAAGATGCTGGGAGCATCCACATGTACCAATGATGGTAGCTAACTTGTATTAAGCTAAAGGCAAAGTCAGTACTTGAGGTCCTATTATGAGGTTATCTCTCAGCCTTATTGTACAGCCATGTTCCACTCAACCTTCTTACAACTTCAGGCATATTCGTGTGCTCTACCATGACAAAAGGCATTCCTTTGATGGTGGCCGAGCCATTGGAGTGTGAATCTGTATGTCAAGTGTTACAAAGTTGTTGACTGGTTGTCGTTAATACCCTTAGTCATTTTACCACCAAGGGACTGGGTAAATATTGACTAACTTCATCAGGTTTGTCCAGCCTCCTTCTCCTCATCATTACACCCATTATACTAAAAAGTGAGGTCGTTATATTAAAAATTCTCAAGACTACTGGTATGCAATCGTTTGTGTCATTCAAACATCAGTTCTCATCTGTCATATTTCTTTAAGTGGCACCAGAAACAATAACGAGCAAAATTTCCAACCTTTTGTCCACAAAAACCCAATATCATTACACAATGCAAACAGCTCGCTTTGTTGCATTTGACAAAAACGGAACAAAAATATTCATAAAATTGATTTTTGCTGCAAAATTATTCTACGCAATAAAGTATTGAGATTGTTTTTTATTGTGGTAATTTTGATACTATTATCATCAATAAAAAAATATCACAAGTTTCTTGCGTGAACTGATTAAGGGGGATAATTTAATTAAAATCTTTGTGTGGGATGTCCTGGATTGTGTAGTAGGGAATTACAGCAACATATGGAGTGTCTGACCACAGCACTTTTTATTCTGCTTCACCTAACAAAGAAATCAAACATGTTAATCTATGGATAGGAAATAGGAATAAGTTGATTAGTGTTGATAGAATAATAGTATTATCCACTACACTGATTAATAGTTAATATCGTATTCACGACTCACAATATCACATAAAGACCATCCTGTCAATCTGAATACCTCGTCGCAAAAGACAATTTTGTTTTTTATTCTTTTTTACAACAGATCTGGACATCACTGAGAAAAATTTGCACAAAAGAGGGTTTTATTTTTTTTTATTTTTTACAACATAGGCCTACTATTAGGACATAACTGTACTGTGATAACTTTTCACAGTGTTAATAAACTTTCCACATAGGGAAATCAGATGAAAATCTGTTTTTATTTTGCTTAAGATCATGATCATATCAAATTTTTGGGAAACACTACATGTATGCAAATGACTAGAACCATTCAAAGACGCACAGAGGGCCTTGCAAGAGACAATATATAGTCCTTCAGATGAGACAAAAAATGGGATCCTGTGTACACATTGTCATGCACGTAAAAGATCCTTTAACAGTTGGAATTCGATAAAAGATTGGCTATAGTGCTGCTGACAGAGAAAAATTTCTCTCGTAGCACATTGTATGGCAGAAGCCCAGTCAGAGTAGAACATCAAACCCCATTTCAATTCAGTTCATTTCAAAGATGCAATTACAACTGGATGAAATGAAATGAAATGGGGTTTAACGTCCTACTCTTATGCACCTAACCTGGGCTAAGGGAAGATGGGCATACGCCATACTGTGTGCTATGAGGGAAATTTTGCCCGGGCAGCGGTGCTATGGCCTACTCTTATATCGAATTCCAACTGCCAAGGGATCTTTTACGTGCACTCCAATGTGTACACAGGACCTTGGTTTTTCATCCCATCTGACTGACTAGGAAGCTGTCCTTGTCAGGTCTCCTTCTGTATTACTGACAAGGGGAAATCATGCCGGAAAATCGAGATGAACTTTCTCGGCCAATGCAGGGATCAAACAATTACAACTAGAAGACCAGAAGAGTTCAAAGATGAAATATTAAAAGAGTTCAAGGTCGAATGTGTTCTTTTTATCTGTCTCCTCAGCAAACTGAAATAGGCTTTTCACATCAGTTTTCTAGTTTTCTCCTTTATCAAATTTAGAGGATCTATTTGCAACATAATACAGTACAACAAGGATGTAAAATTCTGGAAAAGTAAAATCAATATAAAACAGACAGGTAATGGTTTTGGTGAAGAATCTTTCATTATATAACATTTCTCCAAAATCACACTTCAGACACTTCTGATTTAAAAATAATCAGCAATTGAAAAACAAATTTAATAGAAATTTCTATCTCTCTGGCAATTCAAACAAAATATTCTATTTGCTTGAAACTAAACTTGTCTTTTTGAAGGTTGTTGAAAGCAGGACTCACGAGTCAAAGTTTTCACATAGTCTCAGAAACAAAACACTATAATTCAAATCTACTTTTAACGCTGGAAACTATCTGCTCTAAATATTGAGATGTTTGGAAATAATCACCGAAATAGTGTTCTGAGGTAACCTAATTATTTAGATAGCTCAAATAAATACAACTATTTGATATCGCTTGTAAGTTTTGCAAAGAGATAATTAGATTGGGCATGTAGTACTAGTAGTAACCTAAAATATTCTATTAATTGTTGAACCCCCCCCCCCCCCCAAAATGTCGCTAGTCTAGAAGCTGCTGATCTATCTATAACTCTACAAATGTATGTAATTTCTTACAAAACATATCACAGAGCTTCAGAAGATGTTTGGAACTAAAATTCCTGGAATGCTTAGTTCTAAGCACTTCACACAGAGTTTTACCCAGAATTATCAATTCCACAGTTGTACATGACAAGGAGTAAGTCATCTGCCTAACCTCGTGGGTTTTCTCCCACTGCAAAGATCCATATTTAAAAGCTTTTACTGAAATAAAATTGTATCATGTTAGTCCAAAAATGACGTCTCTGTCTCTCTCTTAAAGAATTGAAGTTTTGTACCATGGATCCTACATTTCATAATAAAGTAAAATCTAACAAATGCACAAACATTAAAGCAGATGTACAAACAGAAATGAGGGACGTATTAAAACTTTGTATCTCAGCCCTCCCACCATCTTCATAGGTCAGATAAACATCATGCACAACTTTTTTTGTCCTCAAGGTGTTTTCATATTACATCTCAGAATAGCAACATGTTTTTCTTAACAACAAAAACAGACCCAATCTTTGTCTCATGCAGACTACTCTCATAATCCAGATTATATAAAAGAAGATATTTTTCAAAACAACAACAAGTGTACTGACTGAAGGAAGGCATTTATATGTATTACACGAAATATATTTCAAATAAGAGAGAAAGAGAGACATGGGGTTTAATGTCCGCCTAATAAAACTGCATCCAGGTCATATTTGAGATCAACATGGTATCATTTTACTTCAATAGCATAAGGAAATTCACAGTTATCAATTTCTGTTGTACTTTTCTATTTCAAATAAACGAAATCTGTAATAAAAAATAATGTGGTTTGAAAACAAATAAAGGCCAGAAGAGTAGAATACATTTTTGAAAGATGGTCAAAAATAAATCAAATTTGAAAGACCAGGGAAATAAATCAAATGTGAAAAGGTGTTAAGACAGAGATTAAGTTACAATAAAAGGACAGACCCCTAAAGAACCCCTGGGCTTCACTTAACATGTGATTGAAATGAGTGACATGTTCAAAGCCATTGGGACCAATGTTTACCATGTAATGGCTTTGGGTCAGTGAACATCAGCAAGAACAGAGGAGATGAATGGAAGACCAGCTCCCAACAATTGCTCCCTGCTTCATGCCACAATTATGCTCATTTCTGCTCTAAATCATCTGAACTGTCCATAAATAATTATACATCACAACTGCTTTCATTAACTCCTGGCAGACGCTTTCACTTAAATTCTAACTTCTGTTCAACCTATTACAAGAGAATAAATTACTTGGAGGTAAAATCACAGAAATATTTCAGTCAAATTGAAATAAATCTTCATATGTCATGTCTCTTTTTTTAAATTTACAAGTTCTCTTGAAACATCTTCTTTCAATGGAATGACATAACATGATAATTCCCCCCAGACTTGAATTTTCAACAACATAATTTCCCTGTCATAATTCCAACTTTTACACTGACATAATCCTCCTATTTTACTTATATTTAATTATCTAGGGCAGGATTGAAGAGTGTACATGTCCTAGCTATATATTACTCAGATCATTTACCGATATACATACAGAGCATGTATCATGCCAGGGGCATATGGTAACTTTATGTAATCTCAAAATTAACCTTCACTTCAAGTTACCTCCATTTATTCTTCATGTTGACAGATTGCCGACTGCTTTACCATAAAATATTTGATTACCTTTTTTATTCCTCTGGGGGAGAAAATGAAAAAAAACTAGAATATGAAAGGTTGTACAGTGTGAGTGTACCTACATATAACTTATTATCATAAGGGAACGCATTTATGTAATTAAACACGAAAACATAATATGGCACAAGTCGCTTTAATTAAAAAAGTTTTTACAAGGTCATTTCAGGACTAACATATGGTTCATTCTTATTTCAAATAATTCACCTGCATGTAGTGGTCTTTAACAGTGGGAAGAAACTGAAGGACCTGGAAAAAACACACAAGACTGAACAGGTGACCCTAAATCCTTGTCACGTACAAGGACCCAAAGAAAACCTGTTACATCCTAGCCCTTGCCTTACTTGCTTATGTATGTTAAAGAAACAAGGTTACTTACATGTATAATGTATGATTAACAAGTCAGTGTACTATATTGATTGCCATGGGCATTTATCAGATAATATTTAATTTTTCACAGCTTAATGTCCATGTTAAGACATCAACAGTAGGTAATTTCCCCATTTGGATTCAATTGGATGCAAAAGAGGGCCCCCAATCTAAAATATCGCTTTTATGAAAAAGTACCTATGGACTACTGTTCTTCAGAAAAACTAAATACTTTCGGATAGGCTTTAATAGCTTTATATCCAGTGACTATTGCATTCACCTAGTCGTGGAGTGGATAGTTTGAAGTTTTTAGTCCTATTCATAAAACTCCCTATGCTTCTCCCATGTTGAAGTATAAAGTATGCCTAAATTCAAATATCCTTCTACCACAGTACATGTACGTGTGCACCTTTCATCGTTATAGAAATGATTTAAAGCTTTCAATTCAATCTCCATCATGAAAGACGAATCTAATTAGCATATCACTACAATCTATTAAATAAACATATGCACACATGATGCAACTTCAACATGTGTGATTATTGTTTGAGCAACGAAGCAGTATAATAATTTGTTTCTTGTAGTTTTTCATCTAAGATCACAGAATATATACATATATCTCTACCACGGAAATCATCGTTCATCAATGTTTTAATTAATTTCCTCCTAGCCAAGGATTTATGCTTGATGTTTTCCTACACGTGTGGTATACTTCAACATCTTAACTTTTTCAGGCTTAATCTTTGAAAAATTGTCTTCGATGGCAGAAAGCAATTAAATGTCAGGTATCGTATATTGACAAACAAAGAACCAAAACAGTTGCTGTCTGATGTCCCTTTCACTAGCACTTAACTGAATTTGACACTGATTTCCACCAAGATTGGCATTAGCGTGATAAATCCGTAGGATCAAAAGGCCTTGAAGATATTGAACTTGACAATCATTGGAAATAGTGAATTATAGAAGAGGAGAATCTATTAAAGAGATATAGATCTAGAATACTAGGTATCTAAATAGATGTTGATTACCATCAAAGTCATCCTATTTAACTTATCCCCTCCTCATCTAATAAAGGCACACCTGTACGGACAAATCACAACCCAAGATTTTTTAACAGCCGAGTGAAACATTACAGTGATCCTTGTTGTAAAGAAAAACTTTTATTTCATGTTTAGTTTGTGCATTTAATTCGAAATATACAGATCTAGACCACATGCATATCGTAAAAAAAAATACAGAGGTATATATTAAATACACATGAACCAAAGGAGAAAAAAAAGTATGGAAATTGAGAACATGTACATGTCTCTGACACTGTACTCACTAAAGAGAGCAAGAGGGAGAGATGGGGTTTAACATCCACTTCACACAAACAAATTTCAGGACTAACATATGGTTTAATTTTATTTCAATAATTCACTTGCGTATAGGGGTCTTTAGCAGTGGGAGGAAACCGGAGGACCCAGAGAAATACTACAAGGTTGGACAGGCGACCCTACTCCTTGTCAAGTACAACGGGGGAATCAAAACCAAGGCAGCTGATTCAATGAGAGACCTTATGACAGGATGCCCACATGCTAACTATTCGGCCATGCACCCTACTCACATTCATGGACTAGAAACAAATATGTTGTATAAAAAGGACTTCCAAAAGTGGTAGGGGTGTGGTCAAAACTATTAAAAATTCACTCAAAGTTATATCAAATTATTCAAATTAAATATCAACTACGGAAAACTAGAAGACATTTTTTTCCAGCAGTAAGCAAAGAGAATTCAAGGGAGGCTTTTACAGGCCACTTAACACAAAATTGGTCATTTTGAGACTAAGATATGTTAAATTTTTATTTGAATATGTCGCTTGCAAGAAAAGGGCCTTTAGCCATGGCTTTTTTTAAAAATTTCCATTAAAAGATAGACTACAAACTCCTAGGTGAGAAAAGTAGTTGGATGTGAAAGGGCTCGGCCATCTTGAATGTTCTCTATTTATACAAACCACAACAGATGAGTACAAAGAATTCTGTTATATCATCACGATAATTTTCTTTGGGCTATTTGAGAATGATCAAGACAGTATTCACATGTCTGTATGCTCAACCATACACAAACTGGAATATTTCAAGATAAACAAACAAATCTCCATGACATATATAATAAGTAAAAAATAGAATTCTTTACGTGCCCCCGATGGTTTATAAAACCAAATGTATCTCATTTCAGCATTCAGATTCAAATTTCTTAAAATCAACATCTTAGCTAACAAGCCACTGTTATTTTATCAAATCGGTAAAAAAACTTGTAACCTGTGAACTGCCTTGATTCACATCTTCCTGTCAAATTTATTTGCGCTGAATTACAGCATGTGGATTACATATTTGGACTAACAGCTGTAAGAGTATTGTGGTACATAAGAAAGAAAGAGAGAGAGAGAGAGAGAGAGAGAAAGTTTAACATCCACTGGACATAAACTAGGTCATTTCAGGACTAACAAACAATTACATTTGGTTTCAATAATTTGCCTGCGCATAGAGCGGTTCAGCAGCGGGAAACCCACGATGTTGGACTCGCGTACATGTTGGGAATCAAAACCATTCCAACTGACTCAATGACAGACCTTATGATCTACAGCACATGCTTTGGACCATTTGGCCACCCATCAAGCAAATAAAGGAGAAATATAGTCATCTTATGGAATAAATTATTTTTTATTGACGCATATTGTTTTTATATGACCTTTAATTTGTGTGCACATTACATGTACATGTACCTTCCTTTGTGCGCTAGTTGCAAAATGTGTGTGCAGTTTATCATTAAAATTATGGAAACTGGACTTATCAGTCCAAATACACAGCCTCATTTTCAGATCTGCCAAACAGCCACAGATGGAACCTTATGCTTCCCTGCAGATATACAGAAAGGGACAGCATATTTTTTTCTCTGACCTTTCCAACTGGAGGTGAAATTGTTGCTCAGATTTGGGAAACTGAGAAATACCAGTCAAGATTTACATGGAAAAGGGTGTGACGTGTTTTTCAGTCCGCGCAGATGGGTGTATTATTATAAGAAAAGCTGCGTTGACAGGCATCATGTATATTTACCACCTAGATATTATAATATACATGATAATGTCGAGTAGATTGACGGAGAAATTGGAGTATATCATACAAATAAATGATTCTCACTTAAAAAAATATGATAGCCTTCACAGTGATTTACATTCTTTATCACTGATAATATCACGTTAACCTGGTACAAGGGAATATTATCCTCCAATATAAAAGATGTGGATATTATTAAAACTACCAACGTAAATGTCAAGATGTCATCTTACTGATGAGATGCCATTTAATATATTCAGAATAATAATTGTCGAGTCAGTATCTACTGTATCCACATATATCTAGGCCTACATAAATGGTTTCCTCTAAATATGATAATTTTTCAACTTAATTTAATATACATTTTGAGACAGATGATAATGAAATGTTAAAAAAGAAGCTGGATGTTTTTTCCCTCAGGAGGGTTTGGTGCAATATAGTCAGGTTGGAGCTGACGTGCCATTAAATCACATTTCATTTCCTTCAGGAGGGATCATATATCTTCTAAATTTTACTTTCACCATTTTGGCTTCCATCAAATTCATATTCACCATCTTGGCTTCTAAGGGGGGTTGGGTTGCCGATCGCAAGGTGCATATATGTCATTGAGGCATGTTGCAAGGTTTGGATCCCATTCTTGTATGTGGGGTCATCAGCCTAAGCTTGTGAGTTTCCCCAAGTTTCCTTTGACTGCTAAAGATCCCTTTGTCAATCCCAAAATGACATAGTTTGTGTTGAGTGGATGTTAAACCCCACTCTCTTGCTACTTCTATTATAACTCTTAACAAAAATTCTTATAGAAGTATGAACATCAAACTTCCACTCGAAACTGACAGGGAATTACCCTTCATAAAATAATACAAACTATGTACAACACTAGTTAGTTTAATTAAACTATGCTGGCCTTTCCTTTCTCATCAATTAGACAGTACATTTGAACAAAATTTTTATTTGTTTATAACGTCTTATATAATAATAATCCCACATTTTTCAGCACAATTTATTCTATTTTAAAAAGTTACAATATTTAACATGAAGCTGTTTCTATTTTTGATATTGGCACAAGTTTTTCCTTGGGGATATTCTGAGAGCCAATTAAATGTGAAACCATGTTTACAGGAGGTAGAGTGCACTACCGTTTGCTCGCTTGCTGCTAATCAAAATAAATATGATAGTACAACTATCCACTCTGTTCACTAACTAGGCCTTAATTATTCCAGTTTTAAAACCCCAAAATAACATAGGAAAATCAGAATCAGCATTTTTAAAACATAAAATAATAGTTTTAATATAGATGAAGGTAAAGTTTATGAACATATGCAGACATATTATTAGTACATGTACTTTGTTAAAACATAATATATTAAAAGAATCCATTTAGATTGATTAAAGGAATTTAAAATTTAGATAGTTCTATTCACTATGCAGACAAGAAAAAACATTTAATTTAATTTTCATTCTCATTTAAAAACATAAGAATACTGGTAACTGAAAATAACTATAATTGTAAAGTAATGAAGATTAAGGTTTTATTTAATCTTGTTGCTTTTTTCTTCGTTGTTTGCTGCAAGATGTTATATGTTACTGAGATGTTAACTGAAATCTTTCCACGATTAAAAAAGCATTATCCATATTACCGGAGATAAATATTTGGAAATGCTTCTAGAAAGCATAGCCACTATCAATTGCAACGACAGACTCAGTGGTTTTCACTCTGTAATAATTAATTTGATTAATATATTGTGATCTTAATTTGCGTTAATGGTCTTACTATTCCCAATCACTTACAAAAATTTTACTTTCAGATAAAAGTAGGTTTAAAGAGTCAAACAGCTGACCCAGTTACGGTTGAGGAAACACAACTTCAAAAACTAAAACTCTAAGCATGTGTCCTATATCATCTATCCCCAAGTTTAATATTAAAACTAATCAATAAAAATGAACCAAAAAATGTAAGGTCCAATATTCTTTTGATAAATTTTCATTAATTAATTTCATGACATGACATGCGAGTATATTGGTAATTTAACTGATAAACATGCAGTTATGATGCACATGATACATGCATGTCACATCTGTGCACAGTTATTCCATCATGAAAAAATCCCCACACAATTTTAACTCTTCATACATGTATTGAGGTCTACAATTTGTAACAATTTTCCCACAGCAGACAATAATGAAAAAGAAGAGTGAGAGAGCAAAAGCAATAAAACTGAAGTCATTTGGTCAGACACAGCAGAAGACCCAATGGAGCCATGGTTCATGAAAAATGCTTTGAGGCATTCAGTAACTATAGGTCACCTCCAAGTCTGGTCAAAAAGATATTTGATCTGATACAATCACTGCATTATAAATCTGTGTTTCCACTCGTTACAACTGGGACCAGATGTAGTTGATGGACCACTGGAGGTAACCTGTCAACCCCATGGCAAAACATCCCTTCACCTCCAACATAATACATCACACATGTTTCTATTTTATGCTCCAAAACTTCCAAAACCTTTATTCTTTTCATGTATAAGAAGCCATTAATGGCTTAATATAGGTTTAGCGGTTAGAATGACATGTCAGTAGATTTAACGGTAGATAGTCTGGTAATTTATCCACCTATTGTTTATTGAGTAATCAAAATGAGCATCACCATCTTTCTGCTTGATTAACTCATACTTACTCGCGCGTCAAACTTCCCAACCCTTTTTTTATTTCAACAATGTCATGGAGATAAAAGAAATGGATTAGTTAATTCAAGGATTACGACATGTTCAATCTTTCAACTAGAATGACACTAACTGCTCAATTTAAAGATTGTAGATTTTCAGCGCAGATAATCAAATCTTTGGGTAGAATTACACAATTCATAGCTCATTTGCCCGGTTTCTTGTTGGTGCATGCAAATAAATGCTGAACAAATAAAATCTTATGAACAATCCATTCTAAAATGTAACCAAATAGATTATTCAACAATTGATTAATGCAGCATTATGGAAGATAAGATAAAAAGCTGACAGTTCTCACTATAATAGTTTTAAAAATGATAATGTAAAGGGAATATGCTGAAAATTTCACACAAATTACTTCATTCTTAGCTGAGAAATCCTTATTTTAATAACACTGTAGCCTAGATCCATTTTTACGGTTAATCATCAACAGCCGTTGAACTGCAGATCGAATTCTAATCAGTTGAAAATTGGACCCATTAGATGCATCGAGAGTTGATAATGGTTTCGTCACGTTAATAAACATCTAATTAATAGTTTATATAAAATTTCAGGCCTACAGAAAGACCTGCAATAGGCAGATTTAGCTCTTGCATAATGTATGTTTAATTAGGGAAACAAAAGAAACCTGTCAACAGTAGATGATCCCTTGGCTTGGATTCATCGGATTAAATAGAGATCCAACAAAGTGGTATCTGCAGGGAATCCAGAATGTTGCAAATTTTTCAATTCATCATAACTTTGTAAATAATGCAACAGAATTTCTGGATTGATACACCTTTCTATACTTTCATGATATGGTAGAATTGTCAGGGATTTGAAATCTCTCGAACGATGACCAGGTGTTAATATTATCATTAAAAAAAGGCGTGCAGTTTAACTTTTGTCAACACGATTCTTTGGTCATTTTGAGACTAACTAACAGAAATTTGTGTTACGCATGTAATGCTTAGGTCATCAGATTGTTGTTTGTTTAGCAGTGTTTCTGCCTACAATCAGCAAAATAATAGACTTGATCGTTGCTGTGTTAGTGATGTTTCTGCCTACTCGATCGTCTCAAACTTGCCCTTAGTATATTTATTATCTTGGAAACCATTCAGGAATACTCATGGCGCAAAACAAATGTTTTATACGATATCTTATCATGATGATCTATGATACAAGTATAGTAACATCAAGTCAAAAATTATTAATATTACAATACTTCACAATAGCTTGCACAATACCCTATCTATTTCTATCTCACAACAATAAAAAACATTATCTATAAAGACTCATATCTTTTTGCACTTGCTATTAAAAATAAATCATTTTGCTGACAATGGAAGATGCAATGGAGTGTGGACCAAGTTTACATTGATGTAGTCTGTGGACTCAGTTCACATGGATGTACGTTCTCTATCCACAAGACCTCTAGCTGGCCGGTCACCTTGCGACTGTGGTTTCGAGCCCTGGTGTGAGCGTATGTGGCATGGAGAAAGGGGCGCCTTCTCAAACTCGTGGGTTTCCTCCAGGCAATCTAGTTTCCTCCCACTGCAAGCGAATTATTGAAATAAAATTAAATCATATGTTAGCCCCAAAATGACCTAGTTTGTGTTGAGTGGACGTTAAACCCCATTTTCACTCTCTCTCTCTCTCCACAAAACAAGACAGGTTTCGTATGTATGTAGTGTACATGTATGTACCTAAAATAGTACCATATTAACTGTGTTACTAAACTGTGAACAACATTTAAAATCTATTGGGGGGGGGGGGAGGATGGCCGAATGGTTAGCTTGTGCGCACTGTATCATAAGGTCTGTCATTGAGTCAACTGGTGTGGTTTCGATTCTCTGGTTGCATGTGACTAGGAGTAAGGTCGCCTGGCCAATCTCAGCGGGGCTTCTACGGGACCTCTGGTTTCCTCCCACTGCTAAAGACCCCTATGTGCAAGCGAATTATTGAAATAAAATTGAACCATATGTTAGTCCCGAAATGATCTAGTTTGTGTCAAGTGTTAAACTCTCTCTCTCTCTAACAGAATGTATTGACACGTAGTGTAATATATGTATCTATAATAGTACTATATTAACTATGTATATAAAGTGGTTGCCGATGAGTTAAGAGAACTAAATGTACAAGATACAAGCTGGGTTTGGTCTCATGTTTCTTTCACACGCATCATGGTGTGATTTTAGTGAAGAAAACTTTATGTCTAGCTGAGATGAACTGTCAGTTGAAGATTCCATATGTACACACAACATGTCCTCCATCTTAAATCAAGATATACCAGAGTCAAAATCTCCTTACATTTGTAAACAATTTTCTAAAAAATTTAAACAAAATTTTGAAATAAAAAACACTTTTAAATTTTGAGAATGGTGAAGGATGGTTTCTGAACTCTTGTTTCAGTGCTTTCAGGGTTATTTCTTACATGAAAAAGTCTACAAAAATAGGGTATGTCCATTGAATTCAACAGCTCGATAGAAATTTATACTTTTAATATGTCACTGATCGTCATTTGAGAGATTTTGAATCCGATATTGTCTGCAAAATACAACTGACAATCAGTGTCTTTAATAAAAGAGAGAGAATGATAAACAGTGTTTTACATCTGCTCGACACAAATTAGGTCATCTTAGGACTGACATATGGTTCAATTTTATTTAAATTGTTAGTTTGCGCATGTAGGGTAGGTGTCTTTACTAGTGTGAGAAACCGGAGGACCCTGAAGCTGGACAGGTGAACTTACTCGTTGTCATGTACAAGAGGAGAATCGAAACCATGCCACTTGACTGAATGACATGGTTTCACACGGAAATCACCAATACCGAAAGCAAAACCATAAACAGACCGGCCAATTTCTATAATAATATTTTGTAAAACTTTGTACAAGTCATTTAACATCCCCTTTCATCTTTTACAATATTTAATGAGACCAATGTGTTGTGAATTACACAGAATCATTAAACAACATCAACTGTAATCTTTCCTTCATGTGAACAA
The DNA here is from genome assembly GCA_948474765.1 of Patella depressa. Lineage (NCBI taxonomy): Eukaryota > Metazoa > Mollusca > Gastropoda > Patellidae > Patella > Patella depressa. The sequence goes on from OX419716.1 coordinate 11,314,492, forward strand.
CTTGAGACTACAGAAATGGAACAACTTCAAGTATGTTTTAGTACATGTAGGTTAACTAAAAATCCAGAATTTTAAAAACAACATTTTTGACACAATCTAATATCTGTATAACATTTGAATGCTATTCAATTCAGCATCAAATTGGAGTGAAAAGAAGGTCAGAAAGCAATTAGTGGGTTACCATTGCCTCAAAATTTTATAATCAATCTGACATAGTTTCATAATTTGTCCATCTTTCCACACATTATCATAATCGAATTAATGTAGGATGTTCATTTCTAAACTCGAACATAAACAGATATGGAAACTTCTCTAATAACAAATGTTCAAAACCACGCCTTTATAGAATATATAGTTTAAATATAATATATCTGATACAGACATTACTGATCAAAGCGTTCCTGTGAAGAAGAAACTGATAAAAAAGCATGTACATATTACACCTGTAAACTTCATAAGTTTCAAATTACTTTTCTTAATATATTACTGATTGATGTTATTGGTGTATCTACTTAATATATGTTAAGTTTTATTATATAACTACTAATATTCTAACTATATTTTAAAGAGGAATAGAAATTAACGCTTCGTTGAAGTTTTGGTTGGTTGTTTTAGATTTGACTTTACAGTTAATACAGAATTGAAATGCGATGCAATGGAGGTTGCTGTCCTATACTTCCAGTTACTACAGGAATGTTCATTTTCGATTTTAAGTGATCACGTAGAAATAGATGATTTAACTTAAAATTTACAATTCTCAATAATCCTAAAAAAATACATTAGTTTAACTCTTCAAGGTATGTCCCTTCCATAGTTTTTTGATAATTATCTAAGATCAGTCTGAACATGGTATTAACCAAAATTAAATTATGATTACATTTTTGTGTTGTAGATGGGAATGCTAATTCTTTTTCCAGTTATCAAATGAAATGACAAATATAGTGCATAAAGTGGCATAGGTATGCTCCTTTGAAAGCAGTCTTGTAGAGGTAGCTAGAAATCTTTTCTTATATTATCCGGGAATTATCAGTCAATAATGCACAGTTGTAACAACATATTACATAGCTAAATATACCATGTTTTAAATTTTAGCATTTTAGAGCCTAACCCTTCCTAAAATAAAGTGCAACATGTTACAACAGTTGACAAAGAAACAACTGGAGTTTTTTGAGAAGATATTATGGAATATTGTACTAGCTGTATGGGAGAAATATAATAGAACTCAAAGAAATCGATAGCATTCATACATGTCACTCATCTGGCCTGTAACTCAACAGTATAGTACGTTTTCTGACGAGTTGTAAATGGACCGCAACCATGTATCTTTACTTAGCTACTGTGTGTATGTAAATTATTAGGTATATCAGTGTAAAATCTTAGCTGTATTATCACTCTTATACTTTCTTGCGTTATAAACCATGAAAGTCATCAACTGTTATTAAACGTTCGTTACTTGGATGGCTAAATATCATCCTGTATCGCACCTTGGCCCCTTTTATAAACGTTTACTATTCATTACTAACGGAAGGCTTCTGTCGATATTCACGTGCATCTCGGATACAGGAGAGAACGAAGCATGTATTTTGGCGTTAAAACATCGATAATAACGGTTGAATTGGAAGTAAATCTCGCGTAGTAAACGTTGTATATCGTCTCTAATGTCGGGCCGTATAAATTCACTTTGACTTTCCGTACAAAAGAAAACCCTGTATTCCCCGTGCACTGTTGCACATCCAGCAGTAAACAAAACAGTTCGTCTGCTCCCGTCATATCTTTCAACCAGTGTTTCAGTACAAACGCTTCAAATTTCTTAGTTTTGACTGCACACACTTTCTCTAATGCCCCAAATTTACCAGGGTGTGTAAACATTCACTTTTTGGTGAACTAAATTAAAATTCTGTAGGCAGAAATTCAAACATGTGTCATAACAGTATTATAACTAATATATAGTAGATAAAAACTTACCGCACGCGTATAACAACATGACTAGTATGACGAGAAAAAATAGCGGATTCCGTACCATCCTTGAAATAAAACTACTTTTAATATTCCAGTATCCTCATAGATTAACTATAACTTCAACAGTGTTAAGTCACAACACCTCCAAAACCTTTGAGGCGAAACTTTTGCCGACTTATCTCAACTTCAGCTCATTTGAAATGTTTTCGCGGACACGGCTCCTGTCAGCCTCGTTGCAACTCCACTCTGACCTCTCACCTAAGATGTCTGCGCCCTGCGTCGCGCGTGGTTTTGTTTACACACATTATTGTACGTGCCAGCTTGGGTATTCTTGTATGAGATGTTAACAGCATAAGAAGGGGGATTAGTACTCAGAATGGGGGACAAGTCTTTTTGTCAATTCGGCATTTTAGTAATGGAAGAGAAAATGGAATTTGATATGATTTTATTTTAACTAAGCCTGCCGCATCTTTTTAACGGATAAGCCGTCTCGTGTGTGTTGCGGCATCTTTCTTGTTTTTAAGTACGTTGAAACATGATGAACACGGAATTTTTTTTATTTAGTAGAACAGTTTATGTAATATTTATCGACGGTTAAATTACTTTGTGGACACAAATAATGGGCCCCGTCTATAACACGTGCGTTTTTTATAGGGTATTTTAAAAAGAAAAATAAAAGAATAAAAATAAACCAAAACAATCGCGGAAAATAGGTGTCTTTTTTTTCAAATAACCATTTAATGTGTGTTAAGTAAATTTAATTATGATGACGCGGCGTTTTAGGAAAGTTCAGTATTTTATGCAGGATGGTTTTATAAATTATACGTACGTTGAGGCAAGGGGGTTTAGTATTTTTGCACCATATTACTGGTGTTAGTTTGATACAAATTATATGGCATTTTATTTGCTGTGATTATACTGACTAATGCAGGGGCGGAACCAGGGGGGGGGGGGTCCCCCACCCTGCTCAGCTACATAAAAAATTAAGGCCTTGCATCAATGAAATTAAATCACAATACATGTGATCCTACATCATTATAAAAATGATTTCTCTCTTTAAAACGCTCAATTTGTATGTATGCCTATATGTAATTTAGAGGCGATGATGGCAGATTTCCATAAAAGGAACCTGGCAAACCACCTCCTGGATCCGTCCCGGTGATGTAGCGACGTCCCCGTATGACAATATGTAGTTTATCGCCCCGAATTCCAACCTTATACATGTATAAGGTTTTGTGTTGTTTTTTAAATGTCTTGTGCATGGAGCTTTTGACAGACAGACGAACAACTATTAATTCAAAAATAGATATCGAATATGTACAATCCAAGCCTTCATGTTGTAATCGGGAAAGGGAATAAACCGGCGGCATCATGTTTTAAACATCGTTTAAGGGAATTGATAATCACTGGTTTGTCTCGTAAATCATTAAAATATTTAAATGTTTTTTCAAGCCATCTCATTGCAGACTTATTAATTCAAAGAAAACAGTATGACGCGAATATATTTGGTAAAGGGACGCAACTCTTGAAGTTGGAGCGTGTACCGTTATTTTATACTTTAAGTTATTCTATTTGCAATGTACTTTGCCTATCAGTTTATATATTATTGATGTATTGAATCGATATTTTTGTTCACTACAATAATTGCACGCGCGTGTTGCAACTAAATAGAAATACACGACGATAATAATATTATAACATACTCGCACGCGCAATGGCTTTTATGGTTGAAAGTTTTCTTTGATGTTTATCAAATATAGTTTATCGTTGTTTAATATTTGAACGAAATTTGCCTACAAATTCATCCATTTTAATATTGGTTGTTAAAACATAGAACAATACCGCTATATATGTAATAAAAATCATTTTATAACAAATGGACTTCATTCGTCGAAGTTATCTTTAAGATCTTTGACAGAAAGACTACTCCAAAGTTTTTATGGCTTTTTATCATACGATGCTTGGTCAGAATAGTTACCCAGGCGTTGATTTGTGTCAGTGGTTTCTCTTTGTTTTGTGTTTTTAAATGAAAACAAAGTCAAAGTTTGACATTATGAGTAGGGCCCAATGATACTTTATCCTATATTGTTTGTAGAGTTAATTTATTTTGACGTTGCTTCGATGAATTTCCGCATATTAAGAAAATTGAAAGATGACGTAAAATGTACAAACGTCCAGAACAATAAAGATATAAATTGATTTTTTAAATTTATAATTATTTATTGTTTACCGACTTGATTTATGGATCAATTTTATCACCGGCGAACAACTAACATTTCAATTTTCGAATTAAACAATTTATTTGCTCTTCAGAAAACAGTATGATTTATGTTTCTGTTTTTTTTTATTTCGAACTGGGTATTTAGGACAAAACAACAATGAGCGCGTGGGCCACTAATGGATAATAATATAGGCCACAAAACTGTTCTTTCATTTTTAAAATCAATAAGAAAAGGGGGTCGTAATCTGAGACCGCGTTGCTTTCCCTTGTTCCAATTTCTCATCGGGTTTTTATCGATTTTTATCGATTAATAAAAAGGTGAAGTTACTCAACTTGAAATAACAAGACTATATTGGTTATAATAATATGCCATTCCCACCTGGGCTATTATGCTATCAAAACGTTGTGTCACACGCCACGCGCCGCGTGTTCAAATTTTACAAGTTTTCCAAGTCAAAAAAAGGAACGAAATTAGCTATTCAACGAGTTCATTTTTCCATTGTACTTATGTAAAAAAACAACCTGGCGTATATAATGTATCCATATGTTACACAATATTTAATTATTATTCCACAAGTTAATCAATGGGTGGATTTCTATGACAACAGTTTTTGTTAAAAGGTTAAATGCACATAACGAAATATAAATAAAATTGACATCTATCATGCTTTGTTTCATTAACGATTTTGCTATCTTCTTCTCTTACACTACAATCAATGTCTTAAGATGATGACATTTTTTCAATACTGTAGTAGGCCTATCTATCCAAGCTGATACATCCAAATTATAGCTAACACTGAGGTCAACGAATTTCGAGAAGAGAGAGAGAGAGGGATGAATAGAGAGAGTGATGGGGTTTAACGTCCACTCGACACAAACTAGGTCATTTCGGTACTAACATCATAGTTTAATTTTATTTCAATAATTCGCTTGCGCTTAAGGGTCTTTAGCTGTGGGAGGAAATCGGAGTACCCGGGGAAAACCCACGAGGTTGGACAGGCGACCCTACTCCTTGCCACGTACAACCGAGGGAATTTCGAGAAAACGTAATGTGTTGGGTATTAAATCAGATGCTGCAAAGTCTTTCTTTAGTTAGGAGGAAAGAACAGATTCTGTGTGAGCTGAAGAATACGTGAATTGAAAAAGGCCTTTGTGAACAACATTAATATATAGAACTCTTTTATTTTTGTTTTTTTTTTTCATTTTTAGGAAAATACTGATGGAATATGATTGGATGATATCGAATGATGTTTTTGAATCCTAGAGCTCAATGAGTAAGAAATTCACCAGTATTTTCCAGGGTGGTTTCCCTTGACAAGAATAACCATCAAGTTGTTTGGATGGTGCGAAAACTAAGGTCTCGTGTACACGTTGGCGTGCACGTGAAAGAACTCTTAACAGCTGGAAATCATTGCTGCCCAGGCAAATATTTCCTTCATAAGTGCATATACGTCTTCATTAGCTTGAATGGTGCGAAAACGTTGGAGTTAAACCCCATTTAATTTCATTGATTTAATTCACTTTCACCGTGGCAATTAATCTGTTTCCTTTAATTGGCATTGTTTGTATGTTAGCACGTATTGCTTCTCATAGTTTAGTTGAGCAATTTGCTTGAATTACCCATTTGAATACGTACATATAGGGTATTGCACAAGGCACCACTCACATACACTAAAGGGCTGTACGCTATTATGATAATATACTATAGGGCGTGTCCCGATTTTTACAGAGTCCCAGAAATTGTGTATTTACCTTGTCTCAAAGCTTCAGCTCAAACTACAGAGTCGTTTGGACATGGACGTCAAAATTGCTTATCCGAACACGTAAGTAACCCTTTTAAGATTTCGGTTCAGTCAAAGGCGTTTTATAGCTGAGGCGATGGAGGCGCCAGCCTCCCCGCGAAATGAAATCAAAGAAATTGGAAAAATAAAACGGGAGAAAAATGCTAAAACCGATGAGAAAAATGAAAATGTACCCTAGTTAGTCGGGCCCTAATGGCAGACAAAAGGGCCCCATGTCTGATAAAAGTGCCCCTCTGACCAAGGGAAAGGGCCCCGATTCTGAGTCAATCGTTTTCTATACACCTTTCTTGTCGAATCCATTACTGAATGAGAATGCAGTCATTGAATTGGCATAAAAATCATCAATCAAGACACACACACACACACACCACACCCCGCGAAAGAGGGCCCTCAAAATAGTATAGCCTCCGCCATGAAAAATCTTAAAACGCCCCTGGGTTCAGTTTTTTCGTTTGGTTAACTGATAATCAATTGTCGTTCCTTTAGAGTTATATAGTGCGCGACCCACGTGCTGTACTTGAGAGCGAAAGGTAAATTTCACCTACACGTTATTTTCATAAAATAAAAGTCTGGGCCCTGTTTCACGAAATTTTAACTTAAGATAAAATCCAATTTTAGTAGATACTTCAATTTTGATTGGCTAAGCACTAAAATCAATCTAATATTATCCAATCAAATTACTAAAATTGGGATCTTATCTTAGTTAAAATTTCGTGAAATAGGCCCCTGGTTTTATCCATGGCACAGCGTAATACAGCTTGGGATTTCAGATGAAGACTGACGGGTTTAAGTTGCATGAAAACGTATCACGCATATTGAGTTAGTTGCTCGGCCCTAGGGCAGAGGATTTTAAGGGCCTTTAACGCAAAATTGAACAGTTTTATTCTCCAAAATATAGTCGAGCTTGGCCCTTTATTTTAATTAATTACTAACTTTAAATAAAAAAGGAAAGTTTTGGAAGAATTAATGCACATTTATTAGTGTAGGAGACCTATGCCTGTATTTATTTCCCTTTCATCTCGACCAACACAGAAAACTAATTTATCCGTTAATTATAATTCTAATGACACATGATTTAAAAGGGATATTCTTTATTAGAACGGAAATCGATAATCAGAAACAAATTGTTCCAATAAAAGAACAAAATGGTGTTATTTGGATTGACAGAAATGTTGATTATTGGTTCGTATTGTTTATTCAGACGGACTAAAAGACAACCAATTTATACAGAATCACCCATTGTATTGTATTCAACACGTTCGTTAATCAGCCATTTCATTTTCACATATTCTTTTAGTCTGTCCAACTTTCTCTCTTAACACACGGAATATAATTTTAGCACCTTCACTCTAGTCTCTGTCTAGTTTGTCAAATTAAGGATTCTTGATTAAGTCACGAAAAGAAGCACCTGCTTTGAGTTAAATATATATATATATATAAAGGTAAAATACGTTCAATTAAAAATCAATCACTTTCACTTCTTGATATTGAAGCCACTAATCGTCATATGGGGGCATATTGAATTTGTCAGAAGTTTAATTAATAAAAGCAAAGACAGCCCAAAGTAATTCCGTCCCGTTCAGTATATACATATCACATTTGATTTAAACAAGTCATTGCCACATGCAAGTGTAAAATCTTTTGAAATGAAATGGGGTTTAACGTCCTGCTGTCCTGCTCCGACTGGGCTAATGTCATACAGTGTGCTATGGTAGCAATTCTGCCCGGACACCCTACTCTTAAATCGACTCCCAACTAACAGGGGATCATTTACGTGCAGGTCGATGTAAACGCGATACCTCGTTTTTTTTGTCCTATCCGAACGAGACAGTTGTCCTTGCCAGGTCCTCCATACTGTACACTGACAAGGGGAAACCACGCCGGAAAGTTGAGATGAAGACAAATTCTTTTGATGGCCCTCTTTTTAATCCGATTCAATCCTGGTCGATGAAAATTATCCAGCGTTGGTCTTTCGATTTTTATATCTTAAATGCAAGTACTTGGCTCAAAGAACCGTACCAAACTGGGTACCAAGTCAAACCGCGACAGTGACCCTAAAGCTGACACTAAAAGAGTTTCATAAATTATAGAGTGCATTATTATCGTATGTTTTAGTCCAACGAAAAGCAGCTGGTTAGCCGTTTTATTTCGTTATAAACAACTTAATGCAAGTTTTATCTTATCTTCATATCTATATAACCTCTCGTTTTACAAACTACAAAATCTCTTACAACTTTATGTATACCCAAAAAATATCGCCATTAGTCTCCCCAGGTTTTTTTTTCAGGAATATATAAATAACATTTATTCCTCTCTCGTGAAATTTTTAACACAAACGATCTCATTTTTCATGGCGTCTTCATTCCATAAATAAAGAGAAAGGTCAATAAATTATATTTCTTTGGTGACTTACAAGATATTATCATGTTTAGAATCTCGTTTCATTAACATTTTTTATACGCGTAAAATTGTTATCTTGAAATAGAAAAGTTACTATTTATCTTTGTTTCTTTTGGCATTACAAAAAGAATTTGTTTTTTTTTAATGTGAGACATTGATATTCCGTTTACTCTATGTTGTTTTGGGGTATTTTGGGGGCGAGGTGGTGGAGACTGAGACTGACCAATCTGATGCTATTTCGTTTCGTGTTTATAGTTCAAAATTTCGTTTTACTTGTCTTTACTACACTAGGATCTGGAAGAGTTGTTATCATCGATATGGTCTGGATGATGTGAGGGATTAACCAATGAAACGGTCTGTACGAACTTGTGGATAAACCACTATTATAGAAACATCAACGCTGATTGATTAATCACGGGGCACCATGGGGCACAGGCCCCAGGGCCCCCCATGTTAGGGGGCCCCCCACAAAAAACTCAGTTGCGCGCCTGGAGCATGGTCGGACCGAGGTCTCCTACGGCCGGTGATCTAGTGACTGTGTCCATCGGAAGTCCCTGGGCCCCCTCAATCCATGGTGTGTCGCGATCTACATACTATTGTTGAGAATGGACATTCAAGATACAGTCCCAAACGTTGAAGCAATATTGAGAGTATATCTGTGTATGATGATATCTAGCGCACCATCTTTTGCAAAATTCGCCAGGAGCAAAGAATAGTGCCCATCCATTGGTCATTATCATTCAGCTCTAACTCCGCGTAATTTGACCCCGTATAACGCGAATTATCGCCTAACTCGAACAAAATTCGTTGAACGAATATTTTCTTTCGTTTTCCTTTTATAAACACATCGCATAACTCGGAAACTGTAACTCGAATTATTGCATAGTTCGCACAAAATTTCCGGTACAATCCTTATCGAAGTCTTATTATTTACATCGCCTAACTCGAACTATAAATAATGGATCTTGCAGGCGAGTGTGCCTTGGCAACTTTCCCGGAAACTTGAAGATTTGAAAAATAAACGCTTTTTGTGGCTTTATCAGGGGTGCTACACATGGTCTTTTATTGTCGTGAAATCTTCTATCGGACCGAACATCGTCTAACTCGAAGTATCGTATAACTCGAATAAATTACATTTCGATTAGCGCGAATTTTCGCCTCAGATTGACGTACGATTGTATATAAGCTATAGTTGTTGTTGTTGTTGATATTTGTTGTGTGTATAAGCTGGATTTGATGAGATGCACATCATGACCACACGAAATATTCAGATTTCTTGATTAAATCTCGTATTACCATTTGGTACTCAGTGTTAGACGTTCGTCAAAAATCGAGTCCGGCTTGGTCGTAACGTTACGGCCTCCATTCATCAAATCATCGTGGGGGATAAAATACGATTCCGAATCAAATAAGCCCGTTATTTATTACTGAGCGACTTCAAAATTAGGTTTGATGAAGCTCTGCGCACTTACAGTGGCGGATTTAACGGACTCAATGGGCTCCAGCCCCCTCCTCTAGAAATGCCATCATTTCATAGCACTCGCATGGATTGGTCCACTGAAATAACGCCAGAATGCGTTAATTTTGTGGCAGAAATTTTTTTTCTTTTTTTTTCTGGGAGAGGTACTTGTAAATGGCTCCGACACAAGTGCCTGAAATGCCAGGAAATAACGTTTCCGGCCTCCAATTTCTGAAAATTTCCTGGAGGGAGAATCCCTCCGAGACCCACCCCCCCTTGCGAGGCTTCCGGACAAAATTTCCATCCCGGCTTACTGCCCGCGTCTCACCTGGTACATTCAAGACGGACGTCAAACATCATCCCTTTTAATGTGGACGTCCGTCGGGTGCGGACGTTGGGGAGGTTGAGGGGGTGGCGGTTCACGTGTGCACCGTAGCCGTAGGTCATAAACCTGCTATCTATTCAAAGCCATGGGTTGGACCCAATGCTTACTTTCGTCATTGAGATTTCTCCGACGGGTACAGGGTGGGTGGGTGGGTGGGTGCGTGTGTGTGTTTAACGTGTGCAAGGAAGTCATAGATCATAAAGCCTGCTGTATATTAGTCTCGGTCACCCAGAAACCCCTAGTCTTCAACGCACGGAGGGTCTGGGTCGGTTCTCAATTTTTGACGTAAATTACTGGATAATCTACCACATAAAAAACCAAACATTTGGTTACGCATGGGCAATGGAACCTTTTGGCTAAAGTCGGTAAACGTTTTTTTCCATCCACCGGAGCCTGGTCTTATGACGTCATATGTGGATTGTGGGTTAGGATAAGGGTTGGATTGTGTGGATGATAGAGACTAGCTGTAAGCTGTATATTCAAAGCAAAGGGTTGGACACCATACTTGATTTCGCCATTGAGTTTTCTCTCTTACTCGAAAGTCACCAAGACCAGAAGAATAAGAGATTATAGGATTGGCATCAATAATTAAGTAAGTTGTGAATGTATTTTCGACATGAAATAAGTTATCTTTGATATTTTATTTTGGGTTTCCTTACACATTTAATGATATATAAAGATTTATACAAGAGTTCTGTTGTTACGTGTTTAGGCATGTTGGCACCATTATCTGGCATAGAAACAAACGACTTTATGTTTTAAAGCCATTCAATAAAAAATATAGACTTTAACCCAGAGATAACTAATATGAGTTCCTATGGTCCTATTGGTTCGATTCCGCCGATGGCTGTATAGTTCCTCGCGATAATGCAACCAGGGTTCAACATGTCAGTCGTACAGACCGAACGAAAAGTGCCTGATCGTACGGATTATTCCAGGTTACTTCTATCACGATTCGCGCTACGATTGAAATCGTGATGATCCTATCAAGTCTTATCTTATACTGAGGCCAGTTGTACCATTCTTGTTGATCGTACCGAAACATATCCGAACATATCTGCAGATCGTGGACGTAACTCTTGTGCGGATATAAGGGGTATTTCGGGAACCCACGGCCATTTCCTTAACATTTGTGGGGAACTGGTTCATAATTGTCCAGCGGGGATTTTATACATTGCCAGCTACTTAACGTCGGGTAGCCTACTAGATGTAGTTGTTGTCGTGCACGTAAAAGAACCCATGAGAATTGGAATTCGAGTAGGCAGAAACGCCGACGTTCTGGAAAAAATGACCGTCTTCATTGACATGGATGGCTTCTGCAAAAAATTAAGACATTTAACACCACTTCCTTTCATTTCCTGTATGTAGAATTCACTAAAATCGACAAGCTTGCGCCACTTTAACATAATGGAGTACAAGAAATGCATTCATTATCTGTATAGATATGGTTTATTTATCAGTGAGGAAACACGGGTGGTCGAGTTTCTGTAATTGAATGCTTTTAAAACAGGAAATAGGATTCATACCTAACACAAACATATATAATATACGATAAATATACCAATTATATATACTAATATATACCCCATAGCACACTTCATATTTTAATAAATACATCAAAGAGGTATATACATAGCAATTATAAAACCTTTATAGACAATTGCTTTTTTATAATTAAATTTTGTCGAGGTTATAGTATATATATTTCCTGAAGAATGCAAGGTGAAATGTTATGCTTAATGTTATTTTGGCAGTCGTGCAAAATATACGTTTACCGCTAAGATAATTTAAGGAGCCACAGTGGCTCAGTGAGTAGGGTGGTGGCTAACATGGGGTTCCGGGGTTCGATCCCGGTGTTATCTGAGAAAGTTTCCCTGTATGTTCAAGAGTGGTTTCCACTTGTCAGTCATCGGACAAAAACCCCAAAAATAACCCCCCCCCCCCCCCAAAAAAAAAACCCCAAAAAACAAAACAAGATAACGTGTACATCTTTAACGTGCACGCAAAATAACCTCTTGACAGGTGGAATTCAATTGCCGTCCCAGGGGCCTATTTCACGAAATTTTAACTAAGATAAGATCCCAATTTTAGTAATTTGATTGGATAATATTAGATTGATTTTAGTGCTTAGCCAATCAAAATTGAAGTATCTACTAAAATCGGATTTTATCTTCAGTTAAAATTTCGTGAAACGGGGCCCAGGTCTTCATTATCCTTACTGGAGCAGAATTGGACTTCAATGGTTGTCCAGGCAAACTTTTCCTAATATGCCCGCCTCCACTACACAGTAGGACCTAAAATGTAAGCTATATAATTTTAAGCCACGTAAAAGAACCATTAACACTTTTTAATATAAAATTAGACCTTTGCACCGATGTCCGGGCAAAATTTCCGTCATTACACACTGTATGACGTAACGTATGCCCGTCTTCATTAGCCCAGTCGGTGTAGGAAAGGAGGACGTTAAACCCCATAGGAAGGTTACTTGTGGCCAGCCTTACTACAATCCACCATGGCTAATGAGGGTAACATTCTGTTCAGCTATGGTCTACAAGTCACCCACAGGCACTTGAAGGATTAACTTCTTACTACTGCTTGACTATATATTATATAAAAGTATATACTATAATATATAGTCATGGAGTAGTAAGAAGTTTTATTTTAATCCCTTCAAATGCCTGTGAAGTCACCATTTTATGATGGTAACTTTCTGTTAAATAGGCTACAATCCATGGTAACTTTCCACCTAGTTCAAGTTTCCATCTATCTATAAATCCAACACGTGTGTGGAATGAGGAAAATGGACATACACAAAGTATTGCGGATAATACATTGTGGAGAACAGAAAGACACAATTTTATGGGGGATTGTAACTTCTACTTACACTAGCACACTGACGGGCCTTTGGCTTCACCTCTTCTGATAAATATCAATATACTTGACGAAATCAATTTTACATAAGCGATGAAAAACGTAAAACTTGCACAGCTCAAATTGTTATCGGCATGAATCGTAAAAAAATGATTTTGTTAATCATTAAAAAAATATAATCAATCATAAACAACCCTGTATGGCTTCAACTCCTCAATCAAAATAACCCTCTATATCTGTCCAGCATTATGATATCATCTGTCGGTTTTACAGAGATATTCAATCGACAAGGATGCAGGGCCTACACGTGTAATTGTCGACTAGTCAATATTTTTAATATGGCCCCCGTCAAGATGTATCTGTGTTATGTCGTTATTGTTATAATTATGTAATAACTACCAGTTCACCACACAAATCATTATATTACCCAGGACGTTCTATTACGTTGTGCGGTTATTAAACCATCAAAATGGTGCATGAATCAACCCATTGTTCATATATGCATGGAAGCCAATAACTACCCCTTCGTTCCGTAAATTGTTTATCCCACACAAATATCGAACAGAATTTTGATGGGATTCTAGCTGTGCAAAAGCACAAACACTACTGTAAGCTCAATGCCAGCCACCAATTAATTTTCGTACGTTAGTTACGTATGCTGTAAGTTAAAATAACAGCTGTAATAACGGAAATGAAATAAACAGGGTTTAATGTCTTCTAATGTCTCACTTTTCAGGTTGGGGTGGGTGGCCGAATTGATAGCACGTGCGCGCTGTATCATAAGGTCTGTCATTGAGTCAACTGGCTTGGTTTCGATTCCCCGCCGGTTGTACGTGACAAAGAGTGGGATCTCCTGTCCAACCTCGTGGGTTTTCTCCGGGTCCTCCAGTCTTCTCCCACTACTAAAGACCCTGATCTATAGTTGGCTTTAATATTTTGAGTTAAAAGTATAACAGTCTACAAAATGTCCCAAACGCACAAAATATTACAGAACCGAGCATGCATTGTGGGTACGAATATCCTCCCAAACTTACCCACAGCAATAGTTTGATAAAAAAAATCTCGTAATATAAGATAGTTACGGAAGCCCATAAGGGTCAATCAAATGAAAAAAAAATATTCTGAGTATCTTGTAATTACAAGATAGCCTATCTTGTAATTACAAGATAGCCTATCTTGTTATTACAAGATAGCCAAAGCCTTCTGACTATCTTGTAATTACAAGATAGCTATCTTGTAGTTACAAGATAGCTATCTTGTAGTTACAAGATAGGCTATCTTGTAGTTACAAGATAGGCTATCTTGTAGTTACAAGATAGGCTATCTTGTAATTACAAGATAGCCTATCTTGTAGTTACAAGATAGCCTATCTTGTAATTACAAGATAGCCTATCTTGTAATTACAAGATAGCCAAATTAGTTTTCTTGTATTTCAAGGTCGTCCCACACTGATTTATCGGATAGTTATAAGCCAAAGTGTGTGTGTGGGGGAGAGAGAGATAGAGAGAGAGAGAGGGGGAGGGAGAGGGGGAATGGGGTTTAACGTCTACTCGACACAAACTAGGTCATTTCGGGACTAACATATGGTTTAATTTAATTCCAATAATTCGTTTGCGCGTAGGGGTCTTTAGTAGTGGGATGGGGGTTGGATGGCGAATGGTCAGCACGTGCACGCAGTATCACAAAGCCTGTAATTGAGTCAACTCGCGTGATTTCGAATCCCCCGTTGTACGCGACAAGGAGTAGTATCGCCTGTCCAACATCGTGGGGTTTCTCCGGGTCCTCTGCTTTCCTCCCACTGCTAAAGATCCATACGTGCAAGCGATTATTGAAATTAAACTATATGTTAGTCGCGAAATGACCTAGTTTGTGTCGAGTGGACGTTACACCTCCCCTCACTCTCTTTAGCAGTTGGAGGAAACCGGTGGACAGGCGAGGATGGACAGGCGATCCTACTCCTTGTCACGTACAAATGGGGATTCGAAATGACCTAGTTTGTGTCGAGTGGACGTTAAACCATATACCCCTCTCTGTTTAGCAGTTGGAGGAACCCGGAGGACTGACAACCTGATGATGCCGATCCCGTAACATACAATAATACTTCGTTGAGCTGGAGGGTTGGCAGGTCGATTTGTTAGCATGTGCGTGTTTTATCTTAAAAGCCTGTCATTGAGTCAACTGACGTGGTTTCGAATCCCCCTTTTGTATGTCACGGGATCGGCATCACCAGGTTGTGCCCTCATTAAATACTATTCATACTCTCATTAACTTCATTCCCTCATTAATAGCATTTATGATACATTGATTTCATGTTCTCCTTAAAGATACCTTCCGCGCGTACAAACTGTGTGATTTGATGATATATTTGGGCTAAAAATATATTCAAGCTAATTAATCTATCAAACGTTTGCTTCAAATCCCTCTCAAAACATTCTATACATCAGGAGATACCGCAAGCTATAAATAATCTGCTTTTAAACGCTATGTCAGTCAGCTCATTTCATTGATGGAGGGTCCGTTTTTCAGAATATCCCTTTCCTTACTTACTTTGCAAAAATCAAAATTTAAAGAAGTTTGAAAAATAAAAATAGCGTTCTATGGCTTCAAAGAGCGTATTAAAATTGATGAGTCATGATATAAATATGCAGTTGGTGGGTGTATGAAGGCAATGGTATTTATGGGAGCATGAAATCGGTGTATGGTGACCTTTAAATTGGCATCTCGGTATCTTGTAATTACAAGATAGCTATCTTGTAATAACAAGATAGTCTATCTTGTAATTACAAGATAGGTTATCTTAGGCTATCTTGTAATAACAAGATAGCTATCTTGTAATAACAAGATAGCCTATCTTGTAATTACAAGATAGTCAGAATTTTTTTTTTCATTTGATTGACCCTTATGGGCTTCCGTAGATAGTCCTATATAGGTATGATTCCAATCCCCGGTTGTAGGTGGCAAGGAGTATATAGGGTTGCCTGTCCAACCTCGTGGGTTTTCTACTGGTACTCCGGTTTCCTCCCACACTAAAGAACCCCACGCGCAAGCGAATTGTTGAAATAAAATTAAACCATATGTTAGTCCCGAATGGCCTGGGTTGTGTCGAGTGGTCGTTAAACCCTATTTCTCTCTCTAATACTATATATATATATATATATGTATGATTCTTAAAAGACCTAAGAACGAGATTTTTGACACATGCACCATGTAGAGAAATAGAAGCAAGTTATCATCATATGTTCTGAGATATATCTTGAATTTAAGTCGATCCAATGTAAGTAAATTAGATGTATATCTATTTTAACCTTTGAATTGGTTTATATTACAAAAGATGATATACCCGAGGGTAAGATCTACAACTATATATTTCACCTATTTTATCATTGTGTAAGTTATAATAGATAGCAGTCCTTTTAATTTGCACATAAGTTTCCGTTTGTGCCTAACTACCTCCATATTCCCGAAGCAGATTTTCCGGCGTGATTCCCCTTTGTCAGTGGTGCAAGACAGAGGGACTAACCAGGATAGCTGTCTCGTTGTTCGGATGGGACCAAAAACCGAAGTTTCTGTGTACACATTGGTGAGCACGTAAAAGATCCTTGTCAGTTGGAATTCGATATAAGAGTTGGCTGTAGTGCCGCTGCCGGGCTGGAGTAATGGTAATGGAATGTACAATTTTTAAGTAATGGCCATGTAATCAGTAATGTCATGCCACATATCCCACGCCACGCAAAGCATTCTACTGATGATGGGTGGCCGAGTGGTTAACGCGTGCGCGTTGGATCAGGAGGTCTGTAGTCAAATGAAGTGGATTCGTGGATGTGGGCTGACGTTCTCGGACAACTGTCCAGCGTGCACATGTTTGTCGCGGAGAATACACCAGCGTGTACATGTTTGTCGTGGAGAATACTATAAAACAATAAAAACGAAACGAAATCTGTGTTTTAATCAGATTGGTCGTTTAAAGGGACAATAACATTCTTGCCGGCTTGTTAGCTCCAGAAAATAAATATTACCCTTATTCTAAGTACTAGATGTTTAAATGTCCTACCTGTTGTGTAAATTATCCATTACAACCTATTTTATTTGTCCAGAGGGTTCGAAAATATTTTAAAATTCAAGTCACATTTGAAAAGGGTTACGTTAGACTTTTCAAATCAATTGGTTGAATTTTTCCAATTTTTTAAATTAGGTGTGTTAAGATGAAATTTATATCATCATTTAATTGGAATATTCTAAAATAATACGATTTGTTGACCAGAATGAAGATTGGGACATATTTTTCAGTTACAACAAGAGTGTTATTGGGGCTTTAACGTTTGCTTATATAAAAGTGATACAGCAGTTAATGTGCTGTCAATCATCGTAGATTTATTTTGTCATCGAGAGGTGTTTCTACATTTTCACTAAATTGAGTTGTTGAAGTGATGGATGTTATGTTAACGTCCTAATAACGTCCTATGGTTCGGACTACAGTCTGAACTATCGTAAAGTATAACTGGTCACGACCACAGGTTTAACTATAGTGCGAAAATCTGTGCAACCGAAGGTCACCCAGAACAGCGGTACTATGATCTACCCTTTTTTCTAATTCCGCCGCTAAGGATTCTTATACGTGCACCACACCAATGTGTAAATGGGACCTCGGTTTTCGTCCCACCCAAAGGGCTAGACACTGCTCCTCGTGTATGAATAAAGAAGGGAAACTGGTGTACGAGTGGTGCAAACAGGCCATGTCGGTATTTAACACAAATTCTACGTCAACTCAGATTAATTTCAAATACTAACTGGTCTGGTTTGAGACTGGTTCCTGTTCCTGGGCGAGATCAAGCCTTTTATTCGAGATGTGGCTGGCCCGTGTTCCTGAGAGAAATCAAGACTTCTATTGAAGATATGGCTGGCTGAGTAAGCCCGGGCTGGATCTGAATCAATGAACGCAATTTACAAAGTATGTGGACTATTTCATAACTTATATTTTTAGACTAACAAACGGTTGATTTTTCTTCTTTGGTCACGGTTGCACTGTTCAGAATGTTAATTTTGCCCGGGCGGTGGTGTTTCCAGCGGAGTTTCATCAATTTCAAACACGGAAAGAGTATTTTACGCGCACCCTTAATGTTAACATAGACAAGGACAGCTGTCTAGTCGTTCTGATGGTACGAAAAACCGAGGTACCATGTACACATTGCCGCGCACGTAAAAGATCCCTTAGCAGTTGGAATTCGATGTAAGAGTAGGCCGTAACGCCACTGCCCGGGCAAAACTTCCCTCATAGCACACTGTATATTCGCCCCGGTTAGCTACAGAAGAGAGGACATTAAACCCCATTTCATTTCTTTTAATGTTAACATGGGAGTTTCTTAATTATGCATCCAATTCGAACGTCTATGCCATCTCCCCTTCTTAGCCCCCCACCCAGGACAGTACATTCTATCACTGACCATTCAGTTCAGTGTCTCACTAACGGACATTTAAATTTTGCCTGCTCATTTGAACTACATCTTCTCATCCGAGGAGTTCAAATAACTAACATGTCATGGTGGTTTCGATTCCCCGGTTGTACGCGACAAGGTGTAGGGTCGTCTGTCCAACTTCATGGGTTTTCTCCGGGTCCTCCAACTGCCAAAGAACCTTTACACGCAAGCGAATTATTGAAATAAAATTGAACCATATGTTAGTCCCGAAATGGGTCGAGTGGACATTAAACCTCATTTCTTTCGCTCTCTTTCTCTCTCTACCACATCTTGGTGTTCTTTTGTATTAGGACCTGGGGCGGATCCAGGATTTTCAGAAGGGGGGGGGGGCGTGCTGCACCCACTTAGGAGTGCGAAGCCCGGTCCGTGATTTTTGACTGGACAAAAATGTCCACAAGGACTAGTTTCATACTACTACTGTAAATTGCGATTTCCAACCTAAACTATTTTTGTTCTCCTTTCCCGCGAGAATATATGGAGCCACAAATTGTTCGCCACCGCAAAAAATAGAGGGGGCGTGCGCCGGGTGCGCCCCCATCTGGATCCGCGCCTTAGGACTGACCGTAAACCATCTGTTATCCTTAAACCAACAACAGCATTAGTTAGTCTTGTATAATCCGTCTTGCAGGATAAAAAAAATCACCTCACATCAGTAACTTCAAACTTGATCAATGAATTTCTGAGGATGACGAATGCAAATACCAATACTACAAAAAATGAGGCTACATGTCAACTGAGATGGAACTGTGCTGTCACAAAAAAAACATGTGGTGCAGCCGGAAACACGACAAAGAAGTATTTAATTGGAGTTTGAAACGATCACACACATGGTCATACTGAATGCATCATCATGTAAGTGTTATTATAATGTCACGCTGGTCTGCTGATTTATATTTTAAAGGGACACTTCCATTTAGGCGTAATACAATTTTTTCGCAAAGCTTACCTGGTACACTTTATGACGAATATATCAGAGTTGGTCTTCAAAACAATATCCGGACAAGTGTAAATTCATTCGGCGCACAGAGATCCATCTACTCCCTCGGTCCTCCAGGAGGAACCACGCTCTGAAATCCGATGGAGAGAGAGAGAGAAATGAGGTTTAACGCCCGCTTGACACAAACTAGGTCATTTCGGGACTAACACATGGTTTAATTTTATTTCAATAATTCGCTTGCGCGTAGGGGTCTTTAGCAGTGGGAGGAAACCGGAGGACCCAGAGAAAACCTTAGAGCTTGGACAGGCGACCCTACTCCTTGTCACTTACAAGCGAGGGAAAATCGATGGACTTTCGCGGTCAAGGCAGGGATCAAACATGGGACCTCAGGTTAGCGAGTCAATGTCTTACTCATGGAGCCACCGTGGCTCAACAATTCTATAGACTGTCAGGATAGAATAAGATCCGTGAGTAGTTGGGTTGGGTTTACGATCATTTTGATTAAAAAACCACACATCCTATTTCGTTTCGTTTTTTATAGTTCAAAATTTTATTTTACTTCTCCAGATCCTCGAAAGTATAAAAAACGAAACGAAATATCGATCTGTATTTTATTCAGAATGGGGTAACAATGCAACACATGACCGATAAAGTTAACAAAAACACAGAGAAAAGTTGTTTTTTTTCTATAATATTTTAATTAGATCAATCCGTACAATAACTTATATAATAAAACAATAAAAGAAAACATTCTTCACAAAAAAAAAAGATTTGGTATATTAAACCCCGGTAAACGATGAAAACAATAATAAAAAAATGCACCTTTACTTGCTTGAAGACGTCGCCCAGAGCAACAAACTGTAACACATACTTATTGGAAGAACTTCGCTTGGAAACATTGAGAGAATACTCTTCGAAACATAGCCCAAATTAGTAATTTGTTCTTTCATAAGTATGTGTTTTAGTTTAATAAAGATACAGTACTCCCACAGCTTGACAATTGTGTATGAAGCAAGGTGGATCAATTATGTTTCGGGGTTAAGGTAACGGAAGGGATTTTCATCGCCTGGAATCTTATTCACGAAATGAAATGAAATGTGGTTAAACATTCTACTGTTCTGCTCTGGTCGGGCTAATGAGAGACATTTTGCTGCCCAGGGATCTTTTAAGTACACGCCAATGTGGACACGGAACCGCGGTTTTTCGTTCCATCCAAACGATTAGACAACTGCCCTTGCCAGGCACTGACAACAGGAAACCACGCTGGAAAATCCGTATGTACTTTCTCGGCCAACAGTGATCCCCCTTTATTAACGAATACTGAAAATAAATATTTTAAGTACATTTGCACCTTTTATTGGCTATACTGTTTTAAGCTCAGTCAAAGAAATGGCAGCAATTGTGTGTTCAGATTTCGTGAAAAGGTTATTCGGGCAACAGCATGGTAAAGATATATAACCAATAATGATTTCCAATCTGATTAAAATACAGATATATATTTCGTTTCGTATTTTATACTTTCGATGGCTTAAACTTAGTGAAGCAAAGACAAGTAAAACGAAATTTTGAACTATAAAAAAGAAACGAAATTGGATCTGTGTTTTAAGCAGATTGCAATGATTTTATATTCACAGAATTTAAGATGTGTGGGTTTGTATATACAATTCATTGCAACATAAGGTTTTTTTTTTCTCGTATTCTGTAAAAAACACAAAACAACAGTCGCTCTCCATGTATTCACATACATCAGAACGCATGACGCGATACACATAAAAATATGTGTTCAAAAATCGGATCAATAAGTATCAAAAATATAAAAGAGTAAAATCACATAATATTTACATAGACACGTGTTCTTCGGTTATATATGATGTACATGCGACAATCGCTGTGAAAAACTATACGAACGCTAGATCGCAGACGGTCTGACACATATGACGTCATATGCGATTATGCGTTAGGGTTAGGGTAAGGATTAAGCATGGTCCAGGGTAAGGGTAACCGTTGGCGCTAGCCCTGTTTACATCTCGAGACTATGACGAAATCTGCATGTCTTAACCCTTACCCTAACCCACATTATGACGCCGTGCTAGAACGTTAGGCCGTCTCCGATCTAGCGTTCTCCGAAAAACTATTACACATACAAACGTTCGGTCCGTGAGTTCTTGGCAAAATGCATTCACGTTCCCATCGAGTCCTTGTTATAGAGCTATTCTCAATAGGTTCGAGATATAAACTAGAAACTGGTTGTTCTTCTCGTTCTCCGAAAAAGGCAAAGGCTCCACCAGTAACACATCAACATAGAACTTGTCATGCTGATTCCTTGGACAAATGCGCGTCGACGACGCCAGGTACTCAGTGCGCACATGTTTCTTTGGCCAGGAATCGTTCCTGATTCTCCAGTTGAGCCATCAGCGAGCATGGGTATTCGAAAAGAAGCACATTAAATTAATTCGATATATTATTTGTTTAGAATACAATGTCCGAAAGTCCAATATATTTGCATAATATGTATATATACGTCATAATAATTTTATCTATACGAGATCAAGATTTGTTTTGTGTTCAGAAACGTGTATTCATTCTACACACACACGTCGCTGGATATGCTAAAAAATATTTGAGATACACTGTACATGATATGCTAAAGGTATTCGAGATATGCTGAAGATATTCGAGATATGTTGAATATATTCTCGAGATATGCTGAATATATACGAGATAATATATAATGATATGGATGTTGGGTCTCCTTATAGTTATTAAAAAAGTCGTGAAATCACATATTTTATAATACGCAAAAGCAAAAACGACATTAGTCACCGAAACATAATATATCACTCATATCAACGGTCACATGACAAAAACACTATTTATCTACTTAACTCATAATTTGATGCTAACTTTTTTATATTCTTCATCTCGTAACGGTTTCCATGGTTTTCCAAGCATTTTGGAAACCTCCCGAGAAGCATCCTCTTGTTTTTGAGAATTCCTTTTGAGGAAGCGATAAAATTCATCAGAAAATCCGGCAGTTTTTGGCCAGTCCATCTTTTTAATCAAAGCATTTTCTCTCACCACTAAGTTCTCGAGGTTTTTTCCTTCTTTGGCTATAATGAGCAACGTCGCAGTAGAAATTCTTTCCCTTATCAGTAGTGTTTTCAAACTCGGGCACTGTCGAATAAGGTGGACGAATGTGGAGTCTCCGCGTTCAACAAACGATCTGCTGCCGTGATTACGTGGGAGACCTTCTTGGGCGAAAACCTCTAATGTCTTTTTGTAATACTCGCAAACGTTACTTGCGAAATCTAGATTAATTTTGGCATATGGTGTTCGAAAGACGATTGAGTATACCGGAGCATGGGGTTGAATAATAATATCTTTTCTGGTTATACCTCGAATAGACAAAGATACACGGAAGGCTGGTGCCATTTGTTTCACCAGTTTCCACACTTCGTAAGACAGAGCTTCCGTTTCACAGGTATAGGCATCTTGTACGATATGGAGTTTGTTGAGTCCCATACCACCAAGCAGCAGAATCATCTCTTCATCTAGGTGCTGGGGAGTAATAGTTAAAGTTTTAAGGTTACTGAATTGTGAGATGTCCGTCATGGGCAACGGGATCTTGGAACAATTCAAAAGCTCTAGCGTCAGAAGACTCTCTGAGCAGTTCAATGCGATGGCTTCCAGGAGTCCCTGAACCTCTTCAGCATCCAAAAGAAGCTGATTCAGCTTCACGTGTTTTAGACTATGCATGTTTGACAGAAGTGATTTCAAGATTTGGAGAATCTTTCCACCAGTTCCATGGACGATAACCCCCGTCATTCCCCGACTTTCACAAGCAAACGTGAAATCAAACGTATGCAGTAGAGGCATTCGATATTCGTCGGGGCAGTCCAAAAAGGCTGTCAAAACTCTCAAAAATTCGTAAAGATTATAAAAATCACTGAGTGGTGTAATAATTATCTTCTTAAACAACGATCCGACACGATGAAGGCAGACTTGGGTTTTTCGTGGACAGAGTTCTCTCTGGTAGCCTTTGTAAAGATTGAAGCGCCTTTTGGTGAGGGTCGTCTGCATTAGTACGAAAGTTCCCCATACTCGTGGGGCATAGAAGGCTTGATACCATGTTCGGCATACCTGTGATGCTTCGTGTCTGTGTTTAGGAACCAGAAGAGCAAATATATCTTCTAAAAGAATCTGTGGAAGATTGGATCCCCAGTTGTCATCCCCGTCATCTTCCTCATCAATAGATCTAATTCGCTCTCTCCATTCAGTCTCAGAGAAGAAATGGGATGCTTGTAAAACATACGTTTTAAAATCCATCTGAAAAGAAAACCAAAATTAAAAAAATTACGAATTTTGATAATATGGGAATAAAATCGACGACTTTAAAATAACTCATGTTTTTGAAAATGAAGCACATAGTCGTTTAGGATGAGACTGTTTTAGCTCTGGCAGAGGAAATGGATTTTACGTATTACCAAATGACATGAGAGCATGGTACCGCTTATACTGGTGACACCACGCCGCTCAAAACTCTGAAACCTGCGGTTACCAATGCTTTAGTAATTGGTGGGAGACAGGATTGACCTTCGTGATCATACGGATAAAATCATTCCAACATTTTAGATATCTTAGATAACATACATTATGCAAAAGTTAAAGCTGCCTATTCAGGTCTTTCGTTGTGCCTGAATTTTATATAAAATAGCAGTTAGGCATTTATTAACAAGACAAGATCACAATCAGCTCGATGCCAGCTTATGGGTAAGATTTTAAACAGATCTAAATCCGATTTGCCGCTGCGATTCAAAAATTAACCGTAAAAGTTGATAACACAACGGTAAAAGTTACAATCGAGGCTATGGTGTTTTTGAAATTCTGTTTTCTCGGCTAAGAGTGAAGTAATTTGACTCAAATTTATTTTCAGCATATTTTGTGTTCATTATCTATCTTTCACTATTAAACTGTCATCCCTCTATCTTATCTTACCTAACGCCTCTTAACCATACAAAAAACAAGTGCAATAATAATGTAATGTTTATAGTTGTTTACCAAAATTACGTTGATTGATTTTTCTATTTCGTAATAATCGTTTTCATGTTTACATGATGAAATCATTTAAATCACAACCTAAAATACATTTAATGAATTGCTTTTAATAAATTATATATTTAAATTGTCCCACCCAGCAAGTTCGTCAACGCCAAAACTCTTTGAAGACTGTCATGTGTGGTATGAACTTGGATAAGATAGTCAACAATTGCGTGATAAATAAAATTCAAAGGGTCATAAAAGACGGTGATGAACGGGTGTAATCACATTGATTATTCAAACAATACATTCTCCTGTAGACGTTTAACTACGCAATACAAGGTTAATCACTTTTAACATGGCAGAAAATTGATTAATCCCGGTCTTATCTCGTCAATAAACATTTTTCAAGTGTTTTCTATTTTGAAAAAAAGAAAGTGCAGCTCATCGTCTCGAACCTGCATGAATACAATGGTTAAACTACGTTGTTGTCACGATATCTGTATTCCCGAAATCAAGATTCTGTTGAGGTCGCGGGAAGGAGTTTGCATGGATGGCCGAATGGTTAGCACGTGCGCGCTGTATCATAAGGTCTGTCATTGAGTCAACTGGCGTGGTTTCAATTCACTGGTTGTACGTGACACGTGGTTTCGAATCCTCGGTTGTACGTGGCAAGGAGTAGGGTCGCCTGTCCAGCCTCGTGGATTTTCTTATGGTACTCCGGTTTCCTCCCACTGCTAAAGACCCCTACGCGCAAGCGAATTATATAAATAAAATTAAATCATATGTTAGTCCCGAAATAACCTAGTTTGTGTCGAGTGGACGTTAAACCCCATTTCTCTCTCTCTCTGCACGTGACAAGGAGTGGGGTCGCCTGTCCAAACTCGTGAGTTTTCTCCCGGTATTGCGGTTTCCTCCAACTGCTTAAGACCCCGACGCACAGGAGAATTTGTTTGTGTCGAATGGACATTAAAACCCATTTCTCTCAATCTCTCTTCCACCTCTCTCCCTGTTGAGGTCGGCATCTACTTGTTCTAGTTTAGGAATCTTCCCTATTCATCTGAATCAACTACTTTGTCCTTTCGAAACTGGTTAATGTATGAAGATACATCGACAAATGGTAAATGCAAATGGCATAGATCAAGGTGGTGGACTCACAAGACGAGGATTGCAGGGGTTGAGGGGGGGGGGGGGTAAATGGCTGAAGGACTCATACCTTTTCCTTCTACACAGACTCTAATATTTCGAAATTAAAATTAAGTTTAACTATTGAAGACAACTATTTGTTATGCAATAAGACTTGTCTGCCATTAATATGCTAGATAGACCATCGTGTTTTGGCCACGGTGGACGGTCATAACTGACTGTAGCTACCTGGTTCGGGATTACGACTAAAAACTTTTATTTGGTGGGCAAGGTAAAAAGCCGTAACATTGTAGTACATTCAATCGAGACAACACTGATTTTGACCTGCCACTAAAAGCCAAACCGCGATCTGTGTTTATTAGATGGGCACCTAAATTACGTAACGTAATTTATAGATAAAGGCTGTATCTCGGCCAGAAACTGTTCTGCCATTCTATAGACGTCTATTTTTAGATAGGCGTAGCTTTGGAGATCAAGTAACCTACATAATTTACGCAAAGGCAAAGCTTTACGCTAAATGTTTGCGATCTGGATATCCGAATATACCAACCAAGTATTTACTTTTTTTTTTCATTCCACTGCCAAGGTCAGAAGAAAATAAATATTACATAATAAGTTCTTCACTATTATACAAAGTCAAAGTTTTCATGGCTTCTCTTACACTTTAGGTTATTCTAGAAAGTTCAAGAAAAATATAGAGGTAGCAGCGTTGTTCTAGACAAAGGCACCATTGTCCATTTTCTAGGCTAGCGGAATTACAGTTAATAAACTATATATATAAAACGATAAGATCCACCTCTAGAAAATAGAGTTGTAGACTTGGATACACTAAGAACAATAGGTTTGAGTAGAGATAGTTATATATGAAAAGAAGACAAATAGAAAATGTAAACAATAGTAATCTTGATTGGAATCGACAAGAGCAGGGCAACCAACCAATGAAGAAAAATCACGTCAGGAAATGAATGCGATTTAATTCTGTATTAAGATATCTGGCAAATATTTTAGGAAGCATGGAACTGAAATAGTCAACAGGTGATCGTCTCTAGAAAACATCTTACCTTCATCTACGGCACCAATAACATAATTTAGTTCTTGTCTAATGGCGCAAATGGCGTCGTCTGAAGATTCTATTATTAACTCCAAAGTTCAAGACTTGAGTACTCCAGATGCCGGTTAGTGAGCCAATCGTGGTGTAAGGGAGGCAACTCCTGTTTAATCAACACCATATCAAGTGTCTAATTGGTTCCATGCCAGTATTCTAGTTTCTAGAACAAACATAATTAAAACAATATCGCGGGAAAATGAGGTATTGCGTTTTTGCTCTGATGAATAATTAACCTTTCACACAGCAAAAAAAAAGATTCTATTGAAAGAATGGCGTCATATATTTTCCATGGCAAAGCCTAACTTTTTTTAATACATATATGTAATCAATCTGATTAAAATACAGATCCTATTTCGTTTCGCTATTATAGTTCAAAATTTCGTTTTACCTGTCTTTACTACACTAGGATCTGAAAGAGTTGTTATATAATCTGCATTCTGGATGTTGTGAGGCATTAACCAATGATGCGAGTTCTTAGGCCTTCGATGCATGAAACTGTGGTTAAACTACTAGAAACGTCAACTCTGATTGATTAATCAATGTCTGACGCCATAAGGTCAAAAGCCACTTGTTTGACCATTTACGTGAACTCCCACTATGACCTGTCAGATTTTCATGTAGTTAAGGCCATCGAAAGTGTAAAAAACGAAACAAAATATAGATCTGAATTTTAATCAGTTTGCCATGTAATAATATTGACTTAGAATTAATAAAAGGTTATTACATTTGCCTCCTCTGATTAGCTATTTGATGAAAACACATAACACAATATTTAAAATGATTTACGATTTATTTCAAAATGGTCTTAAATAATTCAAGTATATCACATTCGCATTAAAAATTTGAATTAAAAATGACATGATCATCCTTTGTAAAACAAGATTTTGAATTCATATACATAATGTCACATGATGAAAGATTAACAATAATAATAATGTATTGTAATTAATGGATAATGAGTTGAAATGAAATGAAATAAAAGCTTGTTCCATGACAGGGTGAAGGATTAATGGAAATGAAATAAAATAAAAAATTTGATTTTAAGTCTGCCTTTTCAGGCCTGATGGACATGAGAAAGAATTTTACCCATTACCATTTGGACCATCCCAAAAATATTGATCCCTCTTGTACCCAATATTGTCTCTGAAATTACACACACGCTAGTGTCTGAAACTACTACACCCTGTAGTGTCTGAAACTTTAATAGCTTTGAAACAGTACTTTCAGGACGTTTTGGAAAATAATATCAGTAGCATTGAATTTAATCCTGATATGTCGAAATGCAGTTCTCTAACAATCATTAAGGTCACTTGAAACCAAGTATTTACTAGCGACGTCTGGTGAGAGTTCCTTCAGCAATGACACCTATTCTTAACAGAAACATGGACAATTACTTTCCAACAAAATTTCCATGTAGAGAGAAGTACAAAGACAAGTAATATATTATATTCCATTTTTACACAAGATTGTCTATTTTAATCTGAATCTGTATCATCACTATCAGAATTCTCGGCATGTCTATGCTTCCTTTTTTTTCTTGATTTTCTGTGTTTTTTATGTTTTCTGCTTTTTTTGTGTCTACGAGAATCTGAGTCACTGGTATCACTATCATCATCACTATCCTGTGAGCTTTCGTCATCTGAATCATCATCTTCTGATTCACTTTCCCGCTTTCTTTTCTTTTTTTTACTGTGAGATTTTTTCTTTTTTATTGGTGATCTTGAACGATGCTTCCTAAAATTAAAAAAAAAAAGTAGTTTAAAGCGGGAATTTAATATTTTCCAATAAAGTCAAAACATATTTATATCTATGTCTTTTGCTTAATAGGCTGTCAACTCACTATTATACAATCATAGGCATTAATTTAGGAACTAACATAAGGTTCAATTTAATTACAATAATTTGCTTTTGTGTAGTGGTCTTTAGAAGTGTTAAGAAACTGGAGGATCCGGAAAAGCCTCAGAGGTTGTACAGGCGACCCTACTCCTTGTCTCTTACAGCCAGCGAAAATCAAAACCACGCCAGTTGACTTAATGACAGACCTTATGATATTATGCGCACAAACTAACCATTTGACAGCCCCCCACCCCCGTTCGCACAGACTTAGGTCGTAAATATACCGCTGTTATATTAACACAATCTGATTAAAACACACATCCTATTTTGTTGCGTTTTCATAGTTCAAAATATCTTTTTAATTGTCTTTACTACACTAGGATCTGGAAGAGCTGTTATATAATTCGTGTTTTGATTGATGTGAGGGATTAGCCAATGAAACATTCTGTTGGGGTGACTTTTTGGCGTGTGGTGAACAGAATTGTGAGTATCCCAATAGAAACATAAACCATGACTGGTTAATAAAATGTCTGATTTCATAGGGTTAAATTGCTCTCGCATGACCCCTGATGCGACCTCCCACTAAAACCGGTCAGATCTTCATGTAGTGGAGACCATCGAAAGTACAACAAAACAAAATGAAATACAGATCTGTATTAAATCAGATCGATATTGAAGATACATAAGATAAAGAGCTGACAGTTCCCACTATAATAGTTGAAAACTAGATAATGTAAAGGGAATTTGCTTAAATTTTCAGTCAAATCGATTCACTATGAACCGAGCTATTGGCTTTGGAAATTTCTTGCATAATGCATGTTTAATAGGTTCATATTTAATTTACTTACTTTTTTTCTTTTTTCTTTTTCTTTTCCTTTCCATGTTTCTTCTTCTTTTTCACCTTTTTACTGTTTTCATCTGAAAGACAATATAACTTTGCTTTATCATGTCTAAACTAGAAGACAACAGTTTTTTAATGAATATTTCTTACAGACTGTAGAATCACATTTAAACATCAGTAAAATGTGAATGCCTTTAAAATTCATAAAAAAATTGTTCTAAATAATGAAATTCCACAAGAGTTTGATTATAAATTGGCTAAACCACCTGAATAGATCTCTGTCCTGAATACACACAGCAACTCAATAAATATTTTTGGTTTTATTAAATAAAAGCTGAATAAATATTTTTCCATATTCTCGAAGTTTTCCTAATATTTTTGACTAAGATCATAAATAAAATGCTGTAGACATTATGCAAGAGCTAAATCAGTGCAAACATCTTGTCAAACTTTCACAGGCTAATACATGTATCTTTGCTCAGAATAAAGTAATTTTAATGAAATTTTCAATATATTAATTTTGCATTATCCTTTTTTGAACTATTATAGCAAGAAGTGCCAGCCCTTCATACAAATTTTACATAATGTATCTTTAAGGAGTAAAAATGTTGGTGAACTAAATTTTTGTCTGTTTTCAAGCAGAGCTAATTGTAAACAGACAGTGTAACTCTTGGATGACAAAGTCAGGTGAAAAGTTGTAATATTAATTACCTTTTCTCAGTTGTGAAAGTGGGGATATAAAGTTTTCGTCATCAGAATCAGAGCTTGTGCTGCTGATATCAAGTACAACTTCTTTTTCTGGATCAGCCTTGATAAAATTACGACATTGAAAGGTTAAATGTCCAGCTGAAATAATGAATTAGATACTTTTAGATTGTTAACCAAATATGAGAAATAGATAAATTGTAAATTATTAATTAAACTTAGAAAATGAAATGAAATGAATTGGGGTTTAATGTCCTACTGTCTTGCTCCTAAACTGGGCTGATGAAGACGGGCATACAGTGTGCTATGAGGGCAATTTTGAACGGGCAGCTGTGCAACGGCCTACTCTTATATTCAACTCCAACTGCCAAGGGATCCTTTACGTGCATGCCAATGTGTATACTAGACCTATGTGTATACAGGGTGCTATTAGTGGAATATTGACCAGGCAGTGGCACTATGGCATACTCTTATTTTGAATTTTAGCTGTCTTTTATGTGGACATCAATTTGTACACGGGACATCCAAACAACAAGAAACTATACATTACCAGGATTTCCACATATGATGACAAAGAGAAAACCACACCGGGAAATTCAGAGGAACATTCTTGGCCAAAATCATGAACCTAAGGTTAGCAAGCTTGAGCCTTACTCACTGAGTCACTGCAGTGATTCTAGGGTTGATATAGTATGTAGAAAATCACCAAAGGCAGCCTTTCATGTACAGTGAAGGATATTGATGAATTGACAACTTTTCCATGAAAATGTTAAATTCTGGTTTTACTGATTAGGTAGTTTGAACACATTAGCCATACATGTACATTTAAATCTACCATAAAAAGTTATGAAAACCATACATATTTTTACTCGAGATAATTATTGGTGCTAAAACTTACCATAGCCACATTTTTTACAAGCAGCTCTTAAACCATCATTAGTTTTATTGGTAAACTTTGTAATTAAACCTGAAAAATATTGAAAGGAGTGTAATTTTGCTTCTACATGTAAAACAATGATACATGCCCATAACAGCCTTTTTTCTACTATACTATAGTTTAATCATGATTTAATCCTTTTTTGACATAACTAGCTAGTGGCAGTAGTAGTAGTACATGATTATGTTGTGTGAAAAACTATGAAAACTCTGGTAGATGAGATTAGTTTAATGCACTATTTAATCCATTTAAACATAAAGATTATTAATTCTTCAGTTCTATGATGCAGCTATCTAGGTGCAGTAGTAGATAAAGCAGGCCTAGTGTGAATGTAGCTATGAAATTTCTGGCAGATGAGGAGACAATGGTAACAAAATGAAATAAAATGGGGTTCCTACGCCGGTTCTGTTCCAACTGCGCGAATGAAGTTGGGAATACACCATACACACAGGGTACTATGAGGGAAATTTTGCCTGGACAGTGACCTAGGACCTACACGCATATATCTAATTCCAACTGCTTAAGGGATCTTTTATGTGCATGCCAATGTGTACATGGGACCTCTGTTTCTTGTCTCATCCAAATGATTAAAACAAGTTCTTGTCAGGCACTCCGTCCTGCACTACTGACAAGAGGAAACCACATCGGCAAATCCTGATGAACTTTCTCGGCCAACAAGGAATTAAACCCTGCTACCTTCAGACTAGAGAGCCTGTGTGTGTCTTACTGACTTATATTAGTGAAGTGAGTCTTACACACTGAGCCACTATGTCTTTGAGAATGATAACACTACCTTGTTCAACCGGTTCGTTGACCTACATTTTTTTTTATCAGAAATTGTAATATCGATACATTTATTAATTGATGTAATAAAATGCAAACCTTGAACATCATGGTGCATAATGAAACCTTTATTAAAACGAGGAAAGAGATCAAATTATGGCAGAAAATCTAAAAACGAACTTGGTTTCAAGAATACCGGAAGTGATGAATTTAGTCAGTAGTACCCGATAATCAACCAAGTAACCGGTCTATAAAGATATAATTTCACTTAAAATGCAAATCAAGACAAAGAATGATATTATTTAAAACCTTTTACAGGTTCTAGGTGCAATTTTTCTTAAACAAAAATCAAGGAAAAGTGTTTTGGAATATTTCATGTTTATCACTTGCTTTAGACTTTCAAGATGTCTGCGCCCATGAAACACAAGTGAATTTGTTCAATACAGTCACAGATAAATAGAAAAGGCCTAAATAATAAGGCATTCCGTTAATATCAGCTATGAGCAGCATCTACATAAACGAGCCACCTACGACAGGAAAGGTGATAAAGATTATTTGATGAAATAGTTTTGAAATTCGTGTAGTTGCATGCAGAAATAATGATATTGAAAAATTCAATCAAATTGATTTAATTGCATCCCACTGATCCAGATAAGGGTGTCACTTGTTACAAACCGTTGATCTAGAGTAAAATCGCAGAAAATTCTATAATCGTTGTGCACAGACATAGGGTCTTTCTTGTCAGATGAAAGGCACTGCTATTGCCAATCCACATACAGTAACTGAGTAAGTCACATCAAGGATCAAAACCATGACAAGGCAGAGGTAACCGGCCAAATAAATAGAGCTTGAATTGCGACACTTCGACTAGGCCATCCTCATCCACCTTAACAAATTGTTAGGTGCTCTGCAATCACAGTGTTGCAAGTCTAGGGAGAACGCTAGATCGGAGACGGTCTTGCACATATGACATCAATGTAGATTGTACGTTATGGTTAGGCTTGGTCCAGAGTTAGGGTTAGCGCTAACCTTGTTTATATATCATTACTTTGATGAAAGCTACATGTCCTAACCGTAACACACAATCAACATATGACGTCATATGTGCTAAAATGTTCAGTACAGTAACCTATCAAGCGTTCTCCAAAGTCTAATAGTATTTGAAATAATAGCCTTTAAAGGTTTGATGTGTGGAATAATATCAACCACAGTACTGGTTGTTTGAAGCTAAGTCTCGCTCCTCCATTTTCATGTTAAATCAATGTTCTAATCTTTCGAAGAAATTCGATGCCATCGAGAGTTGAATTCGGCCTGGATCAGTTAATTAATGTCTAATTAATAATTTAAAAAACATATCAGGCCTAAAGAAAGCCCTGCAATAGGCAGATTTAGCTCTTGCATAATGTATGTTTAACTTATGATTTATATACTTTATGTATTATGGTTGTCATTACAGGTTTTATTGGAAACAACTGCAGGTGATATAGATATTGAGTTATGGTCAAAGGAAACTCCAAAAGCATGTCGAAATTTTGTTCAGTTATGCATGGAGGGCTATTACGATGGAATTATATTTCATCGAGTTGTCAAAGATTTTATTGTTCAGGGAGGAGACCCAACTGGAACAGGGGAAGGAGGAGAATCTATATATGGAAAACCTTTTAAGGTGCTTTAAAATCATATTCTAATGTTGAATTATGTTTAAATAGGAGTATTAAATCTTGTAAACCAGTACAGTACCAGTATCTTTTTTAAGCCTAGCTCACGACATGTTGTTTGTGTCTCCACATGCACAGGTTGTAGAGTATGGTAGCTTGCCGACCAGCTGCAAGAAACCAGGTGAAAAATTTTATATGTGCAGGACCAAAAGTCTCTACGGCCAATCTGTGATCTTTCAAGTGATGCATAAGTGTCGCGCATGGGTTTACTAAAATTTCCCTCATGGACTGTCTGTAGTAGCACCTAGCACCTACTACTTGCATGAAAGGGTCTTTACCAGAGAGAGCCCAAGAAGTTAGACTCCTAGAAATGTTATTTCAATGTATTTTTTTTGTTTTTATAGGATGAATTCCATTCAAGATTACGGTTTAATAGAAGAGGTATGGTTGGAATGGCCAATGCTGGTCCTAATGATAATGGAAGCCAATTTTTCTTTACAATGGGAGCAACACCAGAACTGCAGAATAAACATACCATATTTGGCAAAGTAAAATTCCTTTTTGTTTAAACCAATGAATGATTAAAATGAAATAAAATGGAGTTTAACAACCTACTGTTCTGCCCCGACTGGGCTAATGAAGACAGGCATACACCATGCAGAGTACTATGAGAGAAATTTGCCCAGACAGCGGCACTACGACCTACTTTTATATAGAATTCCAACTGCCAAGGGGTCTTTTACGTGCACGACAATATGTACGCAGGACCTCAGTTTTCTGTACCATCCAAACGACTAGACAGCTGTCCATATCATATCCTCCAGTAGCCCTCCAAACAGCGTAATGTGGAGCTTAAAAAGGAAGTAAAAAACAACTAAAATCTCAGGGTAACAGTCCTAATCTATAAATAAAACATCTTATGGTTGCAACATCTTATGGTTTGGCCTCAAAGGTTGGGCCTTACAGGTTAGGAAACCGTGGCATAAAGCTTTGATACTTTATGATTACCCTATAATAACGTCATTACTGGTTTCGATACTTTATGATCTCATTACAGATTTTGATACTTTATGATTAACGTATAATAATGTTGTTTATAAGGCATTTAGTGATAGTACTAACATTGAAAAAACCCAAACACAAATGAATGGATAACAATCACTAGCAACTTTAATTGTGCAACTTTTCAACAAGCACAGGGTAAACGATAATATGATACAAAAACCTGAGGTAAACATTTAACTATAAAAATGAAAAAGAAGCCACAAAGACAAGAAATAATATTCTGTTTAAATATATAAAAAGATCAAAGACTAATTGGAGTTATGATTACAAGCTAAACATAAATAAAACTAGGATACTTGATAATTATGAAGCCATTACACAAAGTAATATAATAATGTTGTTACAAATTTTTATACCCTATAATAAAGTTGTTACAAGTTTTTATGCCCCATAGAAAAGTTGTTACAAGTTTTTATACCCCATGAAAATGTTGTTACATAAATGGATGAGCAAAGTTTGTATGATATATAATTGATATTTGAATAAATAAAAATGTTTGTAATTTACAGGTGACTGGCAATACTGTTTATAATTTAATCAAGTTACAGGAAGCAGAAGTTGATGGAAGTGACAAACCACTACATCCTTATAAAATAATTAAAACACAGGTTAGATTATTTATCAATACATACAAAATAAGAACATTGATTGAAAAGCCTATCCAAATTACCAAGGACAATATAAATTTGTTACCAAAATCATTACATCTTTTGAGATACTTCAAGAGAGATTTCGCCTGTCAAACCTCATGGGTTTTCTCTGGGTACTCTGGTTTCCTCCCACTGCTAAAGATCCCTATGCGCAAGCGAATTATTGAAATAAAATTTAAAAAAAACCCTATATGTTAGTCCTGAAATGACCTAGATTGTGTCGAATGGACTTTAAACCCCATTTCTCTGTCTCTCAAGTGAGATTTTGTTTAACAATATACATGTGTTATGCTGGCAAGACTGAAAGTGTTTGTGTTCTGATCTATATATGTTGATTTCTTTCTTTTCAAAATAGATATTGTCCAATCCATTTGATGATATTGAACCAAGAGCTATAAAAAGGAAAGAAGATAAAAATGAAGAAAAGAAACCCAAAAGTCAATCAAAAGCTACAAAGTGAGTCGATTTATTTTTCTTCTTTATCAGTTATTTGTGGAAGAAGCTCTGTTCTTGAGTCAAGTGGCATGCATCACAAGGATTAGGTCGCCTGTCCTCCCTACATGCAAGCGAATTATTGAAATAAAATTGAAACATGATGTTAGTCCCAATATGACCTAGTTTGTATTGTGTGGACATTAAACACATTTCTAACTCTCTTTTATGGAAGAAATTGTTGTAGTAAAAAAAGGACACAAAGCAACTATACAAACACAGTTTTTTTCAACATCAGTAATTAAGTTGGATAATACAAAATAACAAGTAAAAGCAGCGCTCACGCTGGCGATCGCCATTTCTGCCAATTGCGATAAAAATATAATTTTGGCATTAAAATATTCAATCTGGCGAAATTTTTGGTGATTCTTTTTTAACCATGGCTAAAAAAATTTCTTGCCACAAAGTTTGGATTTTCACGCCGTGCACACACGTAACAATCTATCGCGCTTGGCTGAGTCATTTATCAATCAATCAAGTACTAATGCTTTGTCTCTTGATCAATCTCGGATTAGAGTTGATTAGTATATACAGTAAGAGTAGTAATACACTAATCAAGAGGCAAACGATTTAATTGTTTGTCTCCAAATACGAATCGGTGGCTTTTTTGACGGTTTTTATATATTCAAAATGACGGACACCGTGAATAATACTCGTTCGATTTATGTGAGATTATTGGACTATGACATCTGTTTTATCCTTTTCCTACTCCTGTTGCAAGTATCGTTAATAAATGAAGCCAGGTTTGTTGTTAAAGTTTATATGGAAGTCGATATTAAACGCCAGAAACGAACGATCATCATTAATAATAATCGACCTTAAGCGAAAACTTGAACAAGCTTTTAAAAAAATGGGCTTCTTCAAAGCTGTGATGAATTTTGTAAATTGTAATATCATATGTATATTATATGTAAATAAAAATTACTGAAAAAATATAATAGAATAGATATTTGTTCTTTTTTTTTGGCGGAAAAAGTATATGGCTAATAAATTAAAATGAAAAATTGGCGGAAAAAAAATTGAACCCAGAGTGAGCACTGAGTAAAAGTATTGTATAAGGAAACAATGGAATTGATTTTGTAATGTTGAAACAAAGACAGTTTCTAAATACACAGGAAATTAGTCAATTCCAACTACTCGCATTACGGCACATGTTTCGTACATTCAGTTAATAAAGGTTAGAATTCAGGTATGTTTAATCTGTTAGCAAAAATTGGTGGAACAATTTTGAATTTGCTCCAGTAATTTAGATGAGGTACATTACCATAGAAATGATAATTTCCATTTGATAGTCTCAAAATGCCCAAAGTATTGTAATGGCTGAATGTTGATTTAAGCATCAACATGTTTTTTTATATTATATTTTGTTCTTGTAGAAATTTTAGTTTGCTGTCATTTGGTGAAGAAGCAGAAGAAGACGAAGAAGAAAATGTGCAGGTAACTAAGGTAAGTTTCAAATTTTATCACTTGTCATTGAATTTTTAACCTGTTAAGTGCATAGGTCACTATATAACGTTCTGGACAGCTACCACTCACTGTGACAAGGGCGTAATATAACACCTTGGAGGTATTTTCCTCAACCTATTCTTGGAACATAGTTCGTCACTTGGAGGAATCCCAACTGTGAGGCATATACCCGTCTTCATTATCCCAGGTTAGGAGCAGAATGGTAGGATGTTAAACCCAATTTCATTTCATTTTATAAATACATGTAGTTGATACAAAGGTAAATTCCATTGAAGTCTGTTATTTTTTTATGACAAATTATTCATTACCAGGATTTAAAAATAAAAAGTAAAAGTAGCCATGATTTAACAGATGACCCAAGATTAAGTTCAAAGCCAGCAGTGGATATTAAAACAGAAGAAAAAAAGAAACCCACACAAGAGAAAAGTAGCAGTGAAGACTCTGATGTAAGTCATATATTTTGTATTAAACTATAACACATACTTATGGAAGAACAATTACTGATTTATTTAGGCGACGTTTCGAAGAGTATTCTCTCAACGTTTTCAAGCTTGAAAACGTTGAGAGAATACTCTTCGAAACGTCGCCTAAATAAATCAGTAATTGTTCTTCCATAAGTATGTGTTATAGTTTAATGCTCGTTCCAGTTACTAAAT
Organism: Patella depressa; assembly: GCA_948474765.1. Lineage (NCBI taxonomy): Eukaryota > Metazoa > Mollusca > Gastropoda > Patellidae > Patella > Patella depressa. Next base: position 11,352,381 of record OX419716.1, read on the forward strand.
GCCTCTAAAAGATCATATATTTTGATTTTCTTTTTTTTTATTCTTTTTGTATTTAAAACTGTTGATTTATCATTTTTGGGGGGATTTTAAATCTCTTGAAATCTGCAATATTCTAATTATTGAATCTCATCAAGGAATATTGATTCTCCAGTTCAGGGCTAGAAATTCACGCGAATTTCCGAATCTGATTTGCGCAAGGATTCTTGCAAGAGCTTACGCTGCAAATGTACAAGGATTCACGTAAAATTTTTCTTAAAAAATGTCAGTCAGGGTAGATGTTCCTTATCGCCTGTATTTTGTCGGCTTTAGCTGATTAATGCTTAATCTAGGCAATTGGTAAAACATTGAACGACAATCATACCTTAGTCATGTGAGAATCGGCCGTATGTGGTTCATAATCCGAGTAATTAGCACATTTAACCATGATTTTGATAATCAGGAAAAAAGAAACCCCAAACAAGCTTGCTGATTATTCATAATATGTACAGTAAAATGTTTAATATTAATAAGTCACATGATAAATAAAGATGTTTTCCGTGTTCCGTCCGTGAAAATTCCAGGTACCGGTATATATTAAAATATAACCTGATCATACATTGATGGATTCAATGACCAATTGTTAGGTGAATTTAAATCTCCTTTGAATATAATCCCCTAATAGAACACCGAATACACGGAGAGAGAAACAGTGGATATTTTCCCGACAAAATCTCAATGCCGAATTCCAATAACACTTGACATATTGGTTGAAGTTAGGTCAATAAACCAGTTCTAAATAGCGTTTACTGTTATAATTATTTTTTATTTATACACATGCTGACATTTTATACACATGCTGACATGTTTGTCTATCATCAACGAATGAATAAAAACTTTTGTAAGTTACGTGACTAGTTATGTGATGGACAAAAGACTACAAATTGTGTTATGAAGAAATGGCATGGTGCCGTATCAGTTTATTTTGGCAACAACATTTTCTGGATATTACTTTTTACGCTATTTAAGTGTTTACCAAAAATTCCATCGTTGTTTTAAATTAACACAATAAATACAATCCTCTAAAATTCTCGCAAAAGATGACAAATTTCTAGCCCTGCGGTTGTGCGTGACAAGGAGTAGGAATCGCCTGTCCAAGCTTGTGGCTTTTCCCTGGTTCCTCCCTACATGCAAGCGAATTAATAAAATAAAGTTGAACCATATGTTAGTCCTGAAATGACCTAGTTTGTGCCAAGTGGATACTTACCCTGTTTCTCTCTCCCTCTCTCTCTTTTATCCTAAAAGATAAAAAATCACAGAAGACTCTTTATCTTTCAGTCAGATTCAGAGTCAAGTGAACCAGAGCCAAAAAAATTAAAAAAAGAAAAGGATTCTAACAAAGATGAAAAAGAAGAGAAGGTGGAGCCAGTAAAAAGCAGAAGGTATTTAATATTTTTTTTTAATATATTTTAACGAATCTAGATCATAGTTTCAGCTCAGGTTTTGTAGGGGGTTAGATGACCAAATGGCTTAACATGGGCATATCCACATTAGATTGCAAGATCTGTCGTTGGATCTTGAGGCATAGTTATGATTTCAAGCCAAGTCTGTCCAACCTCATTGATTGTCTCTTTGCATCCTCTGGTTTCCTCCCACTGCTGAAGACCTCTTTGTGCAAGCGAATTGTTGAATTAAAATTGAACTATATGTATAACAAATGTATTCATTCAAGCAACTGACTTCATTCATCCTTTTTCCAGTGATGAGTTAAAGGAGGAAAGTCGAAAATTACAGAAAGAATTAAGACAGAATAAAAAGAAAAAAACAGATGAAGATGAAAACCCCAAATTAGGTAATCAGCATATTACTAGATTTCCTATTGTCTAGTGTTCATTTTCTGTATCATAAGGTCTGTCATTGAGTCAACTGGCATGGTTTCGATTCCCTGGTTGTATGTGACAAGGAGTAGGATCGCCTGTCCAACCTCGTGGTTTTTCTCTGGATCCTCCAGTTTCCTCCCACGGCTGTCTAGCTGTTTGTATAGGACGAAAACACAAGGTTTTGTTTACACTGCATGATATATGCCCGTCTTTATTAGTCCAACCAGTGTAGAAAACAGAATAATAAACCCCATTTGATTTCTTTTCATAAAAGGTACTGGACATGACCTTACAATACAAATACGCACAGAATGTATGAAATTAAAACTTTAAAGCATGACAAATAAATATCTCTATTATTCATTCACTTCAATGGACTACATCCGCTCCGTAATCCTATTAAGAATAACCTTTTCGCACTCCTGTCAGTGATTGTAGGACTTCCTCCCACTGGGATAGTTGAAATAAAATTAAACCATATGTTAGTCCTGAAATTACCTAGTTTGTGTCGAGTGGACGTTAAACCCCATTTCTTTCTCTCTCTCTCTCTTGATTCGTATAACTGAAAGGTTAGGCAAGTATATTAATTCTTAATAATGTATTTCAGAAAAAAAGTCAAAGCCAATTAAGAATGATGCAATATCTGAATACAAGCAAGAGCAAGAGAAATATAAACAACAGAAACGAACCCTGGGAAAGAAAGGATCCAGCCGTGAAGAGTTAACTTTAATGATGTTATCTCAGTTTAAAAATCAATTAGAATCTGTAAAAACTATAGCTGGAGATTATTCTGATGATGAGGAGGATAAAAAAGAAGAAGATGAAGATCTCGAAGCTGCTGATGATTCTGATTTATCTTGGTAAATTAACTCTTGACATATAAAATATTGAACTGACTACTTTGGTACCCTTCCATGCGTTATTCAATTATCATTCGATGAGGTAATCATATATCTTTGGGGGGTGAGGAGGCGTTAAAACGGCTGAATTGTTAGCATGTGCACGATGTATCATAAAGTCTGTCATTGAGTCAACTGGCATGGTTTCCATTCCCCCTGTTGTACGTGACAAGGAGTAGGAGTGCCTGTCCAACCTTGTGGGTTTTCTCCAGGTTCTCTGATTTCCTCCCACTACTAAACTCTATTTGCAGGCGAAGTATTGAAATAAAATTGAACCATATGCTAAACCCGAAAATGAATTAGTTTATGTCCAGTGGGGGTTAAACCCCATTTCTCTCTCCCCCTATATCTTTGTTCTGTGCAGGAGCCGCAGTGGCTCAGTGAGAAATGTCCTGGCTTATTAACCTGGAAATCACGATTTAGATGCATTTCTTGGCCGAGAAAGGATTTTTGAGCAGTGGTTCCCCTTGTCAGTGATGCAGGATGGAGGGCCTATCTATGAAAAGCAACATTTAAATATCTGGTAAAATTTGGGAAGCATTTTGTTGATGCATTAGTAATAAATAACTTATTTTCTTCGATCTCTTTTTTAGGATGAGACATACACTGAAGTTTGATGAAAAACGCAACAAAGTTCTGGATGCCAATATTCATGATACAGACAGATACGAGATCTATGACCCCAGAAATCCAATGAATAAACGAAGACGAGAAGCCAGTAATAAAGACAAAAGATGAACTTATTGAACTTGTTATTTTTGTTATATTGTGACATTTTTTTTATAAGGATATGGTTGTTGTTTTGCGCCTGCAAAAAAAAAAAAGGTATTTTTGAGCGGATATTGCAAGGATATAGAAAAGTTGGAGAAGGTGGAAAAGATGACTCTCTGTTTACGCCAAACTTCCACAGCCAACTGTTAAAAGATAGGGAAAAGGTGGAAATAATTGTGTTAAAAGATAGTGAAAAAGCATAAATTTCCCTTCAAATCAAAATCTTGTTCAGACTTAAATCATCAGTAGTTACATTGTACGTTTTATTTGATGTTCTGCAATCTAACTAAAAGTATTATATGGCGGTGGGAATTGAGATAATGGGATTGGGATCTGTATTTTTATCAGATTGACAGATACTTGTATGAAATATTGATTTCTGTCTAAAAGCCCCAACATGTTAAAGAATAAACGTTGCATATTGAGCTTAAACCATAGAAACGTATGTTAATTAAAAAAAAAAAAAAATCCAAAAATGATTTAAATCTATCAGTTCATTTTTAATAAAGCTTGTATCACTGCAGAGGACTATGCATTGAATTTGGAACTCAGTCCTGTATCCTTTCACTGTGGGGTTGTCTTCTGGGTTTCTGTTTGTATGTGGTGCATTTCTCCTGCATCTACTCCTAGGTCCTACTGTTACTTTCTGGCCATTATAAGGTTAAATTATTTTGAATTTCACCCTGCCAGCATCCTATTCAACAAATAAATGTAGTGTAATAATAAGTGAGCTATCTTTATTCTGTGCTAAGCCAGCTCTGTCTTTTTAATACTCAGTTGTGCCAAATTACACAATAACAACAGTCTTACATAAAAATAGTAGGCTACATTTTATGAAATAAGACAGGCCCCGAGTTCATAAAGCATTCTCAGGATTAAGTTAAGAATTTACTCAAAATTGTTTGCCTTATTTCAACTAAAAAATAGCCCTTTATAAAATGTCTGTTGTTTTAAAGATACATTATGGAAGATTTTGACAAGGAGTTAGCCATTCTTGCTATAAAAGTTCAAAAATAGATGTTGAAACAAGAATATATTGAAAATTTCAGTCAAATAACTTTATCCTGAACAAAGTTGTTACCACTATAATTTTTTACTAGAAATGGTAGTTAAATTCATCGACACCCTTTTCCCACTATGGCCGATTGTTGATTGACAGGCGTTAACTCCACCTACATAGTCTCGATCATCAAGTAATGTTTAAACGGTATCTAGTGAAGCTTGTGTATAGCCTCGGTCATCACTGTCTTTTATGAATAATTTCCATAATTTCTGTGACATCTGAGGCTCAAAGGAAGACCGACAAAAGTCAGTTTTTGCTCTTCCATAATGTATGTTTAATGTATGAAATACATAAATAAGAAACTGTGCAAAGTTTTGTATTTTCTGGATCAAAGATATTTCTCATTAACACTGATTGAAAGTTGAGAATGTTTTGTGAACTCTGGGCTAGGCCTAAATAGTCCCTCTCTGGCTTGTTGTATCTAAATAAATTCGATTGCTTTCATATTTAATGATTACATTTATTGTATTAAATGAAATTACATAAAATAGTTGGCTACGCAGTAGGCCTACATAGGGCCTAGCCGTTAAACTTAATAAATTTATTATTTTATCTTCATGTCTTTATTGATTATTTATATGGTAGGCCTCGGTAGTAGGCTGTGTTTGTTTTCTCATGAACAAAATAGTATTGACAGGATTTTGCAGTGTGGGTATCGCTGTGGATGTTCCAGAGAAATATTTCAAAACCTTCTGGTGAAATGTGATGTAAGCATCGATTAGAAAGAGTAAAAATTGGCCCATGGAGTCATGGAGCTTGGGTATGGCTATTTATGAATGAAAAGCAGGTCTGTCCGATAGAGCAAGGCGAGATGCGTCACTGCTCACACAAAGCATTTTATTTTTAGTCTACTACTAATTTTTTCATCAAAACAAAATTCCTATAGGAAGAACAGGCAGTAGACCACTAAAAGAATGGGGGAATTGTTTAATCTGAATATATAAAATCAAATCCATGTAACAATCCGAATGCTGGCTATATGAACTTCTAGAATAAATCAGAAGTTTCTGGAAAGAGTAGGGTGTAAGAGTAATCTAGTATTGTAATTTGTAGTTGAGGGGAGGCAACTCTGTTTAAAGTAAGAAATCTTGAAAACATTAATTTTGTTCAGACAGCTTAATGTATTTGGTACAATAATGATCTTAGAAATCCAACAAGATCACAGCTATTGTTTTATTCTTCGTCGACATGTTTTGTTTAACTTCAAATTTCAAATACATTTGCAGTTTCTACATTTGACATTTAAACAACAAATGAACAACCAATAACAGTAAAAAAATCTACCGTTTAAAATTAGCCACGCCCCTCGTATTTGTAATTTTAACCAATAGTTTTCGAAGAAATTTCCGTCTGCTAGTGTGCGGGACTGCTATTTTTCATCAATATGGCGGCTCTTCCACCGCTTGCGAAGGTAATATCGATAATTAGATGTAATTTCACATAATTAAGCAAATAGTTTTCTATTTTTCATTTATTTCCTATTTGAATTGTGAATGTTCTAAATTATGATGCACAGAAAGGACCGATATCGAGGTAACAATTGTATAAAACACCCCCGATTTTTGACAGATAGAGATAGAATTCGTTTCTGCGAATTGTGTCACACCATAGACAGACTTCGACTCAAACTCACATTTAATGATTTGAGTCATATAAACTATTCGCATTCCATATCATTATCTTTGTCCGGAATATTCTGACCCTTTTTATTCAGTTTTTCTGCTGAACCTTTGTGAATCGTTAAAATATAGGAGTGTTATGATAATTTATCAATGAATGATCGAGTTAGATTTTTGTTGTTGTTCAGTCAGTGAAGTTTAGCCCAACCAATAATTAACAGACAATTTGTCTGTTAACGAAAGTTGTCTGGTAAGCGTGATCAAAAGCTAACAGACAAGAATTTTTATAGGTAACAATATTCACCTCTGAGCACAATGGGTTGATCTGATCTAATCACGTGATCAATTCTGTCCACTGACCGCCGTCGATACTGATTTATAGTAGAAAACACGGAATATAACAAAAACAGACGAAACGAAATACAATGTTAATAGTCGTTTGAACCTTAAAAATCACCCGAAGGTATTAATGTGCCAGGAAAATGTTTATATTTTCTGAAAGTTAATAAATTGTTCTTTTAAACAGGATGTGATAGTATACTTGGAATTTGATTTTTCATATTGCATTTCACTGCGACAAGAAACTGCATCTATATCAACACGGCCTCGATATCTGCTACCCCACCCCTATTTTACTTTATAATTCACCCTGTAAATATTAATGTGCCAGGAAAATGATTATATTTTCTGGAAGATAATACATTCCTCTGTTATATGGTATGTGACATTATACTAGGAATTTGATTTTTCATGTTGCATTTTGCTGTCGCAAATGGCAGCAACCGATAAAAATGCCGTTTCCAGGTCTGCTACCCCACCCCTCTTATAACTTACAATTCACCCTGTAGATATTAATGTGCCAGGAAAATGATTATGTTTTCTGAAAGATAATACATTCTTCTATTAAATGGTATGTCACATTTTACTTGGAATTTGATTTTTCATGTTGCATTTCGCTGCCGTAAATGACAGCATCTTAAATCAATATTGCCCCGATGTCTGCTACCCCACCCCTCTTATACCTTACAATTCACCCTGTAGATATTAATGTGCCAGGAAATTGATTATATTTTCTAAAAGATAAGTAATTCGTCTATTAAATGGTATTTGACATTATATTTGGAATTTGATTTTTCATGTTGCATTTCGCTACCGTAAATGACATCATCTTAAATCAATATGGCCTCGATGCCTGCTACCCCACCCCTCTTATACCTTCAAATTCACCCTGTAGATATCAATGTGCCAGGAAAATGATTATAATTTCTGAACGATAATTCATTCCACTATTAAATCCTATGTAACATTATATTTGGAATTTGAATTTTCATATTGCATTTTGCTACCGCAAATGACAGCAACCTATAAAATTACCGTCTCCAGGTCTGCTACCCCACCCCTTTTATACCTCACAATTCACCCTTTAAATATTAATGTGCCAAGAAAATGATTATATTTTCTGAAAGATAATACATTCCTCTATTAAATGGTATGTAACATTATACTCGGAATTTGATTTTTCATATTGCATTTTGCTGCCGTAAATGACAGCATCTTAAATCAATATGGCCTCGATGTCTGCTACCCCAACCCTCTTATACCTTACAATTCACTCTGTAGATATAAATGTGCCAGGAATTGATTATATTTTCTAAAAGATAAGTAATTCGTCTATTAAATGGTATTTGACATTATATTTGGAATTTGATTTTTCATGTTGCATTTCGCTACCGTAAATGACAGCATCTTAAATCAATATGGCCTCGATGTCTGCTACCCCACCCCTCTTTTACCTTACAATTCACTCTGTAGATATTAATGTGCCAGGAAAATGATTATATTTTCTGAAAGATAATAGATTCCTTTATTACATGGTATGTGACATTATATTTGGAATTTGATTTTTCATGTTGCATTTCGCTGCAGTAAATGACAGCATCTTAAATCAATATGACCTCGATGTCTGCTACCCCGCCCCTCTTATACCTTAAAATTCATTCTGTAGATATAAATGTGCCAAGGAAATGATTATATTTTCTGAACGATAATACATTTCTCTATTAAATGGTATGTGACATTATACTATGAATTTGATTTTTCATGTTGCATTGCGCTGCCGTAAATGGCAGCATCTTAAATCAATTTGGCCTCGATGTCTGCTACCCCGCCCCTCTTTTACCTTACAATTCACTCTATAGATATAAATGTGCCAGAAAAATGATTATATTTTCTGAAAGATAATTAATTCCTCTATTATATGGTATGTAACATTATACTTGGAATTTGATTTTTCATGATGCATTTAGCTGTCACAAATGGCAGTAATCGATAAATATACCGTCTCCAGGTCTGCTACCCCACCCCTATTATATCTCACAATTCACTCTGTAGATATTAATGTGCCAGGAAAATGATTATATTTTCTGAAAGATAATACATTCCACTATTAAATGGTATGTAACATTATACATGGAATTTGATTTTTCATATTGCATTTTGCTGCCGTAAATGACAGCATCTTAAATCAATATGGCCTCGATGTCTGCTACCCCAACCCTCTTATACCTTACAATTCACTCTGTAGATATAAATGTGCCAGGAAAATGATTATATTTTCTGAAAGATAATACATTCCTCTATTAAATGGTATGTGACATTATATTTGGAATTTGATTTTTCATGTTGCATTTCGCTGCCGTAAATGACAGCATCTTAAATCAATATGGCCTCGATGTCTGCCACCCCACGCCTCTTATACCTTACACGTCACTCTGCAGGGGCGGATCCAGGAGTTTTTGCAGGAGGGGGTTTGCCAGGTTTCGGTTACGGAAATCTGCCATCATCGTCTCTAAATTACATAGTCATACATACAAATTGAGCTTTTTAAACAGAGAAATCATTTTTATACTGATGTAGGATCACTTTGTGATGTAATTTCATTGATGCAAGGCATAATTATTTTTTTTATGTAGCTGAGCAGGGGGGGGGGGGTTGGACCCCCCAAACCCCCCCTCTGGATCCGCCCCTGCTCTGTAGATATTAATGTGAAAGGAAAATGATTATATTTTCTGAAAGATAATACATTCCTCTATTACATGGTATGTGACATTATATTTGGAATTTGATTTTTCATGTTGCATTTCGCTACCGTAAATGACAGCATCTTAAACCAATATGGCCTCGATGTCTGCCACCCCACCCCTCTTATACCTTACACGTCACTCTGTAGATATAAATGTGCCAGGAAAATGATTATATTTTCTGAAAGATAATGCATTTCTCTATTACATGGTATGTGACATTATATTTGGAATTTGATTTTTCATGTTGCATTTCGCTGCCGTAAATGACAGCATCTTAAATCAATATGGCCTCGATGTCTGCCACCCCACACCTCTTATACCTTACACGGCACTCTGTATATATTATGTGCCAGGAAAATGATTATATTTTCTGAAAGATAATACATTCCTCTATTAAGTGGTATGTGACATTATATTTGGAATTTGATTTTTCATGTTGCATTTCGCTACCGTAAATGACATCATTTTAAATCAATATGGCCTCGATGTCTGCTACCCCACACCTCTTATACCTTACACGTCACTCTGTAGATATTAATGTGCCAGGAAAATGATTATATTTTCTGAAAGATAATACATTCCTCTATTAAATAGTTTGTAACATTATATTCGGAATTTGATTTTTTAAGTTGCATTTTGCTGCCACAAATTACAGCAACCGAAAAAAAATACCGTCTCCATGTCTGCTACCCCACCCTTCTACAGTACAATTCACCCTGTAGATATAAATGTGCCAGGAAAGTGATTATCTTTTCTGAAAGATAATACATTCCTCTATTAAATGGTATGTAACATTATACATGGAATTTGATTTTTCATATTGCATTTTGCTGCCGCAAATGGCAGTAATCGATAAATATGCCGTTTCCAGGTCTGCTACCCCACCCCTATTATACCTCTCAATTCACTCTGTAGATATTAATGTGCCAGGAAAATGATTATATTTTCTGAAAGATAATACATTCCTCTATTAAGTGGTATGCGACATTATATTTGGAATTTGATATTTCATGTTGCATTTCGCTACCGTAAATGACATCATCTTAAATCAATATGACCTCGATGTCTGCTACCCCACACCTCTTATACCTTACATTTCACTCTGTAGATATAAATGTGCCAGGAAAGTGATTATCTTTTCGGAAAGATAATACATTCCTCTATTAAATGGTATGTAACATTATACATAGAATTTGATTTTTCATATTGCATTTTGCTGCCGTAAATGACAGCATCTTAAATCAATATGGTCTCGATGTCTGCTACCCCAACCCTCTTATACCTTACAATTCACTCTGTAGATATAAATGTGCCAGGAAAATGATTTAATGCAGCGATATGCAACATGAAAAATCAAATTCCAAGTATAATGTTACATACCATTTAATAGAGGTATGTATATTATCTTTCAGAAAATATAATCATTTTCCTGGCACATTAATATCTACAGAGTGAATTGTAAGGTAGAAGAGGGGTGGGGTAGCAGACATCGCGGCCATATTAATTTAAGATGCTGTCATTTACGGCAGCAAAATGCAACATGAAAAATCGAATTCCAAGTATAATGTCACATACCATTTAATATAGGAATGTATTATCTTTCAGAAAACATAATCATTCTCCTGGCACATTAATATCTACAGAGTGACTTGTAAGGTATAAGAAGAGGGATGGGGTAGCCGACGTCGAGGCCATATTGATTTAAGATGCTGGGATTTACGATAGCGAAATGCAACTTGAAAAATCAAATTCCAAATATATTGTCACATACCATTTAATAGAGGAATGTATTATCTTTCAGAAAATATAATCATTTTCCTGGCACATTAATATCTTCAAGGTGAATTGTGAGGTATAAGAGGGGTGGGGTAGCAGACCTGGAGACGGTATTTTTATCGATTACTGCCATTTACGACAGCAAAATGCAACATTAAAAATCAAATTCCTGGTATAATGTCACATACCTTTAAATAGAAAAATTTGTTATCGTTCAGAAAATATAATCGCTTTCCTGGCACATTAATATCTACAGCGTGAATTGTAAGGTATAAGAGGGGTGGGGTAGCAGACATCGAGGCCAAATTGATTTAAGATGCTGCAATTTACGGCAGCGCAATGCAACATGAAAAATCAAATTCCAAGTATAATGTCACATACCTTTTAATAGAAAAATGTATTATCGTTCAGAAAATATAATCATTTTCCTGGCACATTAATATCTACAGAGTGATGTGTAAGGTATAAGAGGGGTGGGGTAACAGGCGTCGGGGCCATATTGATTTAAGATGCTGTCATTAGTGTCATTTACGGCAGCGAAATGCAACATGAAAAATCAAATTACAGGTATAATGTCACATACCATTTAATAGAGGAATGTATTATCTTTCAGAAAATATAATCATTTTCCTGGCACATTAATATCTACAGAGTGAATTGTAAGGTATAAGAGGGGTGGGGTAGCAGACATCGAGGCCAAATTGATTTAAGATGCTGCAATTTACGGCAGCGCAATGCAACATGAAAAATCAAATTCTAAGTATAATGTCACATACCATTTCATAGAGAAATGTATTATCGTTCAGAAAATATAATCATTTTCTTGGCACATTTATATCTACAGAATGAATTTTAAGGTATAAGAGGGTGGGGTAGCAGACATCGAGGCCATATTGATTTAAGATGCTGTCATTTACGGCAGCAAAATGCAACATGAAAAATCAAATTCCAAATATAATGTCACATACCATGTAATAGAGGAATGTATTATATTTCAGAAAATATAATCATTTTTCTGGCACATTAATATTTACAGGGTGAATTGTAAGGTATAAGAGGGGTGGGGTAGCAGACTTCGAGGCCAAATTGATTTAAGATGCTGCAATTTACGGCAGCGCAATTCAACATGAAAAATCAAATTCCAAGTATAATGGCACATACCTTTTAATAGAAAAATGTATTATCTTTCAGAAAATATAATCGCTTTCCTGGCACATTAATATCTACAGAGTGAATTGTAAGGTATAAGAGGGGTGGGGTAGCAGACGTCGGGGCCATATTGATTTAAGATGCTGTCATTAGTGTCATTTACGGCAGCGAAATGCAACATGAAAAATCAAATTCCAGATATAATGTCACATACCATTTAATAGAAGAATGTATTATCTTTCAGAAAATATAATCATTTTCCTGGCACAATTATAGCTACAGAGTGAATTGTAAGGTATAAGAGGGGTGGGGTAGCAGACCTGGAGACGGGATTTTTATCGGTTGCTGTCATTTGCGGTAGCAAAATGCAACATGAAAATTCAAATTCCTAGTATAATGTCGCATACCATATGATAGAGGAATGTATTATCTTTCAGAAAATATAATCATTTTCCTGGCACATTTATATCTACAGAGTGCATTTTAAGGTAAAAGAGGGGTGGGGTAGCAGACATCGAGGCCAAATTGATTTAAGATGCTGCAATTTACGGCAGCAAAATGCAACATGAAAAATCAAATTCCAAGTATAATGTCACATACCTTTTAATAGAAAAATTTATTATCGTTCAGAAAATATAATCGCTTTCCTGGCACATTAATATCTACAGCGTGAATTGTAAGGTATAAGAGGGGCGGGGTAGCAGGCGTCGGTGCAATATTGATTTAAGATGCTGTCATTTGTGTCATTTACGACAGCGAAATGCAACATGAAAAATCAAATTCCAGGTATAATGTCACATACCATTTAATAGAGGAATGTATTATCTTTCAGAAAATATAATCATTTTCCTGGCACATTAATATCTACAGAGTGAATTGTAAGGTATAAGAGGGGTGGGGTAGCAGACATCGAGGCCAAATTGATTTAAGATGCTGCAATTTACGGCAGCGCAATGCAACATGAAAAATCAAATTCTAAGTATAATGCCACATACCATTTCATAGAGAAATGTATTATCGTTCAGAAAATATAATCATTTTCTTGGCACATTTATATCTACAGAATGAATTTTAAGGTATAAGAGGGTGGGGTAGCAGACATCGAGGCCATATTGATTTAAGATGCTGTCATTTACGGCAGCAAAATGCAACATGAAAAATCAAATTCCAAGTATAATGTTACATACCAATTAATAGAGGAATGTATTATATTTCAGAAAATATAATCATTTTTCTGGCACATTAATATTTACAGGGTGAATTGTAAGGTATAAGAGGGGTGGGGTAGCAGACTTCGAGGCCAAATTGATTTAAGATGCTGCAATTTACGGCAGCGCAATTCAACATGAAAAATCAAATTCCAAGTATAATGGCACATACCTTTTAATAGAAAAATGTATTATCTTTCAGAAAATATAATCGCTTTCCTGGCACATTAATATCTACAGAGTGAATTGTAAGGTATAAGAGGGGTGGGGTAGCAGACGTCGGGGCCATATTGATTTAAGATGCTGTCATTAGTGTCATTTACGGCAGCGAAATGCAACATGAAAAATCAAATTCCAGGTATAATGTCACATACCATTTAATAGAAGAATGTATTATCTTTCAGAAAATATAATCATTTTCCTGGCACAATTATAGCTACAGAGTGAATGGTAAGGTATAAGAGGGTGGGGTAGCAGACCTGGAGACGGGATTTTTATCGGTTGCTGTCATTTGCGGTAGCAAAATGCAACATGAAAATTCAAATTCCTAGTATAATGTCGCATACCATATGATAGAGGAATGTATTATCTTTCAGAAAATATAATCATTTTCCTGGCACATTTATATCTACAGAGTGAATTTTAAGGTAAAAGAGGGGTGGGGTAGCAGACATCGAGGCCAAATTGATTTAAGATGCTGCAATTTACGGCAGCAAAATGCAACATGAAAAATCAAATTCCAAGTATAATGTCACATACCTTTTAATAGAAAAATTTATTATCGTTCAGAAAATATAATCGCTTTTCTGGCACATTAATATCTACAGCGTGAATTGTAAGGTATAAGAGGGGCGGGGTAGCAGGCGTCGGTGCAATATTGATTTAAGATGCTGTCATTTGTGTCATTTACGACAGCGAAATGCAACATGAAAAATCAAATTCCAGGTATAATGTCACATACCATTTAATAGAGGAATGTATTATCTTTCAGAAAATATAATCATTTTCCTGGCACATTTATATCTACAGAGTGGATTGTAAGGTATAAGAGGGGTGGGGTAGCAGACGTCGGGGCCATATTGATTTAAGATGCTGTCATTAGTGTCATTTACGGTAGCGAAATGCAACATGAAAAATCAAATTCCAGGTATAATGTCACATACCATTTAATAGAGGAATGTATTATCTTTCAGAAAATATAATCATTTTCCTGGCACATTTATATTTACAGAGTGAATTGTAACGTAAAAGAGGGGTGGGGTAGCAGACATCGAGGCCAAATTGATTTAAGATGCTGCAATTTACGGCAGCGCAATGCAACATGAAAAATCAAATTCTAAGTATAATGTCACATACCATTTAATAGAGAAATGTATTATCGTTCAGAAAATATAATCATTTTCTTGGCACATTAATATCTACAGGGTGAATTGTAAGGTATAAGAGGGGTGGGGTAGCAGACATCGAGGCAATATTGGTTTAAGATGCTGTCATTTACGGCAGCAAAATGCAACATGAAAAATCAAATTCCAAGTATATTGTCACATACCATTTAATAGAAGAATGTATTATCTTTCAGAAAATATAAACATTTTCCTGGCACATTAATATCTACGGTGTGAATTGTGAGGTATACGAGGGTGGGGTAGCAGACCTGGAGACGGTATTTTTATCGGTTGCTGCCATTTGCGACAGCAAAATGCAACATGAAAAATCAAATTCCTAGTATAATGTCACATACCAAATAACAGAGGAATGTATTATCTTTCAGAAAATATAATCATTTTCCTGGCACATTAATATCTACTGGGCGAATTGTAAAGTAAAATAGGGGTGGGGAAGCAGATATCGAGGCCGTGCTGATATAGATGCAGTCTTGTCGCAGTGATATGCAATATGAAAAATCAAATTCCAAGTATAATATCACATACTGTTTAAAAGAACAATTTATTATCTTTCAGAAAATATAAACATTTTCCTGGAACATTAATACCTCCGGGGTGATTTTTATGGTTCAAATTACTATTAACATTGTATTTCGTTTCGTTTGTTTTTGTTATATTCCGTGTTTTCTACGATAAATCAGTATCGACGGCGGCCAGTGGACAGAATTGATCACGTGATTAGAGCAGATCAACCCATTGTGCTAAGAGGTGAATATTATGACCTAGATTTATTCTTGTCTGTTAATTTTTGAGCACTCTCAGCAGACAATTTGTCTGGTAAGGAAAGTTGTCTGTTAGTTATTGGTTGGGGAAGTTTAGTTAGTTGTGAATTAGAAGAAGCCTAGCTATAGGCTAGGCCTTCGATTTATCCCTGCAAAGATGCAACTTTTTCACCTTCGGTGTAGTGAATGCATGGAATAGTCTGCCTGAAGTCTGAAGATGTAGTTAGTGCCCCATCCGTAAATGCATTCAAGCCAATAATTGACAGATTATGGTCTGACCATGTCTACAAGATCAAACTGCCAACCCCACTTCCACAAGCAAAAACTAAAGTTTTACTATTAAAATGTGAATCCGCAAAGAACAGCTTACAGGCAATTGCCTAAAAATTGGAGAGAGAGAGAGAGAAATGGGGTTTAACGTCCACTCAACACAAACTAGGTCATTTCGGGACTAACATATGGTTTTAATTTTATTTCAATAATTCGCTTGCGCGTAGGGGTCTTCAGCAGTGGGAGGAAACCGGAGTGCCCAGAGGAAACCCACGAGGTTGGGAAGGCGCCCCTATCTCCATGCCACATACATGTACGCTCACACCAGGGCTCGAAACCACAGCCGCAAGCCAGAGGTGACCGGCCAGCTAGAGGTCGAAGCGCAGCACTCTAGTCTACTAGGCCATCCCAACCCCCCCTGAATGACTGGCTAGTTGCTAGTATGTATAGTGTAGGCTACATGCAGTGCTAGTGAGAGTAAACCAGATAAAACCCTGTCAGAAATTTTTGAGCTTACTAAACAACTTTTCAGATGTACTTAATGACTGTTCGGACTCTATAAAAACTCAGTTTCTGACAAATATAAATAATGAATAAATCAAACATATATTTTAATAGCGGTGCGGTAAGCGCTATATTAATTTTACAGGAAACAATGATTATCAAAGAACTGTATACGTAAGTGCAGCTAATATTTTATCGTTTAATAGTAAAAGTAATAATGCTAAAAGTAGTAACCATATGTGTTATGTTAATATTTCTTAAGTGTTTTGAGTCAGCCTTTTTCAAATACTGTAAATTCATGTATAATTTTATACCAAATATACAAAAATATTATAGATGCAAAGAAACAAACATACCGGTACATGTATTATATAAAACATTCTTGTAAACAATCAAGATTGGAAATATTGCGGTTTCTTTATAGCAGAACATGATATGTGTACTTGATGATAATGGTAAATTTTACAAGCGTGTTATTTTTTAAAATTCCTTTCTGGTTTATCATAAACTTTTCCTTTCAACTGATTCTCGAGTTCCAACGATCATGCACCCAAAATTTCAGCTACCAGAGTCAGAAACGTTTGAAGCTGAAATGTCACGGGACCTGTATATATCATGAAATCAAGAAAACGTATTGAGTTAAATATCTGCAATGAACCCTACTGACCTACTCCATGACATTTACAAAGTTACTGGATTTTAACTCACAATACATTCAATCTCCCAGTAATAGCTAGAAAAGTCAATTATATGCATGTTTAGAAAATGAAATGTATTTTAGCTTTCATAATGTTGGAATGTGACTCATTTAACTCTGACCTTACTTATATTATATAATCAAAGATATACATGTAAACAAGCTATCATGTAGTATCAAGGTAAAAGTGACTCAGGGGGAAAATGTCAGCCATTCCAGAATTGTTATTATTATTATTAGCCAGACCTACATGCAATATAATTATACGCCAAACACTAAATCTTAGTCAGTGCCTCCTACCAAATCCGCAGTATGTATGTGATACATATATCTCGAAATTATCTATGATATTTTATTTTCAGATTGCAGGCAGCCATGCTGGCATATATGAGGCCTACTTCCTTCAGGTAGGTTTTAATAGCCATCCTTCCCCTTAGGGAAATTTACCCAACTTTCCTTTACTGGTTCTCTCTAGTTTTCAGAGAACATAATATTCTGATTATCTTGAGATGTAATTGTAAATAATGTTTTTGCCATATAATTTTGACTACCTCAGGCCTCAGACATAATCCATTTAGTGATGGCTGTCACAAACACACACACTTAACGACTTAATGTAAACAGCTTATAATGTAACTTACTCACACAGGCTTCATTGTTCTGAATAATTTTTATACAGGCTGATCCAAGTGGAAGTGGGAGTGTTGGTGCTTTGGATGCTGCCAAATTCATGAAAAAGTCTGGTCTGAATGATACAGTCTTGTCTAAGGTAACTTGATGAAATCTTGGTTCTATACAAGCGGAGTACATGTGTAATTTATGTTATGTTGGGTTGCGCCGATTCAACGATAAATCAGTTCACCATAATATTTTTAAAATTCAAATAATTCAAGATACATGATGCACCAAGTGTATTTTTATGTAAAAGAAATGAGTTTAACGTCCTACTGTTCTACTCCGACTCGTTATATATGTACAGCTGGATATAAACTCATAGAAAATATATTCTTGGTGTTAAATAGCTGAGGAAGGCATAATTCAATGTTCAGGCAGTGATTTTCTCTCCGTTAGAAATTTATTTAAAAAATACAGTATTGTTGCTATAGTAATCTATTATATATAAATTTCTAATGGGGCCCTGGCTTGAGGGAGGGAACAGCAAACAGTCAAATTCTATTCCCCTATTTCTGTTAATTTAATCAAAGCCCTATTGCTTGAAGGTAATCTTATCAGATATTATCTTGCTAAATTTAAATGATTCTTGACCAGAAGAAATGAAATTGAATTTAACATCCTACTGTTCTGCACCAACTGGGCTAATGAAGACGCAGATGTTATTTTATAATATAATGCAGGATCGAAGATTTAGACTCATCAGGTGGGGTTAATATATATATATACAAGGGTCATGTACAGTATCGTGTAGATCGTTAGTGATACTAACAGTATATTTTAATATTATGGCTATATTATTTTCTTATTATTTGTAGGTTTGGGACTTATCCGACCCTACTGGAAAGGGTTATTTAGAGAAACCCGGGTTTTATTCAGCCTTGAAATACATTAGTTTGGTTCAGAACGGACAAGAAATGGTACCATCTGCTTTAGTGAATGAAACTGCTCCTCCCAATTTGGTATGAATATATTTCATTTCTTTTTATTGTTTAAAAAAACCCAAAACATTGGTGGGTTAAAATTGATATTAATTAAACAGTCTGATTAAAATTTCGTTTCGTTTTTTATACTTGTTATGGCACTACATGATGTCAGACATTGATTAATCAATCGGTGTTAACATTTCAAGTGGTTTACCCACAGCTCCGTACCAAAAATCCCAAACCTTGGCATAACAGACCTTTTAATTGGCTAATTCCTCACATCAATAAGAATGCCTATTACATGTATGTAAGAACTCTTCCAGATCCTAGTGTAGTAAATACAAATAAAACGAAATTTTGAACTATAAAAAACGACATAGGATCTGTGTTTCAATAAAATAGTCAATAATAAACACAATATAACACAATTTATTTAGAAATCATTTTTTAGCATTTTAAAGCACATATAATAGTGATTTGTATTAAATTCTTTTCATCTCAATGAAAGGAAGAAGACGTTTTTACTTTGACAGATAGTTATCTACGATTATATAAGATTAATAATTGAGTCATTTTCCATGGTTTAATATAGCTGATCATGATATACATTAAATCAGATTTATTACATAATTAGTATCTAAATTAATTGATTATCTTCATTAAAGGGACCTGTAGAACCAGTAGCTCCCCCTGCTGCTGGAGCTGACCAATGGGATATAAAGGTTAGTTTAGCATATTATTAGATAATATTATTCTCAACTCAGTGGGTCCTAGCTCTTTCATCTACATCAATTATTTATATTTACTTCGTAGAATAGCACGGAAAAAGACAAATACAAACCTCAAATTAAGTCAACCAGAAATTTATTTTTACATGCCAGAAAATGTGGGAACAGACAGTAAGATTTATATTGTTAAAATGTGGTGTTTGCTTTCATTATTTTGTACTAATCAAACATGGTGGTTTAAAACAAATTGGTCTACATGAATACTTGTAGAACAATGAGATGACTGGTCACATTATGATATTCTGGTGTTATTTTCTTTCAGCCAGCTGAGAAAGCAAATTATGATAAAGTATTTGATAGTCTACAACCAGTCACTGGTTTGTTATCTGGTGATAAAGTTAAACCTGTGAGTATCTTTCACCTATATTGTTGGAGTTGTTTCAGATTTTTGAAACTTTTTGTTATGTAGCGAGTCTCCATACACCAAATTTACCTTGGAGATCCATGTTGTGATGGCTAGGTTTGCTGAGAAAGTTCTCCAGCATTTTCTAAAATTGCATCCGCATGTCAGTGTGGCACCCGACAGGGCCTGGCACGAATAGTGCCTGATTGTTCGGATAGGACAAAAAACAAGGACCTTGAAGTTGGAATTCGATATCCGAGGGGGGTCGTACCGCCGCTGTCCTCATTGTGTATTTTTATAACTTTCTGATCAAAGTTGAATTACATTTGCTGATATTTTTTAAAGTAGAAATTAAAATATATATTTGAACACCTTTATTTAGGTTTTGTTAAATTCTAAATTACCAATGGATTTATTGGGTAAGATCTGGGATTTAAGTGATTGTGATAAAGATGGTTATCTGGACCGAGATGAATTTGCTGTGGTGAGTAAACGTTTAAGGAGGATTATTATTACGGTATTATATTATAGAGTGCACAGGAAATATGATTAATTATAACACAAAAGATAATTTTATTGGATATGATATTTTATTAAGAGAGAGCAACTGGTTATATATTTTTTCTGAATAGAATTTAATCATACATTATGCAAGAAAAAAATCTGCTTATTGTAGGTCTTTGTTTAAGCCTGAAGTGTTATAAAAACTATTAATTAGACATTAATTAACTTATCCAGACCATAATCAGCTCTCGATGTCAAGGCTAGCCTGCGATATTTGTTGGATTATAGTCTGATTAACAATTAAAACTTTCCTTCATGGTTAACGATTAAATGGATAATCAAGACTTAGTTTTGTCTTACCGACTTCAGTAATGATGATCGAGGCTAAGCGGAACTTTCACCTGCTTCGTTCTGGGTTCATAATGGATTAATTTGACTGAAATTTATCGCAAACTGCCTTTACATTTTGTAGTTTTTAACTAATATAATGAGAACTGCCAACTCGTTATCTATTCTCCCATAATGTGTCTTTAAATCAGAATTAATTTTCTTGTGCAATTTGTGTGTTGAGAACAGACTTACAGTTTTAGATCTCTCTACGCAACATGCAATAACATATTCAAATTTCTGATCCTCGTGTCCTTCAGAAAAGTAATCATAAAATCTCTTATCTATGTATTATTTATCGAAGAAGCTCTATATTATCAGAGCATTTTTGTTATAGGAGGGAAGGGGTGCCCATGGGGTCTAATGCTTGAGGTTTAGATCATAATCTCTGTCATTGAGTCAAGTGGCATGGTTTGGATCCCAGGCTTTTAGGTGATAAGTTTTAGGGTCCCCTGTCCAACCATGTGGGTTTTATAAGGCAGATTATTGAAATAAAATGTATCATTTGTTAATCGTGGAATTATTTATCTCTCTATTGCATGATTGATCCTTTTTTCAGGCAATGAGTTTAGTTTATAGAGCTCGTGAAAATAACCCATTACCACCAACACTTCCACCTACCATGATTCCACCATCTAAACGTGGTAAAGTTCCTACACTACCAGGAGCTATTCCAGTACTTCCTCCTGGTGCTGTTCCTGTTCTTCCAGGAGTTGCCAGTATACCAGGTGCACCACTTCCTGGAGCAGCTGTTCCTCCAGCTTCGCAACCGGTACATTTTTATATTCATTCATATAGATCTTTATAAAGTAGCAATTATATTAATCCTTTAAAAGAGATGTTATGTTAGAACTAAATCTTCCTGTTGCAGGTCTTTTATAATGGGCTTCAAATGTTATATAACCTATTATTTAGGCATTTATTAACAACAGCCCATAATCAATTCTTTAGACCATCAGATGGCAGAGATTTAAATGTATTAGAATGCCTACGAGATTTATAATTTTAGCAATAAAATGGACGAACGAGACAAAGCTTCGATTTCCCAGTACGGTTGCTACAATAATAAACAATCTGCTTTACTTCTTCCAACACCCATGACTTCACCCAGAATTAAGTCATTTGAAATAAATTTTCAATATATTCATTATCTATTTTTGAAATTTGAACTGTTGTAAAAAGAATGGCCAGCTTTTTATCTAAATCCATCTTTAAGAGAGATTTAGTAATTGGATCGATCATGAAACTAAAACACATAGATCTACTTATGGAACAATAATTACTCATTTATTCCGGCAACCTTAGATGAGTATTCTCTGAGTGTTTTCAAACAAGTACTAATTTATTTCTGCGACCTTCTGAAAAGTATTCTCTCAATGTTTGCAACAATTATATTTAAACCGAAAATGATATGGTTTCTTTTCATTTATGGAAGAAAGTATTTTATTAATTTTAGCAGCAGTGAAATGAAATGGGGTTCTGCTCCGACTGGGCTAAAGAAGACAAGCATACATGGTACAGTGTGTCATATGGGAAGTTTTGCCTGGACAGCGGCGCTATGGTCTAACTCTTATATAGAATTTCAACTGTCAAGGGTTCTTTTACGTGCACACCAATGTCAGTTCTATTTCGAAATTGTGTGTTGTCAAATAGCTTTATTATGTAGCATATTTGTAGGTTAATTGCTGTTTATTTTATTGCAGGGTACCGGTGCTTGGGTTGTTTCTGCAGCAGAGAAAATAAAGACAGATGCCATGTTCCGTAACTTGGATACTGATATGGATGGTCTGGTTTCTGGTGTTGAAATTCGAGATATTTTTGTTCAAAGTGGTCTTAACAATGTTGTCTTAGCACATATATGGTATGAGAAAAACTCTTATGTTACTGGACATTAAACATTGCCAATCAACTCTGGATTAAGGTCACGTTTTCGATCCCTGGTATGAGCGTACATGGTTAGGAAATAGGGACGCCTTCTCAACCTTGTGCACTAAGATAATAAACTTGTTTGCGATGTCACCCACGGTGGAAGCAGACGTTAAATGTTAATAGAAGGACGCCATCAAAGTAAATAAGCATAAAATAAGGTCCCAGCATTATAAGAGTTACGCTTTGTCTAATGTTGAGACTAACACAGGGTTCAATTTATTTCAATAATTCGGTTGCACACAGATGTCTTTAGCAGTGGGAGGAAACCCTACTCCTTGTCACGCCAGTTGACTCAATGACAGACCTTATGATACAGCACGCATGTGCTAACCGTGTGGCCATCCATCCCCTTGTCTAATGTGATATACTTATGATAATTACAGGAGTTTATGTGATATGGGTGGTGTAGGTAAATTAAATGCTGAACAGTTTGCTCTGGCTATGCACCTGGTACAGCAGAAGATTAAAGGTATTGAACCACCGACTCAACTAACACCAGAAATGATTCCACCATCAGCTAGACCTAAAGGAGGAGCAGACCCAGCTGCTTTTGGTGTCATGGTAAGAGATAGATGGCTTTTAAAACTTGATTTCCAAATGTGTCAAATACATATTTCTTGTCGTTCATGAAAGAAAGAGAGAGGGAAATGGGGTTAACGTCCACTCAGCACAAACTAGGTCATTTTGTGACTAAGATATGGTTTAATTTATTTCAATAATTCACTTGTGCATAGGGAACTTTAGCAGTGAGAGAAAACCCACGAGGTTGGACAGGTGACCCTACTCCTTGCCACATACAACCGGGAATTCAAAACCACGCCAGTTGGCTCAATGGCAGGCCGTATGATACAGCGCGCGCACGCTAACCATTCGGCGACCCACCCCCGTTCATGAAAGATTTACAATAAAGATAGTACAATAACCATTTCAACCTAGATTTTGGTGATAGAAGCTGTCAACACAGAATCATTTTGTGAACATTTTAATAATTAATGACTTACGTGTTAAATTATTCATGTTCAACAATGAGTCAATTTACCAATCTGATCAAAAGACAGATCCTATTTCGTTTCATTTTTTCATAGTTCAAAATTTTGTTTTACTTGTCTTTGCTACACTAGGAACTAGAAGAGTTGTTATATTATGCGCGTTTTGCTTAATGTGAGGGTTTAACCAATAAAACAGTCTGTTACGCCAATATCTTGGGGTCCCATGTACAGAACTGTGGGCAAATAACTAGAAACATCAATGTCGATGGATTAATCAATGTATGAACGTCATAGGGTCAAAAGCCATTCACACGATCCCTGACACGACCTTCGAGTACAACTTGTCAGATGTTCATGTAGTGCAGGCCATTGAAAGTATAAAAAAACGAAATGAAATATAGATCCTGTAGTTTAATCAGATTGTCAATTTTCACGTTTGTCCTGTGCCATATTTGATTGTTAATATCATTTATCTGAGCTGTGATATATGGTCTTTTTATAGGGTCTAAACAATGACAATATCAAAATAATTCTGTAAAATAATGTAGAAATGCCAAGTGGAATTGATGATTTACAAAAAAAAATGTTGATAATATATACAATATGGAGAGAACTGAACTTTTACTTTTGTGTTTTCTTGCTCTTTTTAACAGCCAGACAGATACATATAATAACAACACAAAAACATGTTAAAATCATTCCAAATAGTGATATGTAGTCTTTTAGTTGTTCATTCAGTGGTTCATACACAATCACCTTAAAAGATGCAACATGTTCTTGCTTTAAAAAACATCTGAAAATACAATAATACATTTAATTCTTTAAATGACATCTAGAAGCATGGTTAACTATTGATAACAACCCAAGGTGGATATAACTACTTCTCTATATATCAATAATATACCTTGTACGTGTTGTGTATTATTATGAATAATACATTTGTCATGCAGTCAATAAAAACACACAAGTAATTATTTGAGTATATGGTTTTAAATTGTATAACACAAATGAAAATGGTTGGAGTGCTCAAAGTTAGATTTGTCGTTGATTCCATCAGGCAGTTAGGTTTTTAAACGTTAAATGATTCAACATGGCGCCCAAAGTGTTTAATATATTTAGATACCAAATAGTTTATATGAGAGTCAAGATTGGACTATGCCATGGAGATCAGAAGTGGGAGGCGTCTAGCATGTGTCTCTTTTGTGGAGCGAGATGAGATTGTCTCTTGTATTAACTGGATGGGTTAGTCCAATCAGTTTCAAGAGTTTTAATACGAACGGAACTAGTCACTGACACCCGTGATAACAAGGTCTTCATAGCCACTCTTTACAATTAGAGCTTCTGGTTGTCATTTGAGAGATTTTGAACAGTTTGTAAACTACAATATAGTTGAATCTATAAAAGCAATATCACTGATAATATCATATCAATTAAAATTTCTCAATATTTGGGATCTGCTACAGATGATGTCAAAACAAGTCATTGACACCTACAAGTGCTAGGTCTGTTAAAAATATGAGATTATAATTGATAACACTGTTTCATGCAATGGACTGAACCAGTTCATTATTTCATTTAAAGCAAATTTTTAAAGCAATTGAAATAATTTGAATATTTACAGATAAACAGACGTATCTGACAGAAGTAGTTTTCTGATGTGTAATCGACTAGCTTGATCTAGAAACACCCTATTTCTGGTTATTCTTCTTATAGTTAATGGATTAATCATGTTTTTTCCTCGTTTCCACACCGTTATCACTTTATTTAAACGTCTGAAAAATCAAAATTAAATCACTTTAAGAATATGAGGTGTTCTTTTTAGTATGCCTGATTTATCATTTTATTTGCTTGCAGAAAAAGAATTATAGTTGGAAATATACTTCGATCTTTTAACAACAAAAATTTCTTTAAATATATACTTTAATGTATGAAATTTAATAAGGAAAGAGTAGGTAAAAGCAAAGCTATTGATATACATGTACATGTATCGTTTTAACAGGCATTATGCAAGAACTAAATCTGCCTATTGCAGGTATTTAGGCCTTACATGTAATCAACACTCGATGCCGTCTGATGGGCTCGATTTTAAACAGATTTGAATCCAATCAAAAGTTGTTGATAATACCGATGTCAGTAATGATGACTGATGTCCGATACTAGCCTAAAATTCAATAGCTTATGGGGGATTCCACGTCAAGTGTACACAAGGTTCTGACATGACCATCACAGATTTTGATGATTTTTGGTGTGCAAGTTAACCATGATGAAAAAACATGATGTGCAAAATTTTAGCGCTGGGAGCCCCATGGGGCCCCATCAGGGGCATTCCGAAATTTGGGCCTTTTCGGCTGACCTTCAAACTTTGAAAATCCATAACTTCGTCCCTAGTAATACTACTTACATGAAATTGGTATCGAATTGTTCAGAAAACATGGATCTTTCCACAGATCAGGAGCACAAACTCGACAGAACAAAACCCAGGCAGATGTTGTTGACCTTGACCTTGGAACCCACGCCCCCGTAAAGCGGCAGCTTCGAATTGGCCAATTTTTCGTGTGAACATTGCCCCGCCTATGATTAACGAACACACAAAAAATCAAAATGGGATCTCCATGGGAACAGATTTTAGGAGCCGGTCAAGTCAGGTGCTACACAGTTATTCAAGTGCACACGACCTTATCACCACAACATGACGTCGTAACAACAACTCAGCGAACCTGATTTCGGCAGTGGAAAGAGATGCCAACGATGAGCAACACACGGTGTCCAACTAACATAGTACCTATAGTAGTATCGGCCACAATTTTGTTTATTATAGTGCTTTAAGCTCGTAACGTTGCATTCTCATTACTCGCAAATTCGTGTGGGGAAAAAAGTGGTTCTATTTTCGAGGTGCGGTAAAAAATTTGAGGTCTGTACACTATTAATGGATCGTCCAGTGACAAGATAGGTTGCCAGGCAACGAAACATACGCCCAGCTAAGTCGTCCTGGCGTCAACAAGGGTTGTTGGATATTTTTACTTTTGTCAGTAAGGAGAAAGTTTACAATGCATGAAAATCTTATTACTGGTAATGCCCATTAAGTAATGGTTAGTATTCATCCACAAGATATTTCAAAGTGATCAAGGACCAAAACTCTGGCAGTAATTATGACCTTAAACAATGTGTATAAATTTAAAGTCAATTGCTTATAAACATTAGCCTCTAGAGCATCCACAAAATATTTCAAAGGGATCAAGGACCATAGTTCTTGCAGTAATTATCGGATATCACTGAAAATCAATAGTCTTCTTCGTCTAAACACTGTGTATAAATTCAAAATCAATCGGATATTAACATTAGCATCTAGAGCATCCACAAGATTTTTCTAGGCCCATTACTCTGGCAGTAATTATCAAGGGCAATAACTGTGACAATAATTATTGGATATCGTTGCAAATCAATAGGATTCTTTATCTCATGACCTTAAACACTGTGTATGAATTTAAAGTCAATCGGATATTAACTTTAGCCTCTAGAGTGTCCACAAGAAAGTGTGGACTGCGGACGGATAGACAAACGGGCAGACGGACAGGGGCAATGGCAATATATGTCCACATTTCCATGTGGGCGTATAAAAAACAGAGAGTACAAGTTATCATAGTGAAATTAGTGATCAGAAGTCAGCTTGCACAAAAAAACCTACAGTGAATTTGAATAAAATCGACGTCTGTTTTAGCGACCAAGATGGACTTCATGTCCATCAAATCTGTTCCCATGGAGATCCCACTTTGATTTTTTGTGTGTTCGTAATATATAGGTGGGGCAATGTTCACACAAAAAATTGGCCAAATCGAATCTGCCCCTTTGCATGGGCGTGGTTTCCAAGGTCAAGGTCAACAACATCTGCCTGGATTTTGTTCTGTCGAGTTTGTGCTCCTGGTCATTAGAAAGATCCATATTTTCTGAACAATTTGGTACCAATTTCATGTAAGTAGGATGACTAGGGGCGAAGTTATGGATTTTCAAAGTTTGAAGGTCAGCCGAAAAGGCCAAAATTTTGGGATGTCCCTAAAGGGGCCCCATGGGGCCCCCAGCGCTAAAATTTTGCACATCATGTTTTTTCGTCATGGTTAACTTGCACACCAAAAATCATCAAAATCTGTGATGGTCATGTCAAAATCGCCCGAATTTTGTGTACACTTGACATGGAATGCCCCTTATATCATTATCTATTTTTTAACTATTATAGCGAGAACTTTTACCTCTTTGCCTAATGGAACAATGATATAAAATTGAAACAAAAATTCACAAAATTTGAAAAGTCTTACTTAGGACAACTGAGTATGAGATGTTTTCCAGCGTCTTCGTAGACAACTTTACGTTGTGTTATAGGTGGTAGCGTTGGTGGGTGATGCATAGAATAGAACCCTGGTTCTAATACTTCTATCAGTTTACCAGCTTTATCTGTTACATTGATTGGTCCGGGAGTAGTTGGACATGACTGTATACAGTCTCGAATCAACGTTTCACTCGGCCTGTCTCTAATATCAGGTATTCTCTTGATGAATTTAGGTAAGGCAGTGGAATGACACGGTATACCATCTGGGTATAAGTCAATCATTGGAAAATCGATTGGTTTGATAGGAGAATTTTTGTCATGTTTCTGTATAAATAAGAAATTAAAATAAACAACATGATTTATTCATAACATATAGCATGTCAAAGATAGCGTTGTCCCGGACTGCTGGGTTTCAGACAATGCTTCATCGAATTACAACAGCCAATGGTTCTTTTACATGCATGTCAACTTAACATGTAAATGAAACGAAATGGGTTATGCGTCCTATTGTTCTGCTCCGACTGGACAAATGAAAATGAGCATACGCCATACAGTGTGCTATGAGGAAAATTTTGCCTGAACAGCAACGCTAAGGCCTACTCTTATATCAAATTTATGTGAACGCCAATGTGTACACAGGACCTCGTTTTTTTTGCCCCATCCAAACTATTAGACTGCTGTCCTTGTCAGCCCTGCGTCCCGCACCTCATACAAGGTGAAGCCCCATCCGAAAATCTTGAACCTCCAGACTAGTGAGCCAGCGTCTTACCCACTTTCCCACCGTGGCTCATACGTACCAATTTAAATCAGCAATGTATAAAAGTTTGAACATGTCCTAGTTAACTTTACAGAAAATTCTTTATTTTATGAATCTGATCGGGAATGATAAACTTAATGTTGAAGCCTCATTTATTTTTAGGGCTTACTGAAGCCTCATTAATTGGTAAAGGGAGTTTCAGTGACTTATATTAGTCAGTAAGACATTGACTTGCTAATCTGGAGGTCTGGCAAAGAAAGTTCATCTGGAATTTCCTATGTGATTCCCACTCATTTCAAACCAAGGTTCTGTGTACACTTCGGTGTGCATGTAAAAGAAACTCTTGATTGTTGGAATTCGAAATAAGAATAGGTGGTAGTGCCACTAAAAATTTTCATCATAGTACACTGTATGGCATATGCCCATCTTCATTTTCCTTTTCCTTTTCATTTCTAATTGGTAAAAATCTTGAACTAACAATTTTACCTTCACCATACAAAGTCCCATCTTTCTCTGATTGCCAACATCGCCACATCTATCACAAAAACTCCAAGATGTCCACACTGTAGAAACACGTAAATTTTGATCTTCTAATATAAATTCTTCTTCAGGTTCTTGACCCTTTTGTCCGTCATGTAGCTAGAAACAAACACAATATGTTAAATGACAAAAATCATGTTAAATGATGACAAAATCTTGTTAATTGATGGCAAAATCATGTTAAATGATGGCAGAATCATGTTAAATGATGGCAGAATCATGTTAAATGATGGCAAAATCATGTTAAATGATGGCAAAATCATGTTAAATGATGGCAGAATAATGTTAAATGATGGCAAAATTATGTTAAATGATGGCAAAATCATGTTAAATGATGGCAAAATCATGTTAAATCTGAAAAATCTGGTTAAATGATGATAAAAAGTCATGTTAAATGATGGCAAAAATCATGTTAAATCACCACAAAAATTATGTTAAATCACCACAAAAATTATGTTAAATCACCACAAAAATTATGTTATTGACAAAAAAATATGAATTGGTCATGTGTTTTTCATCTTATGATTTGAAGTGTTCCCTGTTGGTTATGGATAATAATGACCTCTAGCTCTAGACCACACTGATCCGCAATGAATATTCGCTGGGCTGCTGCAATCACTGATAAGGATGACATCTGCGCGACTTAATGAGCCACAAATATGTATTAGTACTATTAGAAAAATAAATAAAGACGTTTGAAGTATTTGTAGGTAAAAATTATCTCCTATTTAGTGTAAATGGGTATTAAGATGAGTAAAAAGGTACCATTATGCCCGAACCATGTAAACAATACACACACCATTGATGCACTTGTAAAAGACAATCATCTTTTACAGAGATATTAGAAGACTTTTGTAATTTTCTGTGAAACAGATTGTCTCTTGAATTTTGTGTTTCAGCAGATAATTTTTCTTCTCAGATTTTTTTTTATGTTATGAAAATTTTGAGATCCTTGTTGTTTTACAAGTTAGGTGGGGTAAATCATTAAAGCTGATGATCGTCATTTAAGTTTTTTTTTTAATCTCCCTTGCAAACAAACTACAAGATTGTACAAATACAGATCTATAACGTTGTTTCTTTTTTTATACACCCACATCTTCATACGACCACTGCTTTTATTATTAATAATTCAGTTGAAATGTTTTGGGATTCAAATGTTTTGGATGGATTGTATTTGATTCTTATACAAAGGATTCAAACGAGTACGGTACACAAATGGATTTAAAAACTTACGATCCTCCTCTTCTCGTTCAGTAGAATATCGACCTGAAAAACAGAGGCATAGTTATTTTGTACCACACAGAAATATTGTCCTGCATCTGTTATGGCTGCCTCCTTGATATGTAGCGTATAATCTTTCAGCATCTTCATTCGCTTCCTGTTGTTAAAATCAACATGTTTCATTTTACCATCCGCTCTTCTCAGCATCTGCCAATCTATACCCAAACTATCTGCATTCTGATCGGGTCTCATACTGAAATTATAAAGAGAACAATATACAAGTTACAAACATTCAAACAAGCTGACCAATTGGTGAATAAAGGAAATGCAATGGGGTTTAACATCCTATTAGTCTGCTCCGTCTCGGCTAATGAAGACAGGCATACGCCATACAGTGTGCTATGAGGGAAATTTTGCCGCGGCTGCTGCAATATGACTTAATCTTATATAGAATTCCAAGAGATCTTTTACGTGCACGCCAATGTGTACAGGGCCGCCTGTCCTGCACCACATGGGAAAACCACTATGAACTCTCTCGGCCAATGCAGCATCTTACCCACTTAGCCACTGTGGTTCCCTTTAGTAAATAAATGCAGTTTAGAGGGTGATAGTGAAAAATTAAATATTATGTTGAGACTCAAAAATGAAAATGAACTCAAAAAAAAAAAAGAGAGAGATCATCTGGGACAAAATGTGTAAATCTTTCCATATCAATATAATAATAAAGGTAGAAATGGAAATGAAAACATTTTCGATACTATATCAAATAAGGGGGGTAGATTACTACGTCTCCTGATTTAAACTCGTGTACGTTTTCTTCAAGTCTTTCACTTTCTTTCTAGCACTACAGAGTTTGAAGACCCCTTCGTGCAAGTGATTAAAATAAAATTGTTCCATATGTTAGTCTCAAAATGACCTAGTTTGTGTTAAGTGGAGGTTAAACCCCCATTTCCCTCTCTCCAACTTAATGCCATACCTACCATATATCACATTTAAGTTCAACAGATTGCCCAACAATTAACAATACAGGTTTAATAGCGTTGTCTATTTCTCCTTTTACTTCCGCTACCTTTCGATCTAAACATTTATAATATTTCTTGAATAACTCTCTATAACCTTTCTGATCCATCCATGCATGGTCATTTCTTTTACCCATTAGATTCTTAATAGAGCGTTTAATCCGGGATGATTTTCTTGTGAGAAATGGAGTTCTTGCTCTCTTTGTAGATTTTTGCGACTCATTGAAATGGGAAGATTGATTCGTTGTATCTGTTTTTGTTGATCGTAGAAAATTATATTTAGGATTAAAACTGTTTTGTCTATTTGCTATCACCACTACTGATGATTTGGTTGGGGAATGTCTAGCAATGAATTTTCTCAAAGGTTTTGAAATGATCCAATGTCTTGGAATAAGTCGTCGATGGAAGATATGTGGGTTTAGATGTCTCGGAATAAATTTATGTAGGATATCTGGGAATTTTATATGTCTTGGAATTAGGTGATGGAAAAAATCGGATTGGTTAAAAATTGATGGAATAAGTTTTTGGAAGAACACTGGCAGACTTGGAAAGATATAATTATGGGGTACTTTACTTGCAGTTAGTCTAATACGAACAGTTCTAACTTGGTTACTGGGGTTTGGTCTGTTTCTAGCAACAAGTTTTATGGATTTCCTTTGAGTAGGCAATGATCTAACTGTTTGGATTTTATATTTTGGTTTAAGTGGTTTCGGTAAGGGTTGATGATGTGGTAATACTTTGGGCCATTCAATTACCGATTTCCAATCAAAAAGTGCTAAAGGATCATGTGACCAGAAAGATGTCTTCTGTTGATTTTTTATATCATTTTTGACGTCATTTGGTACAGGCTTATTTCTGCTTTTTCTGGCATGATGGATATTTTGACGAGAAAATCCCATGTCTGGTGATGAATGACATATTTTTGATATAAATTCTATAAAGCTGTTTTTCCATTGATGGGATTTCAGATATTGGCAAATGTTCTTGTATTTCGAATGTAGAGTATTTCGCGGTATAGTCTCTAAAAGAACATTTTGATTATTAATGGATGTTTTTTTAAATTGACGAGGTTTGGATCTATATATTAAGTGTTCCGATTGACACATCACAATATATACAAAGAAAATTATCAACAGAATGAAAATTCTTCTCGGTTCCATTTTGTAAACAATTTCTGTCACCACAACCACATGGAAATCTGAAATTAAAAGAAAATGTATGATTTATTTACCTTTTATTTACAAATTCTAAGAGATGCAAGTCATAAAATATGGCTTTCTTCTACAAGGACTACATGTATCATAGTCTTGGGCAAGTCCCGACATAAGGTACCTATCACAGATTCTGTCAGACACAAATTATCACATAACATATGATTTCTGTACATTGTGCTGGGGATCACGTGGCTAAGTCGGTAAGACGCGGGCTCGCTAGCCTGGAGGTCGTGTGTCGATCCCTGCATTGGCCGAGAAAGTTCATCTCGATTTTTTAGCGTGGTTTCCCCTTGTCAGTGATGCAGAACAGAGGGCTTGACAAGGACAGCTGTCTAGTCATTCAGATGGGACAAAAAATCGAGGCCCCGTGTAAAATATCCCTTGGCAGTTGGAATCCATGTAAGCACAGACCGTAGCGCCGCTGCCCGGGCAAAATTTCACTCATAGCACACTGTACACGGGTGCCTTATGTCCAGACTTGGTCTTAGAACTAAGTAAAAAAAAAAGGTTTTATTATGCAAACGCAAACATATAAGTACCATGTAAACTACATGTCTATTCTTAGAGCTTATTATACATGTCAATTTCTATTCAGGATGGTACCAATGCTGGTCCATATAGTCATGTAGCTGACTTTTCTGCTATTAAAGAATTAGATAGTATTACCAAAGAAATTGATGATATTAAAAAGTAAGTTTTTTTTTTACATTTGTTTCTGTTTGTTTTATTCAGGCTTGGAAATGAAATTTAATTATGTACCAAACAAAATGTCAGGCGTTACTGAAATACCATCTGACATTTTGAAATGTGTTCTTGACATGTATTAATGATGTCAATAAAACCACAGTATGTAAAACTATCGGAATGTCGACATTAAGATTGTGAAACTACAATTTGTGATAAATTGATGTCAGATGTCCGGGAGCTTAAAAGTTGTTTATTCGTCATGTGTTTTATTATTAATGCTTGGAAAATTTGTGCATGATGATTAAAAATGTTTTTTTAATGAATATCGTTTAGTGTCCTATATTTTTGCACCATTGGCCGAGAAAATTCATCCAGATTTTCCGGTGTGGTTCCCCCTTGTCAATGATGCAGGATGGAGGGCCTGACAAGGACAGCTATCTAGTAATTCGGATGGGACTAAAAACCAAGGGCCTGTGCACACATTGGCATGCACGTAAAAGATCCCTTGGTAGTTGGAATTTGATATAAGAGTAGGCCGTAAAGCTGCTGCCCGGGCAAACTTTCCCCCATAGCACACTGTATGGCGTATGCCCGTCTTCATTAGCCCAGTTTAGGAACAGAACAGTAGGATGTTAAACCCCATTTCAATTCATTTTCGTTTAGCGTCTTACTTTTTTGCACCAACCAGGTCAATGAAGAGGACAACCAACAGTCCGATCAATTCTGTGAAAGTTCTAATTGTATAACAAGTGGGTAAGACGTTGGCTATCTGACTTGGAGGTTCTGTCTTCGATCCTTGTGGGGTGCGGAAAAGATACAAGTGTCCTCAAAGTTTTTTTTTTTTTCAGAGATAAGATGCAAGTGGAAAGGGATAAAGCTCAAAAAGAAGCAGATATCAAAATTCGTCAAGGTGAGGTACAAATGCAACAGAAAGAATTTGATGCCATGACCAATACGTTACACCAACTTGAACATCAGAAAAAAGAAGCTCAAAAACGATTGGATGAATTAGATGACAAAGTAGGTGATGATAAATAAAAATCAAATTATTTTGATTTTGTGTACGAAATGTTCATATTGAACAGGGAGGTTGGGTGGCCGAATGGTTAGCATGTTCACTCTGTATCATAAGGTCTGTCATTGAGTCAACTGGGGTGGGTTTGATTCCCTGGTTGTACGTGACAAGGAGCAGCAATGCCTGTCCAACCTCGTGGGTTTTCTCTACTCCTCAGGTTTCCTCCCACTGCTAAAGACCCTTTGCGCATGCAAATTATTGAAATAAAACTGAACCATGTGTTAGTCCTGAAATGATCTAGTTTGTGTCGAGTGGAGGTTAACTCTCTCTCTCTCTCCCCCCTCTCTCTCTCTGGATGAAATCAGACTGAAATAGAATATAATTATCGTTTATTGACAGAAATGTTTCAACTAGATTTTCTAGTCTCAGTTGAAACATTGTTGTGTAATGAACAGAAATATTAATTCACAGTATTACGTCCTGTGCATAACATTTAAATGAATAATAAAAATGAAATTTTGAAAGAATTTTTGGTTTGCAACGAATGTGGGTAAAAATGGACTCAAATGAAGTACAATTACTGTTTATCTACTTAGCAAACACTAGGATTTCTAGTCCTTCTTTTATTTAAACATTGTTCTGTTTTTTATTGCATGTAGTTTAATTACTGAACAATTGATATCTATTATTCATATACCCATAGAAGGGAAATAACTTGAAAAACATTTCTTGATCTTTGTTATCTATTGTTATTCACTTGTTTTCAGAAATCAAATCTTGAAATAAATGTTAAAGAAATGAGAGAAAAATGTGATGTAGAACAAGGCGAGGTAAAATTTTCTGAAGATATTTTATAATTTACCTTAACAACCAATAAATGTGAATTTGGTATTACTCTAGAATCTTACTATTTCATGAATTGCTGTCATAAGGCAGGGGTCAAGTCTAATAAGGTTCTCGATATAGGGATCTAGTCAGTGGTCCCCAAGATCAGGTGGTCAGATCTAAATGTAAAGGCCACATGAGATGTAAACAGGGTTAGGGCACCTGATTGTTACCGAGGATTGTGGGTTAGGGTAGTGGCTAGTTCTAGGAGTAATGTTAACGCAAACCCTGTTTACATATCGTAGCCTTTATGAAATCTGCAGGTGGCCTTAATATTTAGCCCTAACCATGATCAGGGACCTTATTCAAGAAAACTTAAACTAAGATATTAAAGAAATGCAGCCTTTTCACCATCTTATTTATCCTTAAGTAGTAGTCTCATTACGATCTACTCCACTCTCATGTGGGGTATTCACATATTCAATTTATTTGCCATTGAGCATAGCTTGATTCTACGAACCAACTAAAATCAGTTTACAAACCAGTTTTAGCCTTATTGCTTACCATCACAACAATATGTCGGCTTGTTTGTTGCGACAAGATGAGAGTTACTTCCCTTTGCCTACTTCCTTTGTATTCAACATTTTTTTAGATTGGCTGATAAAAATAGCAGTCATAAAGGGCAGATAATTGGAATATGTGTCTTTCCCATGGGACAACAACCCAGTGCTTAGTGGAGTGGCTCGAAATGAGAGCACCGGGAATATCGAGGAAGCCTTTTCCACTGACTTAGGGCTGGAATGTGTGCTGTGATATTAGTGCTCAGTTTTTGTGACTAAGGCCCCTATGTTATAGTGAAGTTCTAGTGTAATACATTGTTCAGTGATTTTAGAATTAATTGTATAGAAAGTTACTGTTTCATTGTTTGTCATATTTTTTTATCAATAGGCCTGTCACTATTCGTGTCGTAAATAATTTTATATGTGTAAATTGTATTTGTGTGGTACTTCCCAACTAATTATCTAATGGTTACTTTAATTTCTTGTTTATAATGACATTGATAAGCAGCACTATGATGATTGGAAACTCACCCATGCACAAATTTGCCATCCAAGGCTTTTCCTAGCATTCTATATGTCACATAGAATTTTATGATAATTAAATTATTTTTATGTTAATTTATGTTGTGTTGATTAATGGCAAAAGTCAAATTTTAATTTACTTTATCCTTTGTTCAAGTTGTAATGTTTTAATTTTTGCAACAGAATTTGTAAAAAGTCACAAATATTTCGATAATTATTACATATATTAAACAAATTGCCTGCCTATTAGATCAGTGGTTCCCAACCTTTTTCCATTTGCAGACCCTCGTGGGACATAGGTCATTCTGATAGCTACATGTATTCTGATCCAAAAATGATTACATCAACCTAGTAGCCAGATGATTGCTATTCTTGTTAATGTAAATCTGATTTGAGCTTCTGAAATTCACTGTGTTCTCCAATATCAATTACATCCCAAGTTGTAAAACAATGTTTTAAATTAATTACTGTGACACAAAACCCTTTACTTTGCTATTGCCCCAGGTTGGGAAACACTTTGCTTCTTTAACTTATTTAGCTTGACACAAACCCTTCTGACCGAACCACCACACAATTTTAAATTACAGGTAGCGAAACTTAAAAACCAGCTAAGTCAGCAAGAAAGAAGTATTAAGGTAACCTTGTAGTTAACACTGGCTGGTTTCAACTGTTTGGGATTGTTGCATTTTATCTTTTTTTTTTTCTTTAATGTATCTTCTTAATTTTAACATGTTTCTTCAATAAAACTGGAAATTATTGATAACAGAATTTGTCAAATGACCTTTTAGAATAATGGTTTTAACAGCTTTGTTTAGTTACAATTTAATTTTGAAAATCAGATTACGTCAGTGCCTTGATTTCTTGTGAATACTACACTTGTTGTCAGTGTCTTTTTCGCTGTGTACAGAAATAGTTGGGTTACTTATCAAAATTTTAATACAGGTTCATTTAAGCAGTAACTAATTGTCTACTTATAGTAAGCACAGATTTTGATAGTATAATGTAAATTTTGTCAAATAATTATCATCTATGAAAGAATGGAATTAAAAGATCTTTGAAAATTAAAGAGACCTGACACTTCTTCATAATCGAACAGTGCTATACAATTAAACGAAATATTATGAAATTCAGCTCAACAATCCATGGATGTACAATAATTTCCAGTTTGTGGCATTCTAGTCAGCAGGCCAGTGTGCTACTTGTGCATGTAGCTATTATGTGCTTAATATTGCTGAATTTAATGGATCTAACTTATTTATTAATAAAATTCCAATTGATTTAATTTTTTGCCCTGTATTTTTTCATGAACCATCCATAACATTTATTGCATAACATTTTTCATGAACCATCCATAACATTTGTTGCACTTGCATTATTTGTATTACATAAGTAGCCTGGTTCACACTAATACTCGCTTAGACTAATTATGCTATTTATAGTTTGAATAGGACTTCAGGTGAACTCTGTATTGAGTAGTGTAGATATATTGACAATCTGTCTATCTATGGTGACTGTCAGCATGACTCTGACACACTCACTAATCAGGAGATCCTGGGTTTGATCCCAGTATTGGCCTAGATAGTTCCTCGGGGATTTGCTGTCTGCTTTCTCATTATTTGTGTCGCAAATCCACAGGCTTTTTAATAATGTAAAGTGTCTAGACATATGGATAGAACAAAAAACCTTGGTCCGCCCTTGACCGTGGGAATAGGATGAAGCGAGACAGAAACCCCATGGTTTGGGAAAAAAATCCCCCCAGCCCCCACCACCAGACCTTTGCATGGCTAATACCCATCTTCATTACCCTGTTGGTGTGTAAATTTAGGATGTTATTTCATTGCATTTTGTATACAATTCAAGGCATTTTAGCCTGTATAAACTTGTATACTTCTAACATTCAATTTGCTTCTACACTGCAGCTGCTTAAGTAAACATAGTTCACTGATTGTCTAATACTTGTAATACTACTTTTGACCAATGTCGTTATATCACTATCGTTACAAATATTATTTAGAGATGATAACAGGTTGGTATGTGACAGAGAATGTTTGTTATATCAGAAACTCTGTGGTCATGTTTCATCTTATTTCAGCTTTTAGTATTACAGGTGGTTTACTCTATTTCATCATGTTTTCCTTTTTTTCTAGCTTCAGCTTTAAAATGATTTTTTCAAACCGCCATTTTTTTTAAAGTCAACTTCTGCTATTTCTTTAAATGGCTTGGTTTAAATCCTGGGTTTATTTGTCTTAAAGTTACTGATCGCTATTTGAATATTTAGAACAACATCAAATTTTTCTCGGCTTAATCCACGTCAGATAGTAATTGTATTCCGTAAAATTGTGACCTGTGTATAACGACTACTTTAGACAACCAAACTAAATTATCAGCATCAGATGATAGTAGTTTCAATCAGATGTGCTTTCTGGTAATAGTCATCAAATATTTGTAAATACTGAAGTCTGAATCAGAATTGTGAACTATTTTGGAACTGATACACCATTTAGGGATTTAACTTTTACACAGTTGTAGTTTTGAAGGGATTCAGACTTCAGAGCCCCTCTAATGACTATCAAGTTTAAGATATGGTTGATTGCAGAAAATCAGAATCTAGTTTATTTTGAGGCAATCTTAACTAACATGTATACATGCACTTATCCTTGGAAGAGAAATATGATGATTCATTATAAATAATACCAAAATTACATTACATGTAATTTATTCCACTTCCTGGGTCAAAAAACTAGAAAACAAGTTTTAGTCTGGATTCTCCAATATCCTTTGTTTTTTTACATGTTGCTGCTCTTCTCTAAAACAAATCCTTATTTGGATTTGCTGCAAACCAATGCAACCATAATCAATTAATGATTTTAAAAAAAAGTGGTCATTTGTTGTTTTTTTTTACCATTAACTATGAAATTCCTTAAAAAATGTTGATCATTATAATTTAAAAATTATAATTTAAAAAGTTCCAGTTTTAGTGAGACTAGGATGTTATGATATATGTGCTTTATTGTTTATTTAATCGTTACCTCCACCTTCCCCTTCCCGCTTCTCCCAAAGAAAACTGGTATTAAATGTTACGTAATGTATTTATTTTGAAGGGTCAAGAAGAAGAATTGAGTAATTTAAAAATAGAATTAAATAGATTACGAGATGAAGAAGTTAGATTAGAGCAGACAGTTGAATCGAGTAGACAACAGTTAGAGTCTCTAGTCAAATCAAATACAGACTTACAAATACAGTTAAAACAGGTAAAGTTTGAAATATTGAATATTACTGCAAGTTAATTATATACCGGTAATTTAATTCATCAATTTCTTGCACACATTGATTTCTTGCTTAACGGTTTATAAATTTGCCCACAACATTCCAAATTAAAGAAAAA
Organism: Patella depressa; assembly: GCA_948474765.1. Lineage (NCBI taxonomy): Eukaryota > Metazoa > Mollusca > Gastropoda > Patellidae > Patella > Patella depressa. Next base: position 11,392,047 of record OX419716.1, read on the forward strand.
AGAAGTAAAATAACTAATTGAGTAAGCTTTTTGGTTTGTAAAGTTTATATAACAATAACTATTTATAAGCATATATAGGATAACGTAACTTTCTGCAAGGTTTATGTAAACCTTCAAGAAGGGCATAAGCTTACTCGATGCAGAGTACTAAGAGTATGATAAGGAAAATTTTGCCGGGAAAGCAGAATTCCTGTCTTCTCGACTACCTTTCTTGAAATTTCAATGCAAAAGGTGCATTCCATTGTGTAGGCTACATTGGATCTAGTTTTTCCGTCCCATTTGTATTAGATACTTTTCTTTGCCCGACCCTGCATCTTGCACCAAGTAGGCTGTATGTATGATTCATTTCTTGTTCGTTTATTGAAGACAATGCTCCAGATTCTTCGGGTACCGTATAATTTTAATTGCTCTCCCCCCACCCCCACCCCCCTCCCCGCCCGTCCTAATTTATTATTAATATCCTAGTTAATTTTTCACAGACAAACTTATTTCATACTCAAAGTTTATGTTATTATATTCTTCAGACTAAAGCTAAAGTACAACACTTACAGGATCAGCATCGAGCATTATCAGGAAGTATCGGTGGTTACACATCTCAGTTAAACGGTGGAGATACTTTATCAGGTTTCTCATCAGATATAGATACCCTCAGTAGTAGAGCAACTGTAAGTATTCACTGTCCATTTTGTTATACAGTACTAATACATATTATTTATACAATAAAACTCAGTAAATCTGGGTCGCATATCATCATGTGTGCTTTGGAATTGATGAATTTAACTGTTGCTAAGGATGAGGTAATTGGTGTAACTAAGTGATGTCATCATGCTTTATGACATCATCATTTTATTGAAATTAAACTATGTTTTTCTTCATTATTTATAATATTATTATCAAATGATTGAGAAAATAAAATGAAACTTTCTTAGCAATAACAAATCTTCTGCCAGATTTTATTTACATGCATTAGGAAGGCCTACTACTTGCCTTTTTTTACCTTGTGACAACTGCTGTAGTAACCTTATTGTACCTAGTGACAACCGCTGTTTCAAAAATACACTTCTTAAATCTGTAGGCTGTCAAGATAGTGCCTGTTTACATTTAACAACGTTATTGAGTGATGTAATTTTAAAGCTTTTTATTTAATGAAGCTTTAAATGGCAGAACTTCTAAATTGATATGCATATTTTGGAAATTAGAGTGATTAATGACATAAGCTAATTGTCACTTTATATAGACAATCTTATTGAAATAATGATCTTTATTCTATAACTACATGCAAATACAAGCAAAAATCATTGAATACAGCCTTTGAATAACCTATGATCAGTATGAACAATGTGGTCTTGGTCATCTATACACTATCTTACAGCTAATATCTATTATATTAAAAATGTGTTTTAGGCTGGAAGTCCAGTTAGTACCATTAGTAATTTTAGTACGTCTGGTCTCGATGATTTTAAAGAAGATCCATTTAAAGGAAAAGACCCATTTAATAATTCAGTAGAACAAAGTGATCCTTTCCAAAATGAAGATCCCTTTAAAGGAAGTAAGTAAGGGCCTAATGATTTGATAAATGATAGAAATTAGTCTTAGAGTTAGACTGTTAAAGTCAGCCACTTACCAGAGAAAATACTATTAATTCTCAAGAAATGTTTATTAAACATGCCATTATGCAAACGCTTAATTTGCCTATTGCAAGTCTTTCTTTAGGCCTGAAATGTTATATGAACTATTAAGTAGACTATTATTAGTAGATTGAATAGGGCACCTCTGAGCCAGCACTATACTCACTTATCAGATATTAAATAATGATAATAACATATTCCAGGTGATCCATTTAAATCTGAACAGTTTACTGCCGACCCATTTGGTTCAGAAGATCCATTTAAAAATACAGGTTTTAATACAGTACAGGTAAAATGTTTTATTCTTGTTATAAGGAATGAGATTTAAATAAACTGACTGAAATCAAAAAATGTAATATCGGTAATTATTTTCCCAGTCCAAAAGCAATAAAAACAGCATCTTTGCAGAAAATCGATTTTGGGATAATAGAACAATCATGGCTGCACAAGAACAAGTTTTGAGAGAATTTGTTTTGTATAAATTAGGGTGCTCCTGAATGGCCCTGTTTGCCGAATGGTCTAATTTTATATTATTTATCCTATAGCAGAGTGATCCATTTGGTAGTAGTGATCCATTTGGAAGTGCTTTCCCTTCATCTCCTGCCAAGAAAAAACCAACAGATATTGATGGATTTGGTGGTGGTTTCGGCATGAGTCCAACAGCTTCCAAAAAGCCCTCACAGGTTTGAGATATTTTTCATGAACGTTTTTATTTTGCACTGTCAATCAGATCAGAATCTGTATTATAATGAAGCCCTTATACAGTCACAAGTCTGAAAAGCTGCTCAAGTTGAGTTCCAAATTCTGTAAAATGTAAATCGTATCTTGATACCATTATCAAGATCTTATTTTCTTTAATAAGATCACAGGAATTTGGGTAATATATATCATAATAAATTGTTGATAGCAGTAATTATCAATACAGTAATTAGTAATGAAGGTTGCTAGCAGTAAATATTAATGATGATTATCAGTTATTTTTAAAATTCTACGGATATATGGCTTGATTTGGTCAAAACCTGGTTATGTGTAAGACTGTATATGGGGTTTGCTATAATGCGGATGTTGTCTGTGGAACCCAGAATTAGCATCAAGATGAAGCCCTGCTGTTCTTCAAAATTTATTATTGCAATGATTACATTCAAATTATCTCATTTAATTAAATGTTCCAGAAATTAGGTGATAGATTTCACAATGATCCTTTTGCTTCCCAATCCCACCCCAAAAGAAATGAATCTCCTATACCAGCTCTTCCACCCAAACAGAAAAAGATGCCACCTCCAAGACCGGCGCCACCAAAAGGTAGAAGTCCAGCAGCATCACCAATGAAACCAAAAGTAGATCCTTTTCCTGGATTTGGAAGTGATCCATTTGCCGGTAATGACCCATTTGCAAGTTCTACTGAAGGTGGTAAATCCGATGGTTTTGCAAATTTTGCCGAGTTCAGTCCCAGTAAGGTAACTCATTATAATTATTTTACTTTTCTCATTGAGCACAGATAGTGACAGTTATTGTTCCTTAACACCCAGAGTAACATAATACTCGTAAAGCCAAGCGCACAACCTGCAGTACATGGAATCTGGTAGCTTGCAGACCAGCCGCAAGAAACCGAGTAAAAATGTTGTATGTGCACGACCAAAAGTTAATCTTCTATGGTGCCGAACACACGCAAGTGACACACGAGTAAATCTAACTCAAGGATTTACTAAAATTTACTAATAGCACGTACAACGGGTTGCAATTATGAGCTTGGCTTTACCTGACACCTTTAAATGAATTATGAAAAAAGAAAATTTAATTAGATTTGGAATCCTGTAAAATTATTTTCAGCACACTATTATGAGACATTTTGTCTGTAGATTTACTAATTAAGCAATAATTAATTTTGTCCTCTTGCTTTCCTTTCACTAGTTTGAAGATTCGGGGTGGGGAACAGGCCAGTAACAGACAATTCAGTGTGCGTTGTTTCTCGGTTTCATTATAAGTATACGCTGCATGTTTTGTCTTTCTTTTTTTTTTTTTTTTACAGTTTTGCAAGATAATTACCATTTAGTGTTTCCGTCAATGTTATTTATTATTATTATATTTATTTATTATATACATTGCCTGGTCCTCCTAATGCTTTATTGTATATTAACACTTAGAGCAGTCTGAAGTCCTCTGATGTAAAGACCTTGTGTTTTATTGCATAAATAGAGAGAAACTGTCTTATATTTAACTCCAATGAACCAGCTCATGCTGTCTACACATTGATACTGTCCAAAAGTCGACACAGACCTAAAATGGTGGGGTTGGCTGGCCGAATGGTTTTCATATAAGGTCTGTCATTGAGTCAACTGGTATGGTTTCGATTCCCTGGTTGTATGTGACAAGGCGTAGGGTCGTCTGTCCAACCTTGTGGGTTTTCTCCAGGTCCTTCAGTTTCCTTCCATTGCTAAAGACCCCTATGTTCAAGGGAATTATTGAAATAGAATTGAACCATATGTTAGTCCCAATATGACCTACTTTGTGTCAAGTGGACGTTAAAGCCCATTTCTCTCTCTCTCTCTCTAGATCTTAAAATTTTTTAAGGGAAACTAGTCCGGACAGTGGCATTAGACAATGCGTTTGAGGTGAAATCTGGAGATTAAAGAACCAGAACGAACATAGTGTTATGATTAGGTCCCAGTGGCACACAAAATGTCTATCATTAAAAAAATCAAAATACACAAATAAACTCAATGGAATAACAAATACAAAACAAAAGGCCCAGAGCTAAATTTTGAAAAATTAGCCAGCCATATAACCTGTATGTTTATTTCTTGCAACGCGCAATTCTAACAGGTTTGTTGAATGACTGAATGTGTTTTTGCATGTGTTCATATTTTGTGATCTATACTAATCATTGTGTTCCCTCCCAAATTAATTTATTTTTTTAAGTTAAATTGTACCACCAATTTCCTAGCATTACCCAATAAATAATTAACCAATAATAGCAATATCATCGATGAAAACTTGTTAATTTTTAATTACTTCTTTCTAATTTAAAATGGTGTTTTGAAGAATTTTTCTGATACATTTTTCTTTTGTTATTACGGTAAAATACTTTTAAAGGGTGTTTTTTTTTTCTCAGTAATGTTCTTCGCTTGTAAAACAATTTTCCAACAAACTTTAATTATTATTTGTTATAAAGAAAAGTTGTTTAAATTTTCAATTTTTAATCTTACCCATCATCTACAGATTTTCCCAAACTGCTCCTACACCCCTGTGGCCACTATTTCCACAGATATATATTTAACTGTTTGATTGTAGTTTGCTTATTTATAAATTTAATTTGTCACAGTTGTTCTCTTTTCGGTGACAATAAAAGTAAAAATAATGCATTTCCGTGGAAGTTGGAGAAACAATAAGGCCTAAATCAGTGGAACACTAGCTGAATCGTTCGGCCAAATCAATTGGCACAAAATTGCAGCAGAATTACTTTCGGCCCAATGAGTGGACTCGCTACATGTAGGTGAATCCTTCAGCCGATTCACCAGTCGATTGCATCACCTTTTATGTTACATGATTAAACATGGCGGCTACCATGTCTTCAAACAAACACATGACTTTTTGATATGAATGGTGATTGGCTAATGAATTTTACAATCGCGTGAATGCTTCAGTGAATATATGAAGGTGGATATATCAAACCTGTTTGATTCGGGGGAATGTCAGTGGACACACTAGGCAAATTTTGGTGCCGATTGTCCCCCACGTTTTAAACCTTTATTTCATATTAGGGTATATTTAAAGGGCATTGAGTGCAAGCAATATATAATAACAACAGACTGCTTTGTTAATTATTTGTATATAAATCATAAGTAACAGGTTGATTGTATCATTGCTTGATAACGGTGAGAGTACCCTCATTGAAAGGTTGCAGTTACTAAACCAAGTGAATGTTATCCATAATTTATAAAGCTGTCTGTAAATGTTTTATATTTAGTAAAAGTTTCAGGTCTTGCTTTCCTGTATTGTAAACAAAACAAAACAAACTACATTTATATCATATTTTTTTATATTTAACCGCTCAATACATTTACAGCATGAAAAGGTATTTTCAAGTACTTAAAATTAATATTAAAGGGACATAATGCTATCAATATCCTTCTTTATTCATTACAAACAAGCGAATTGTTTAAAAAAAAAAAATGAAACAATTTATTAGTTAAAAATGACTACTCTCCTATTTCGATTTATTTTTGTATGTATTAAATTCCTAATGAATTTTGAAATATTTTTGAGCAAGGATGAACACTATAAATAACAGACTGCATCCAAAGTTTGAAATTATAGGCCATCGTGTACACACAGAATGTGCCAACAGACTTCAACTATTTTCCTGATTTTCACATATCTATAAAAGAGAATGAGCCACAGCGAGTATGATGCTGGCTTACTAAATATGTGGTCCTTGTGTTGACCAGGAAAGTGGCCGTAGTGCAAAGCATGGAAAAGGGCCAGGTCAAACAGATGAGATAAAAAAAAAACATCATTTGCACTTGTAAACTCTTGACGTGCATACAAAATATTCCTAGACAATTTGAAGTTGATAAAAAGACGTAAGAAATGCAGATATTTGGGCAAAAGTTCCTTCAGAGCTTATATCTATGCCTGATGTTGCTGAAAAGTGGGATGTTAAATAGCAATTCATTTTGTTTTGTAAAAGAGAAAACCCATTATATTATTATATAATTGAGTATCGGCATTATGTTCCTTTAATGACATGTGATTGTTTATGTAGCATGTTCTTACATCAAATATTAAACAAGGGCATGGTTTTATAACATTCTTATATCTTGTTTTAAACTGTACAAACAATAATCTCACATTATTTACTTAAAAACACATTTTGTGTTCGGAATGTATTATTTACATCGGAAGCTCTGAGATTATTTGAATGATAGAAGCTAAAGATATACAATTTATATCAGAAATGATGATTCAAAAACATTAAATAGAAAAGATTGTTATAAAAAATTACATGAATAAAATATTAATATAACTTATTTAAAGATGCAATATGTAAGGTTTAGATATAGATCTGGTTGATCTTATTATAGTTTAAAAATAGATAGATAATGAGAAATGAATTCTTTGAAAATTTCAGTCAAATTACATTATTCTGAGCGAAGTTATTAATCTCCTTTGATTGGCATTTAGTAATGGAACATATTAACACAAGGTACAATTTTATGGATAAACAATTACTGAGTTTGATAATAAGCGACATGATAAAGACGAGCATATCCTTGTCGAATCGTCCCTGTTGCTTATTATCAACAAACTCAGTAATTGTGTATCCATAAATTGTACATTGAAGTTATTAATCTTTGATATTTTTACAGAGCATAATCTTGATTGTCAAGTATCATTGCTGTGATAATAAACAAAATCTTGATTTTCCATTTGGCAAACTTGGTCAAAATTCACTTAATATCTCTGCCATGTGATGGTCTAGAGATTTGTTTATTAACTTATGTGAATGAATGTCTAAATAACAATTTATATATTTGAAACCAGAAAAAACGACCAACCAGTGGCATATTTAGCTCTCAAATAATGCATCTATTCTTTAATCTTCAGTAATAAAATACAAATGTAAACTATTTCATGAAGGTCCTCATATGATAATTGTTAAAAAATGTTCTTTTCAGTTTGATATCAATGATGCTTGGTCTGGTACAAGTCCATCAAAAACGAACTCAACAGTATCCCAACAACTAAATTTCACATCTAGTACCGAAAATGAAGAAACTGAAGCTTGATGTATATCTGATAATATTTATTAATTCTTTAAATTGTATTATCTAGCACTGTAACAGCAGATTGTTAATCTAAAATTAAAAACAAAGGGGATGCTGGGTTGTCAACGCAGAACTTCCAGAATTGACAGAATTGCAATCGAGTGACACGGAATTCATTCTTGTCACAGTTGTGAGTAGTATTGTTTCAGCCGTCATAATTGGTTGAGATGATTCCTTGTGCCGTCACCCAATTGTCACTAATTTTGGGATTGAGAGAATTCTATTCTGGATGGTTCAACCGAGTATCCCCCTGTTTACCACTGAAAAGGGAGATAACTAATAGTTTATACTGTTTATCTAACAGAAACAAAAGATTATTGGAAAATAAGAGTATGATCTTTGCTTTTATTTTCACCTTTAAAAAAAAAAAACACACTGTGATCCATTTTTATTCCATATCTAATGGCTTTACATACTTAGGTATATTGTAGCTTGTTGCCAAGCTTTTATGTTCCATGTGACAAATATTATCTTCAGATGTGCCATATAATTTCAAAAGATTATAGGTCATAATTCTATAGAAAACAAGTACTGCTTATTACTTAGCGATGTTATTACTCGCAAAATATAGCTCATAATTCTTCTATGGAATACAATTACTGCTTATTACTGAACCACTTTTCAATAGTTTCTTGATAATGACTTACTAGAGAAACCTAGTCAAAAAGTTGCCCGGTAAAAAACAGTAATTGTATTTCATAGAATTGGGACCTTTATATTCCAGTTCAATTACCTAATAACATTGAATTAATTCAGAAGATTAAATTAAGAAAAAATGAGACTTGATTGGCCAATCTGTTGATATTTAGTGTCAAGTTAGTTCTCATATATTTTATATTAAGTCATTTATTATGTGCCATAGGTTGGCCACCACCCTGTTGTATAAACTTTATTTGAATTCTTTGTCCCTTAAATTTTATTTATTACCAATGTCATTGTTATCTTAATTCTTCATGACCAAACAGTTTTGTGCGAGACATTGAAACAAAGTGACTTTCTCGTGCATGTGCATTGTACATAGATGCTCATTTCATTTTATATATCATTACATACAGTATTGAAGAAAATTTCTAATTATTGAAAGTATATAAATTTAATTACTTTAACAAAATGCTATACAGAATTTGATATTATTTTCAATCTCTGCTACTCATCAGTATATAAATGATAAATGTAATTACTTGAATAAAACAGACTTTGATAATATTTTCAATCTCTGCTACTCATCAGTATATAAATGTAATTACTTGAATAAAACAGACTTTGATAATATTTTCAATCTCTGCTACTCATCAGACTTCTGTATACATCCTCTTTTTTTTTCAACATTTGAAACTAATGTATTTTTCCTTTTATTTTTCAATCTCTACAAAATTTGAAACTATTGTATTTTTCCTTTTATTTTTCATTCTCTTCTACATTTACAACTCTAGTATTTTTTTCCTCGTTTATCTTATCCCTGTTATCCTACGTCAATATATCTATCATAATTATTTACCTTTTAAATCTACTCAAACGATTCCATAATTACCGGTATATTCTTCTCTTTCTATGTATTTTAAAGCATATATATGTTAATTACTTTGTAAAGCCTAGTATATATTATTTATTCTTAGCCAGAATCGATTAAAATTAACTTCTGGTATGTGATTGGAATGGAAGGAGGTTTTTTTTTTATGTCGAATTGTTTTTGTGTGTTTATTATTCGTATGACAGTAGCGTTAGCTTATATGTCAGACATGTCCGTTAGAATTGGCAACAGTCCGACTTCGAATATTCCCAATCGGACATGTGAATCAAACTCAAAATTCCAATTATATTATACCGCGTTTTTGCGTTTTAATGCTTCATAAAACTGATATTTAATGTAGTTTCACATATTATTAATGGATGACGCTACTGATGTTACTTAGTGAATTTCAAGGTTGTTTTAATGAAGGGAGATCCGCGAGGGCTAACCTGATCATTCAGTATATAATGTGATAATTTTCAAATGCGTTAGACTGGTTGACTGAGGGTATAGTCGCCATTCGCCGGTCGTAACAATCTCTATCCCAGCGATAAGTTTACTCTTCGTTTAATTCGGAATGTCGCATGTTCCAAGGATCATATATGCACAATTGTCGAGTAATGGGTAACATTCCATTGTAACAAATCGTGCCTATCAGTAGCCACTGGGTGCGGAGCTCAGGAACTACATTCGCGCTGATAATGGCCGACCCGTTTTACCAGAGACAAACGAAGGGTAAACTTATCTCTAGGATCGAGATTTATATCTGGAGATAAGTTTTATTATTAACTATTTCATAATTACTACATTAAATTGCATAGATTAATAATTATGTTTTCTGTTTTAACATAGAACGGGTCTGTTTACAGCTAACGGATGATTCAAGTAATGTTACGTAATGATTAATTTAGAAACATCATTTTGAAATAATAGAAAATAAATTATTGGAATAACGACAGTAGAGGTAATAAATAGTTTAATATCTTCATGTTCAACAACCATATGATTTTGCCAATAACTAAATATGGATCACCAAAGGTTGAAAAAGGGTTACCATAAATGAGGCATCAAAAGTTGATCTCATATATATAAAGTTGATGAAGCACCAAAAATTGACCGTGAAAACCAGCGAGTTTCCATAAATGATTGTCAAAAATGGAGTTGTATATTGATGTATAATTATTAATAGTCGTATATTATATAAATATTAAATTGTAAAATAGATTTAAGATTATAATAATTATTATAAAAATTCTCTTACATAAGCCGTGGTTTTCAACCTGGAGACAATTTGTTCACTTCCAGGTGAAAAATGAGATAGTCCCAGAATCATAAAAGATATAGGGCATTTCAAAAACTTTGGCCAGACGATATTCGTCGCTTAGCAAGTGGACGTTTTTGTTATTAAATTGTGGAACATCGTGACGATGGTAGACAGTTGAGGGAATAGTTTAAAATCAAGACTTAAAAGGAGGAACGATTAAAACGAAAGATTGAAAACCAACTGATAAATATATGTTTATTATTCCTCAATTTTGACTTAACCAAGGATTACCCTTGGCTCAATATCACTGGGAGGCTGGACGAATGTGTTGACTTTGTATTGTTATTTGATGTCAGAGACCTATTATAGTTTGTACACAGGTCACAATTATATGCCACTGCCACAGTTAGCTAGATGTAGGATACCGGAATCTAGCGAGATTTGACGACTGAATTCTATATAATACAATATCTATTTATTACTACGCGACGTTTCGTGGTCTTGTCGAAACGTCGCTCAGTAGCAGGGTACACGCATAAGGGGATATGCTCGTGGGCGCCACTCTTTAATGGCTGCAAATTATGTAAGTGCATATAGGGAATATTCATGGCAAATCACCCACCGGCATTTTCTTCTCATAATCCCGTGCCAACCCGTTCATGTTTCAGCAAATAGAGAGGGTATAATTATGATTTATAAAAATAAATTCCATATAGAATTCTTACTTGTGTATTGCTAGACAGAAACCCTGTGATTTCCTTACAAAGGCTGTCCTTATACCAGATGAATAAAAACAAATTTAATGCTTCAACTTGCCCATCTCTCTCTCTCATATATTAGGCCATACGTTTGCTTGGTCGACTTTAATCTCAACTGACAAATTGAAGTAAGAATAAAACGTGGACAAAGGCTGGGATGAAGTAGGAACTAGTTTTATCCGTGATGGATACTTTGAATGGTTAAAGTATATTGCAGTAGTTTATAATATTATCTAAAACTATTTGTAATTTTACAACAATTAGTTAAATTAACTACATGTTTTACAGTGCACGTCCATTATAATGTGAATGACGTTTGCAGTATGTGTGTACGTCCATATTAATGTGAATGACGTCTGTAGTATGTTTCGAGTTGTTGAATCACATGTTGAGAATAAATAGTGCAATAGCTTTATTTTTTCCTTTTATTTGTTACCCTTTATAAAATTTCATGGCTCAGCTAACCAGGGGTTCTCGGGTTCCCTTCCGGTGACAGCGGTGCAGAACGGGGGTCTGGCAACGGTAGTGTCTAGTCGTTCGTTCGATGCGACGAAACGGGCTCCGGTGTACACATTGGCGTACACGTAAAAGAACCTCTGACATATTGAATTCGAATAAGAGTAGGCCATGGCACTGCTTTCCAGAGGAAATTTCCCCCATAGCACACAGCATGGCGCATATTCGTCTTCATAAGTCCAACCTGTGCAGAAAAGTAGGGCGTCAAACCCCATTTTATTCATTTATTTCTCGGGCCCTTTTAATTATAATTACAGGAGAGGCTTGTGGCATACTCACAGTTCTATTTTGTTGTCTCCCGCGCAAGCCAATAATTGATTATTGAAATAAAATTAAACCACATGCTAGTCCCGAAATGACCTAGTTTGTGTCGAGCGAAGGTTAAACTCCATTTCTCTAAGATCGATAAGCATTTTCTGCTCAGGGTAAGCAGAGCGATAAGCAATTTGATGTTCATAAGGTGAATGTCTAGACTGAGTTCAATGATTAACATTTCCCCTAAAGTTAAGCAGAAATTTATCGATTTCATTGGTCAAGGATTTGAGACAAGATAATCTAGATTCTGTCTGATATAGAGTGACGAAACTTTTTGTATACACGTAGTTGACAATCAGTTTGATTACTTGATACATTTGAAAAAAAAATGTGCAATTAATCAGTATGTGTCATCTATTTATTTTGGGATTTCGGCGGGGGGGGGCATCAGCCCACTGTTGGCTTGTTTTCTCTCATATCTCAAAATATCGGTGTTTAACCTCATAGTTCGGAGCAAAGACACGGGAAATGGTTGGAGCTGGGCAAATAGAACAGATTGAACGTGCAGATAAATGGTGGTCTGTACCCTCCTGTTTAATCGCAGTTATCCCCCTTATTCCACTGTCGGAAGAGCAAGTGGGTAACGGTGGATATTCATAAAACCACGACCTTTTGTCTTCTTGGTGGCCGAAACTCCTCGTAATTGTTTTATTCTGCCGTTAGCAACGTGGTTACCTCTGGAATTGTTGGAATTGTGACGCTTTGTGTTCCCGATGTACGAAAAGCTTACTCTGTCAAAAGTACTTTGTAGTTTTTTTGACACGAAGACAATAAATCAGATACTAACAATACTGTTATTCCCGAAATGACCTAGTTTGTGTCGAGTGGACTTTAAACCCCATTTCTCTCTCTCTCTCTTTATCAATCAGAATGTATTTCTAGAAGTCAAGTTTGTAGTAATGGAAATACATTGATTTCCGCCAGTCAATATCAGATATAGCTGACTAATACCGGTGTAGTTAATACCTAGTTACCTTTTGCCTCGGGGTCGTACTATAGACCGGAATTGACGAGCCTCGGGGGGCATCAAGAACATATTCCCTGGTGTTTTGGGAAAGCTTCGGGATCGTCGCGGGCCATGTGAACGATCGGGAGGGATAGGGAGAACTGCGTGAGCTTCTGCGAAATATTTTCAAAGGACCTTCGAGGATATTTGATATTCGATGACCTTTCGGCGGTCTACATTCCCGATCTTGGGGTTGCATCCCCGAATATTCGGTTTTAAAAGTACATTAATTTGTCCCATGACGTTTTGACGCAAATGTCCCCCGGACAGCGACACTACGTCCTACCCTTATGGCAAATTCCAACTGTCAAGGCAGGGTTCTTTTACGTGCTACAAACTGTCTTACTATTTTGCATTAAATTAAGCTTTATTGATAAAGAAAAATCAATCATCCATATCACAGATAAATCACGTATTTTGCGGAAACTATCGTAATCGTAAACCCTCTGGCTGTAAGAGAGTAGAAATACGAAAATATATTTTCATGGAAAATATTGACAATATTAACAAAAATACTATCAACATTAAAGCCGAGGACAATAATCCATTAAAAATATTTTCTAATTCCGTTTCCAACAGCTAAATTAAATGATCCCAGAATAGGCCTAATCCGCAATGCATAAACAAACATAGTCATACAAACTACTATATATATATATACATATATATATACATGCATGTGGGTGCCTTATTGATCCTTACAGTCAACATGATATTCACATTAAGCTATACGGATATTTCCAAAAAAATAAAACGAATGTATCTATAGCTTTATAAGCTAAAATAAATGGAGATTTCTATAAATAACTGATAATTGGTATCATTTGGAGAGTCTTTTTGTACGTAGAAATCCATAGAATAAATGTCCTTTGCAAACACACAATACCAGGCCTCGCAACAGTTTTTGATGTCAATTTCAGGGAACTGTGATATTCGATTTAATTTGCATCTCCCTCGGGGGCTTTCAAAATAATATACAATACAGGCTCTATTTTACACCAATTCACATGACCACGGAAGTGTTCAAATCGATCACTTATTAAAGTATTTCTAACAGTTTCGATATTGAATTAACAATTGGATTTCAAATTGGGCGAATAATAAAATACATCGACGTGCTTAAACAAGAAATGAACTTTTCTGTCTGAGGGAAGAAATGCTGCACACTAAATGCAGATTTCTGTTATCTAGATAATTCATATAATTACTCGGATATTCGTGGTTGGATCTGCGAATCTGCATTACTCAGCGTATCTAAAATTTATTTTCAATTCTATTTTCAGATCAAATATTTCAATAAATAAAAAGTAAAGACCACGGATTGATCTGTGGAGGTTTGGAAATGACGACCCAACATCATAGAATCAGTTCGTGACCAGCCATTCTACTCATGTCCAATTCATGCACTCACAGACGGGTGAAAAACACATTCAAAATTCTATACTATATTTTCTCTCAAAACCATGTTTCTGGATATGATTATTAAAGCTTTGAATATCATCAGAATGTCCAAGTTTACAATATAAATGTCAAGCACCTTGTCAGTGTCTTAATATTCAACAAAAGTTAACATCCAAGCCTTGGATGTATCGACTTATTTCAGGGGGGATATGCACCATAAATATAACGTTAATGCTAGTCATTCAATGTGTCCAGTCGAGCCATTCCGCTGCATAGAGTCTCTGTTCATGTCAATTAACACAATCTGAACGGCTAAACGTCCTCAAGAATCTAAATCTTTGGCAAATTACACTACTCGCACCAAATTCACCTTATAAAAACGTCATTAGGCAAATTATTATTTATTTTAAAACATCGTCATTATTCTTGCAATATTCTCCATCAATGGCACTCTTCATGAAACACAGATCTTTCTATTCCAGTTCTTTATTTTATGTGTAGGACTTAGTTCGTCGAGCGTTAGCCCTGTAGTATAAAAGATAAGTGAATTATACAAGAGAATTAGATTTGTGAATTCAGCATGAATTTCTTATTGGACACCCGTAACGACTTATCTTGTAGATGTTTGTTTTGAGTGTAGTGCGGTCCTTCTGCACTTACTATTATAGACAACGTGGGCGATATTTTGGATTTCGAGTCCGAAGTCAATCTCGAATCACTGACGACACCATTAGTAAATACCCGAATATACATGTTGACAATCCAACACACATACGATATTTACTAAGTGGCAGATTCAGATGGTTGCCTGTCCAACCTCGTGGGTTTTCTCCGGGTCCCCCGGTTTCTCCCAATTGCTAAAGACCCCTAAGCGCAAGCGAATTATTGAAATAAACTTAAAACCATATGTTAGTCCCGAAATGTCCTAGTTTGTGTCGATTGGACGTTAAACCCCATTTCTCTCTCTCTCTCTCTCTCTCTCTCTCTCTCTCTCTCACAGATTCATGTGGGCGAACCACAGCCCGACAGAATGAAATAACCCACTTATTATTATGAAACGTGTAAATTCAAGCTTTCTGTTGGTTGGGGTGAATTACGTATAGAGGTATACGTTCAATTCTGGACCAGATAAACGCCACATAGCCAGCCACATCCTCAGCCCCTCCAAAACCATCCGTAGCACCCCCCCCCCCAATTTTATGAGCTGGCTACGGGCCCGACCAGTGACATTTTCAGCTAGTGGCCCACGAAAGCTTAATCCGGTTCTGATATGATGATGACTGCCAACCCACCCATATAAGCAAATAAAAGACTCAACCAAACAAGAGGAAAACTCACAATAATGCAAAAAACACCACCAATGCTGTAGTACATGTATATATTTACTTACTTATTTTTAACTTTAATAGTTGGTGTGATATCTGAATGTAGGTCCTTGCTTCCTAATAAGGATCGGCTTAGTTCAGGGCTGATACTGAAAACACCGGAAGTAGACTCTCCCGCCATTTCAATACAATGTGCATCACTGGATAGTAACATGTGACTTGTTTCATCTTGGTGTATGTCCTCCTCAATCATATCACCACTGTTCATATCACTCACTGAAACCAGGGGTAAAACACGATACATATCCACATATATACCCTCAGGTGATCTCGAACTCGTATCTCCTGTTTCATTTGAAGGATTATTTGGGGACTTTGTCACATCAGGCATGGTATGCTGACTTTTAGAGGATCGAGTTCCGCGCATTACATCCGGTAAAGTACCACTGGTGCTGTTACTGTGTGTGGCGTGCAACTTCCGGAGCTGCTGACTGACTTCCGGTGGTAGATCATTGGGATCTGAATTACCAACGTAATATTTCTGATGACATAATTGTCGTCCCACATGAACATATTGATTGCAACGACACTCAGACTGTTCTCGCGGAGGACTCGTGGAACAACAAATCTTTTTGATAGTTTTATGGACGCGTTTGATAAATGTCTTCCTCAGTAGGATGTACAGCCACGGATCCAATGTCTGATTTAAACTGGCGAGACGAATACACAACAAACCAACTACAGGATTAGGTTTACCAGTTACCAAGGTTATAATGATGTGACTCTGTAAAATATAAAAGGATGTTTACAAGTAATAAATATTGTTGAGTAGGATGTTCAGGACAGCAGGAAATTATTAACATCACATAAAGAACAATGGGGCATCCTTGTTGACATTCTAGCAGCATTGTTTCACATTCATAAACTTTGTTGACTGTCGAGTTCACCAGAACAAATACTCTCTATCGTGGATGTCAATTTCCATTTTGTGATAAGAATTACATCAAATTTCGGATACAAATACAAATTTACTTAATATTCAGTTTCTACGAAACGTGTGTAAATGTGAAGGTTTTTTTTTTTTTTTTTGCTCGTTCGGTTGGTGAGTCAGCTCTAATTATTTAGGCCACCAACCGATTTCGTCAAGGTCACGTGATTGTTGCCGAGGATTTAGGTTCGGGTTAGGGTTAGCGCTAGCCCTGTTTACATCTCGTGATCAGGAAGGAATCTGCAGGTGACCTTAATATTTAGATCTAACCGGGTTGATGGATGGAATGTTATATTCAAGTTCACAAATGCGCCACAATTCACCACTGACTCTCCGATTTTTCAAAATGTTCTAGGAGAACCACAGTCAACCATGCACCCCACACCCCTAATCAAAGAACCTGCGTTCGGTGTGAACGATACGCAATAGAAGGAAATAATAGACAAAATATAGTTGATGCCAAAATACAACCTAACCTTAGTAACTAAAGACTCAGGGCATGCTTGACATCAGAGGTAACGATTGAATCTCTAACAATATGCGCGTTTTGTCTAGGAAAAGGGACAACAGGAGAATATTGTTATCTGTTAATTTCTATGGCTGTCATGTCAGGGGAGAATTTTGTCTGGACAGCGACGTTTCGACCATCGTGTCTCCATAATTGAACTACCAAGTTACATTAGTTTTTCACCCTATCCAGAATACTAAACATTTTTCTTCTCAACCAAGCAGGATTTACCCCTTTAAAAGTGAAAAAAAAACACACGGCAGCTCAATATACTACTTCCTACTGAGAATTAAAGTGTATCATCCTGGATTATCCCTATTATCTAGGATTAACAAGTTACGTGTTGCGTCACAAAGTCTTTGTAACGTGTGTTGTTTAATATAGATGTACGAAGCGGAGATTATTTTGATGTCTTCTGATGTTTTAAAACTGCTTGATGCTGTTGAGCTTTGATACGAGAAATTTTAATCTTCCCAATCACTCACCCACCCACTGACATTCTGAGAGAGAGAGAGAGAGAGAGAGAGAGAGAGAGAGAGAGTGTATGGGGTTTAGCTTCCTACTGTTCTGCCCCGACTGGTTTAATGAAGACGAACGTATGCTATACTGCAGTGAGCTATGAGGGAAATTTTATCCGTACAGCGCTATGCCATATACTCTTATATTGTATTCCAACAGCTAAGGGGTGTTTTACGTGCACTTCAATGTGTACATGGGACCTCGGTTTTTCGTCCAGTCCGAACAAATATACAAATGTCCCTTGCCACGTACAACTGTGAGATCGAAACCAGAGCTTAAGATCTAAAGCGAACAAGTTAAACTACAATGCCACCCTCCACTCATTAGTCTTCTGATGTATATGCATAACGACAAAAGAAACATTTGAAATGGTCACGAATTGAAATTAACATAATAAGTGCTCTCGAATTAAAAAACCAAGGACTATCGATTAAAAACCCCCAATGCGATGGTCCATAAAACTGACAAATGAAACGCCTACAATACACAATTTAATTTATCAATCCGATAAAATGGGACGAAGGTTGGTCGGGTTCCCCAGTGATAATGATATTATACTGTTGATATCCGGTAGCAAAGGGAAATTCTTCATCTCGTCTCTCCCCACGCGGTCCTGTATCTGATACCAAACCCGGATAAGGACTGAAAGCGTGGAGACAATAGATATTAGATAAACCCCAGGCATAAAATACTACCGGAAATTGATTGGAACAACAGGCGGCAAGCACATACTTTGAAACCTCATAATAATATCTGTTTTAAAACTTCATATCTGTTAAAGAGAGAGAGAGAGAGTGCGAGAGAGATGGAAATGGGGGTTAACGCCCATACAACACAAACTAGGTCATTTCGGGACTGACATATGGTTCAATTTTATTTCAATAATTCGCTTGCGCGTAGGGGTCTTTATAGAAGCGGGGGGCCGAAGGACCAGGAGAAAACCCACGAGGTTGGACAGGAGACTCCTTGTCACGTACATGCGGGGAATCGAAACCATACCACTGACTCAATGACAGACTTTCTTATCCACCGCGCACGCGTTATCCATTCGCCCCCAGCCCCCCTTATCTGTATAAAAGGACTCCATTACATTATCTCCATTGCATATGTTTTTCACGACCAAAAATATCGCCAGAGTGAAGAAGTATTTATATAAGGCGTTTCTTTTGGGGCTTAAAGAATATAAGCAAAACCCACAAATCTTTAACTTTACGAGTCTTTAGAAGTGGTGTGTAACATGTAAGTGTTAATTGGCCCAGACAACCAATGAAAGGCTCAACCTTTGTATTCCGTGCTCATCTGTTTAAAGAAAGTGTTAGGAATGTGTTAAGTGTTAATTAACCTAGACAACCGACGAAAGGTTTAGTCTTTGTAGTTCGTACTCTTCTTTTTAGAGAAAGAGATTGTTCTAATAGATGATATATAAAGCAAGATGAAGACCAACAAATCATCATTATTTTGAGCTCATCATTTTGAATACAACTGTGTGAATCTTTCGCTTGATGTGTGGCATGCTATTGAAATGGGCTAATAAAGACAGGCACACGTCATACAGTGTGCTATGTGGGAAATTTTGCCCGGACAGTGGCACTACGGTGTGTACACGGGACCTCGGTTTTTGTCCCATCCGAACGACTAGAAAGCTTTCCTGGTCAGGTCCCCCGTCCTGCATCACTGACAAGTGGAAACCACGCCGGAAAAGCTGGATAAACTTTCTCGGCCAATGCAGGGATCAAGGACCAAGCTCCGGGTTAGCAAGACAGCGTCTTACCCACTTAGCCATCGTGGTCCCCGAGGAATGCTACAATTAACTTCAAGATTGAAAGCTAAATGGACAAATACTGGTAGCAAATAACATGTTCAATAGATTTTATGAGAATCTCTTTGGAAATCAATGTAGAGGAACTTTGTTTGATGAAAGACAAATATCCTCAACAGAAAGATTCCTTAATCCGCTTGATCTAGCCCAAGGCGACGTTTCGTGTTCATGTTTGAAATTTATCGCAGTATGTCAAGTAGCTTTCCTTGCTGTTCATACACTGCCTGAAGCACGGTCATTTCATTTCTTCATTTTCTGACAAAGAACTCCAAGATCACAGAAACAGTGCTTTGTAGACGCATCAAAATGTTTCATTCTCAAATAAAGGTGAACTGGGAAAATCGAGTTGGCGCCATGACCAGAGGCTAGACTTGACTTGCATATGTTTTGTATTGAGAAAAAATATGCTTAAGATTGGATACCAATATAAAACCAGTTCTCATATTACCCATGGTATTTAGCCTTTAATATATTAGAGATCAGCTCTTGGTATCAATTGTCTGCCTCCTACTGAAGTTCATAAAGCTATTCTGACGAGTATATCTATTTCAGACATCAGTAGAAATATCAAAACTTATTTATAAAAAACGGGGGCTCAGTTAGTAACGAATTAACGCACTAACGGGGTGATCCAAATTTCGATCCAGGTGTTGGTCGGGAAGATTCCCCGGGATTCCTCCGAATGCAGTGTTGGGCGGTGTGGGGCGTGGCAGGGCTGGACGAGGGGGGAGGGGTAGGGCAGAAAGAGAAGAACAGTGTCTGTCTGAGAACCCGTATACACAGTATGAAGTCGAAGTAAGAGTATGCCATAACGATGCTACCCCTACAACATTTCCCTAATAGCACACTTCGTGGCGTATGTCCGTCTTCATTAGCTTAGTCGAGAGCCTTATCTATATGTAAGGCTCTGACTTAGCCCAGTTGCTACAGAAAAGTAGGTCGCCTGTCAAACTTCGTGGGTTTTCTCCGAGTCCTCGGTTTCCTCCCACGGCTAAAGACCCCTACGCGTAAGCGAGGTATTGAAATAAAATTTTAAAATTATACTAGTCCCGAAATGACCTAGTTTGTGTTGAGTGAACGTTAAACCCCAAAGTAGGACATTAAACCCAATTTTATTTTTTATAAAGAAATCCCAATTTTATTTTTTTATAAAGAAATCACGATATAGTCCAGTCAATACATGGTTCGACATTAAACAAATTGCAATGAAAATAATTATTCGGTTTTTTTTTTTCATACGCCCCCTAAACTGATACTGAAATATTAAAGACCAGTGATAATGGGTGTTTAACAGTTCTGTAAAGTTCACACCCTACACCAATCGTTAACCTTAATTGGTTTTCATCAGGAGTACCGGAAGTCATAATATGTAGAGTACGTGCTATTGCAATCCTGTGTGACGTCAGAATTGGACAAATATTAATATAACAAATGTTATCGTAATGAGTATTAGTTTCGTAGAAAAACATTCGTGAATCTATATGATTCTATATAGTGTATCTACAATATGGAATCTATACATACTTTATTAGTTATTGATAGGAGAAATAAAATGAAATTGAGTTTAACGGTCTACTCTGTTCTGTGCCGAGTGGGCTAATGACGACGGGGCGTTATACCCATTTCATTTCAAATTTATTGCTTCCTGAAGACAGTATCACCCCCATTAAAACATTATGTTATATAATTAGTATATTACAGAATTTAGGTAACAACACGAATGTATTCAAATTTTGTCATAGAGCACGGCACGGCACGTGGGGGGGGGGGGGTAACGTCCACTCGACACAAACAAGGTCATTTTGGGAATATCACATGGTTCAATTTAATTTCAAAAATTCGCTTGCGTGTAGTGGTCTTTAGGAGTCGAAGGGAACCAGGGGAACCGGAGAAAACCCACGAGGTTGGACAGTGGGAGGAAAGCGGAGGAACAGGAGAAAACCCACGAGGTTGGACAGGTGACCCAACTAATTTACGTCCTATTTTCTATTCTTGAATCAAACGAAAGATTTCTGTTCAGTATTGCAGAATCATTATTTCGGGTTACAGAGGTTGAATGGACACCCAAATTTTTATCAACCCATTTTCTCAGTACATTGGGAGGTATGCATACCACCGTCAGATTGCGCGTAAACTTTGGCATTGAGAACAATTCGGTAAAAATCACCCGACTTTTGGCATTCTAAGTACATCTAGTGTAAAATGAACTGTCTTGGCACAATAGTCAACTGAGAGAGAAATAGGGTTAAACGTCCACTCGACACAAACTAGATCATTTCGAGACTAACATATAATTCATTTTAGTTCAATAATTCACTTGCGCGTATAGCAGTGGGAGGAAACCGGGAGACCCGAAGAAAAGCGACGAGGTTGGACAGGCGACCCTACTCCTTGACACGTACGACCGGGGAATCGAAACCACGTCGATTGATTCAATGACAGACTTTATGATACAACCCGCACGCACTAACCATTCAGCACCCCCCCCCCCGTCAGGAAAACGTAGGACTCAGAACCAAACCCACGATGCTGAACAGGCGAACACAATCTTTGTCACATTAGTTTCAACATGTACGAGGTAATAATGCTAGGAAGCAGACCCAAGTGACGTTTTACGACCCCACCAGGAAGAGCAGTTTATTGTTAAAGCCCTGCTAAATATCAAAACGTGAGTTACTCGTGACATTGTAAAATTATAGCTTAATTTATTTACTGACTATACTACACGAGTAATTCGCATTGTGTGGTCTAAAATCATCAACGCCTACCAAAATAACTTACCTATTACAATAAAAAATACCATCAAAAATGTTTAATTTACCGGAACACGATCTCAGTGGTGTATATATATAATTACTAGTATATATACAATTACTCACCAAGAGCGGGGTTCCACAGTGACTCTGTGAGTAAGAGGTCTCGTCGCTAACCTGTAGGTCCTGTGTTCGATCCCGGTGTTGGCCGAGAAAGTTCATCAGGATTTTCCGGTGTGGTTCCTCTTGTCAGCGGTGCCGTGGGAAGGGCCTGGCAAGGGACTATGCATCATGTACACATTGTCGGGTACGTAAAAGACCCCTTGGCAGTAAGGTTTCCAAATAAGAGTAGGCCATAGTGCTGCTGTCTGGGGAAATTTGTCTCGTAACACACTGTATGCAGATCTTCATTAGGCCACTCGGAGCACAACAGTAGGAGAGGTGTCCAACAAATATACATAAATACTCACCATGAGAGGAGCCCAGCAGACGGCAAATATAGTAGTAATGGCCGACATTAACCAGATCATCTGCATTTCAACATCCCGTTGTTTCTGTTTCTTAATCTGGGCCTGAAGACGTTTATTTTCATCCAGACCTTCCATTAAACTACTACAGATGCTCGCGGACCTTTCTTTATCCTGTTGTCTCTTGATATACCTCACCCTTAGCAACGACACCATCACATATCCGTTACAAAACATCATTAAAATCACGATTAATAAATTCAAAATGGAATAGCTATAACCATATATGGCCGTTATAAGTTCTTCTGTATGGAAATTCAGAAAGCACCATGTGTGGGGATACTGTAAAGTAAATTCCCCAAATCCAAATAAAGGCAATGCACCAAATACAAAGACAAAGGCCCATAGAACAAGCACCGTTATACGAGCATTTTGTGTCGTACAATATTTAGAGTAGAAATAAGTGCATTTTAAGGCAAGAAATCTTTCAACTGCCATGGCACAGACTATTAACGGGGTTGATAATCCAAAACACACCATAATAAAGGCATTAAATCTGCACAGACTGACTCCTCCAGGCATTTCCCGACGGTTGATATAGGCAGCGATGGTGACTGGGGTGGTGAGAATAATTCCTGTTAGATCCGTCCAGGCTAGCGCCGCTACAAGCGTATAAAACATCATTCGTCTAATCTTTCTCTTAGTTCTATGTAAAACTATTAAAGCCAGTATGTTCCCCACAAGTCCTGCTAAACACATAGTAATTGGTGATATAATTGTAGCACCGATGGCGTAATGGTCCACCGCCGTACCATTATTGCTCTTGTTGACAGTTCCAGGAATCACCGTCTCTACAAGAGATATATTCATAGTTACCGCGGCACCGTTATTAACGGTATATCCCACTGGGTCTGTCATAGTAACAGGTATTTGTCAAAGACAGCAATATATCCGATTTAGACACGTCAATCAATTACAGATTTACATTCTTAGTTGGTGATTAGGCCCACGCAGCAAATAATTTAGCAGACACGCACTGTCACAAGTTGAAATACCATGAACAGTTCTGTTGGAATCAAATACTCCATGAAACTACCGGGAATGTCAGAAACTCCAGACGATAAGATACACTCTATTAATTAATGAATATTCCGGACCTCACACATTGATTTATAAGCGGACATGTGTTACTCCACTAAAACTTCCTCCCCCAATTTGTCTCCCGCCTTGTTTAATAGTTGACTCTTCCTTAACACTCGGTTAGCCTGAAATAAAGGAAACGATATATTGATTTTTTAACAGTGAGGACCTTTATCATTACAGGTGTAGACCTATTTAATCTCCCATGGCGTCGTCAGAAGATCGATTGAATGGGTGGGGTTTAACGTTCTAATGTTCTGAAAAAATTTCCCTCATAGCAAACTGTATGGCGTATAACCATCTTCATTAGTCCAGTTGGAGCTGAACCCCATTTCATTTCATTACTCTTGAACGAAGATACAGTGTGCTATGAGAAGAATTTTGCCCTTACAGACATAGAACGTGTACACGGGGCGTCGGTTTTCGCTCGTTCAATCAACTACAAGCTGCACCACTGCGAAAGGGGAATCACCGTGCACATTCCGAAGAATTTTTTTGGTCAACACCAGAATCGAACCCCAGACACCCTGATTATTGAGCCAGCGCCCAGGTCCGGATCAAGGATTTTGTCGAGGGGGGGGGGGGCACACATTGGAGCAAAGGGTAATATGTTGCAATCTTGGATTGCTTGGGCGGAGACAATGCGTAAATCATGTTTATATCGTGTATTAAAGAGCAGATATGTGAACTACAACAGTAACAAAGTAAACGAAAATGAAAATCAACTTGGTCACTGGGGCTGACGGGGGGGGGGGGCAGGGCCCCCTCCCCCCCCCGCCTGGATCCACGCCTGGCGCCGTCTGCACTGCGCCACCATAACTGTCATTAGGAGACCTTTGCCTCTTCATCACATAAAGGAAAGTGGTTATGTTTTTTTTGAACCAATGTAATCTTTTTTAGAATAACATGTTTTTCTCTGTTTCTGGTATAAATCAAACAAAAATAATTAAACCCGGCTGATAACGACTTGCTTTTCACTACAAAAACTCACATAAAACTAATAAATCTGTCATCAATTTACTTCATAACTGCAATTTAATTCACATTGCATGTAATGATTGTAATAAAATAGTGCCACCCTCGCATTCATTCATAACTTTAATCCATCAGCCATATGAGATTTCGTGCATGAAAGAGGATTCATTCGGTAATCCGTAATCATATTATATCGATATTCCCCGTATCCAGTGGGGTGCAGGGAGAGAGAGAGAGAGAGAGAGAGAGAGAGAGAGCATTATGCATGAGTTAAATCTGGCAATTGCATACATTTTTTTTAGAACTGAAATGTTATCTAAACTATCAATTAGACAATAATAAATTTATCTACACCATAATCAACTCTCGATGTCATCGCTGGCAGGATATTTACTGGATTAAAACCGATATGCTGCTGATTAAATAAAAAAAAATGTATAATCGAGACTATGTTTTATCGTACCAACTTTAGTAATGATGATCGAAGGCCGAAAATTCAGTTGCTCAAATCTCGGGTCATAGTGGATCAATTTGACTGAAATTTTCAATAAATTCTCTTAATATTATCTGGTTTTTAACTATCATAGTAAGAACTGCCTGAACTTTATCTAATTTGTATTACAAGCTACACTGCTTAATTTGAATAAATATCTCCCTTTCCCACATATCACAGTATCAGGTCCTTTACGTGAGTGTCCGAGCACCATCAAAACCCTGCGCGAATGTCCGTAACAAACACACAGAGAGAGAAATGGGATTTAACGTCCACTCGACACAAACTAGGTCATTTCTGGACTAACATATGGTTTAATTTCATTTCAATAATTCGCTTGCGCATAGGGGTCTTTAGCAGTGGGAGGAAACCGGGGTACCCAGAGAAAACACACGAGGTCGGACAGGCGACCCTACCCCTTGCCACGTACAACCGGGGATTCGAAACCACGCCACCGTAACAAACAATCAACATGGTAAATCCAATTGTCTGCCTAATGCTAGGTTAACACTATCACGATTAGTGATCGTGGTTATAATTGTAGAGTAATCGTGGTGATCCTGTCGTCGGTTTTAGAAATTGTGTTGCCGTATAGAAACATATCCGTACGTGGATTCAATAGCGACAACCCTATCGTAACGCGTCGCACGAAAAGTGGGAACCTGCCATAACCTAACTCACAAATTCAATACATATCCATCATCTCCGACACACATAATAAAAAGTTAACAAGTTTTCCAGCTTCAAACATACCTCGTTAATTCATATCCGCTCAAAACTGTTATTTCCGAACCAATGGAATTAGGAAAGATAATATTTCCTGGCTATAATGATTATGTATAATAGACAGCTCCGGTGATAACATCGTATCCTCTGATGTATATTGGTTTTGCATGTCAGCAAAAACCTGTTATTTTATATTGATTTAGCGATAGAAATGTTGAAGAGAAAAATCTCCATATGGTACATCACGTGATATCACCTGTCAACAAACATATACCTGATAAAGCGACACACCCGACTAGGTGAAAAGAGGGTGTTATTAAGTTCACCATTGGCCATAATGTAACAAACGCGACCGTGGTTCAGAGAGTAAATCGTTGGCTCACTATTCTGGTTCCCTCTTGTCAGTGGTGCAGGACGGAGGATGAAAAACAGATGTCCGTTGCCAGTTGGAATTCGCCGAAGAGCAGGCGGAAATAAAATTTCACCCTTATCACTGCACGGGGAAGTCGCGTCGACTCTACTTCCTATAACGAACAAAACGTGCAAGCGGGTATACTCCTTGTAACGAACAAAACGTGCAAGCGGGTATTCATAACCACGCAACTTGACAGAATCAATGACAGGTCTTATGATGCAAAGCGCATGCGTTAATCATTCGGCCATCCAACCTCCTAGAATACAATGTGTGTATACTTGGCACTGTTTCATAAGTATTGTTTAAAGTCTACATAAGTCTATAATTCATTGCTCTTTTTAAGAACAAACAAAATATCAAATGGCCTCCCGAAACAGATGGCAAACGAAAAAAGAAGGAGTTGGTGCAATTACTGGCGTGTTCCAAAAATATCTAAATCTACAGATGATTTGTCCAAACACTTGATTGCTAATGCTGACAAAACAAGTACATTGTAAACATAATGCCAGCAAACAAACCTAATGAGCCACAATCATCAGGATGAATCGAGCAGGTCAATTACCCACAACTATTTATCATTCCATCAAAGCGATCAGGAGATAATTACTACCTGGATGTGCGTTAACAACTAGCTCCATGTTTCCCACAAGATAAACTGTTACTTATAATTGATAATGATTCCAGTGGTAAGTGTTTGGGCAGCCATTTACTCCATACTTCGAGAATAGAGCAATGCTTTAATTGACAGCCATATTCAACAATTAGTATACTGTTTTCACAGTTCTGTAATGCGGTTTTACGTCTGTCATGCACAAAAAGACTAAAAAAACTTTTATTTAACTTTTATTAAATGGAAAGAGAATAACTATTTAATAAAATTCACGAATTATATATAGTGTTTTCGACTAAAATCATCGATTTAGGACTTAAAATGTCGGTCAACTAGCTTAGTGTTTGTTCTCAAGCAGAGTTAACTGTAGACAAACATCTTAAGTTTAGTATGGTACTTGATGTGTTGGCGGGAAACAAATTATTACGCTTCGCACTAAGAATTTATAAAATTACAAAATAAAAGGTGATTTACCCACTGAATAGAAAATATCAACCAAAAAATAACTCGTGTTAAATATCCATAGATATCATTTACAAAAAAGACGCAGGAAGGTTTTCTCAGGTCCCCAATTTTAACTGGGAAACTTGGTTGGTCCGAATGAATGAATGAAGGGGAATAAACATCCTGCTTTACTGCATCAAAAGGGGAAAGAGTGAGAAATGGGATTTAACGTAGATTCGACACAGACTAGGTCATTTCGCGACTAACATACGGTTCAATTTTATTTCAATAATTCGCTTGTGCGTAGGATTTTTTAGCATGAGCGTGGGAGGAGTACCAGCGGACCTGAAGAACCCCCTGATGCTGGACAGACGATCCTACTCTTTGTCACGTACATCCGGGGAACCGAAACTACACCTGTTGACTGAATTACAGGCCTTATTATACAACGCGCACGCGCTAACCATTCGGTCACCCAACCCCCTTCCCCAAAAGGGGTAACTGAGACGGAGAATTTTACTTGGATAACAATTGAACTCGAACTGTCAAGAGATCCTTAACACAGAACTTCGATTTCTTCGTGCCATCCGAAAGACTAGAACCGATTAGTTGCCAGTCCCTCCGTCATGCACCACTAACAAACAAAGGAACAATAGAACTGTGACGTATAATGGATGTAAATGGAAAATGTATAAATGATTGATTATGCGAAATGCATTCAACAAGAGTGTAAACTCAAAAGAAAGAAAAACTCTTTTAAGGATAATCATGAACCTATAACGGTAAATCTCTTGGATCTTGTTGTCTGAAAGTCGGGTGCAGCTTTGGACATATACAAGGGGGATTTGGGGTGATTCTTCTGAAAGTTTTTCTTTAATCTTGTATCGGGTTATTCTTCCAGGGTATTTTTTTGAAAACATGATAGAAGGTTTTTCTTTGGGGAATTCTATAATATTCTCATTTACGTACATGTAAACATACAAGGTTTATAAGTAAGACTTCGGTTATGCTAGGGAAGAAAGACTTGCCTTTGTTCAATCAGTTTGTACTAAATCTCCATGGATTTTCCGTAGTTGTCCAACCCTGATATACCCCGAGTCTACAATGTCTACAAACCCCAAAGCAAAATAGTTTTCGATTACAGAAAGGAAATTGAAGATGTCATTGCACCAGACTTCGTTATATGCGTTGTGCCAAAGCTGAATCATTCATCGTCCAAATGCGAATCTACGACACTCCTAAGGCGAATGATTCAAACGTTTAATGAAATGAAATAGGGTTTAACGTTCTGCTGTTCTGTTCCGACTGAGCTAATGAAGATGAGCATACACCATTACTCCATACAGGGTGCTATGATGTAAATTTTACCTGGACACTGGCTCTATTAAATTGCTAGTGCCAGGGGTTATTTAATCTGCATGCCAATGTTGATTTGGGATCTCGGCCAACACTAGTACTGGGATCGAACACGGGACCTCTAAGCTCGCAAACCAACGTCTTGCTCGCTGAGCCACCGCTTTTGTAATACTTGTAAGACTATTGTTACTTATGGGAACATTCTAATAACTGAAACGTGGAATCAGGAAACCAGAAAGAGTAAGCATACCCTGCCGACACTAATAATAATTTACATTTGTAAAGCGACAAATCCATTCAAAAGCATGGTCAAAGCTTAATGAGACAAAAGTTATATACACAGTGAACAGGAAGTATAATTCCCATAGCATTCTCGAAATAAGTGAGTCTTCAGCTGTGATTTGAAAGTCGTCAAAGTCTCATTGTTTCGGAGGTAAATCATTCCACCATTTAGAAGCAACTACACTAAAACTTCTGTCACTAAAATGTTTCAGTTTTGACTGATGAACAACTAGGGTGATCTGGTTATAAGATCTCAAGGACCGGGTTGGTTAATATACTGTTAGGAGTGAAAGTAATACATCCCCGGGGGTCACGGTGGCTAAGTGGGTAAGACGCTGGCTTGCTAGTCGGGGGGGGGGGGGGTCGGGTGTTTGTTCCCTCCGGATTTTCCGGCGTGTTTCCCTCTTGTCCAGGGTCATTGTTTTAAAGATATCGACTGTTACTGAAAGATGCATTGTTACTTGTTATTGGAAAATATATGTTATACATAACGACATACTCAAAATAACCCCATCAATAGACTAACAATAATTTCAACTGACTTGTAAAAGTTTTAATAATTTAATATCCAAAATAAGTATCAAGCACTCATGCGCAGCACAGTTGATGCAAAGTGTCTTACTCGTAATAAATTTATAAACATTCAAGGTCCATCTCCTACTCTTTAGTTGGGTGACGAATGGTTGTGCGTGGTATCAACTGGTTACGAGTCCGCGGCTGTACGTGTCAAGGAATAGGGTCGACTAGTTTGTGTCAAGTTACTCTATCTCTCTTTCTCTCTCTCTTTGGTTTGAAGTTGTCAAACATCCAGACTTAAACATCTACAGTAAATTTCACCTATGGATTAACACAACTATCTAACATTTTGGACACGATCTGACTTGCACACACCATTATATCATGACCATAAACTAAAAATTGTATTATTTTAAATGGATAACGACGATGTCCAAAAAATCTAATGGCGAAGGCTTAATCTTTCTAAAAAAGATATCTATAGCTAAATTATTGTATCCAAGCGTCAATTGTACATACTGTGTTTCACGTTGCTAAACCACTTTACCAAAAAGTGAGCTAAAATATCGCTGTATCGGTATTTATCGGGTATTTATCAAAATTCTTAAAAAGAAAAAAAAACCATCTCAAAATAGCCGCACGATTTAAATCACCTTTAAGAGTTCTTGTAACTGCTTATCAGCGTAAATTTTCATAGTGTCGCAGAAAAATTGATAAAACTACACAGATACCATGCCGAGATTGTGTTGAATGTTAAGCTCTCATTGAATGGTGAAAATTTCTTTGCTGCAACAAGTTTACCGCTCAACAGTTTAATTTAATTTATTAAAAGCTATTTTTTTACCCATTTCATACTTTTTCCTACTTGTCTTACTTCTGGCTAATTACTACAGCTTTCTACTTTAATTGAAACGTTTACATACTTAACTTTATAATTATAAGTAATAGATACATTGCACTCAAACACTGGGGTCATATAGGTAAAACTTGGATAATTTCCTAAAGAATGGCGTATGTCGATATAATAGTTGAACTGAAAGACATCTTAAACAGAAACCGGTGCTGATAATTTAATTGCTTGTGAATCAACTGTTCTGTTATAAATTGATTCAATGTTACTTTACTAATTATATTTATAAATTATATTTAAAAAACCTGAACAATATATGATGTCGGGTGGTCTAGAGAAACTAAGCATACCATGGCGCACGTCTATCACAACCCCCTGAAAAATAATGCCATAAAGGTTTTTTCGAATTTCAACTGTAAAAGTCCGGGTTTTCGTCACATCCGAAGGAACTTGCTTAGCTTGGGTCGAACCCGAGACCGCTTGGTTAGCAAGCCCTCCCCTAACCCACTAAGCCACTTTTGCTCCCAGGGTGTAACGGGCAGAGGATGACCGCTGTCCAACAACACTTAACAGTACAACAAAACAGTAGGGTTAAAAGTCGACTCAACACAAACTAGGTCATTTCAGGACAAATATATTATATTTCCATAGTCCGCTTTCGAATAGGTTTTATTTATAAGTGGTAGAAAAACGACGGAAAAGGAGAAAACCCACGAGGTTAGGCAGGCGAGCCTAAAAATGGCAAATCAAAGCACTTTACAAGGACACAATATGAACCAATTAACGAAGTACAAGAATAAACGGAATAAATAAACCAGATATATATCATTAAATATTTTACCTGTTCATGACAAATAAAAACAAATCACCGTCTCCGTCAATCATGCATGTCTGTATTAATATTTAATATCATATTAATTGACATAGAAATGATAGCTACTAGCAAGGCCACGCCTATTTAAATGTCTGTCTTCTATTTCTTCAGGGAAAATGAAAAGAAATGTGGTCTAACGTCCTATCGTTCTGCTCTGATAGGGCTAATGAAGACGGGCATACGCCATACACTGTGCTTTGATGGAAATTTTGCACGGAAAGCGACACTACGGTCTACTCTTATATCAGATTCCAACTGCCAAGGGATCTTTTACGTACACACCAATGTGTACATGGGACCTTTGTTTTTGTCCCATCACAACGACTATACACCGTCCCTTGCCAGGAACTGTCACGTTCTACTGACAGTGGAAACCATGCCGGAAAATCCCGATAAAATTTCTCGGCCAACGCAGGGATCAAACATGGAACATCCAGGTTAGCGAGCCAACGTCCTACTCACAGAGTCTCTGTGACACCCGTTTTTCAGGGAAAAAATTAAAGGCACCTAGTAGTTCTTCACCAAAGCTTGTGATTCTACATAAATCTAAGTTTTGACATTTAAAATACAGATCTAAATTTCGTTTCGTTTTTTTATACTTTTGGTGGCCTAAAAACAAGTAAAATGAAATATTGAACTTTAGAAACGAAACGAAACAGGATTTGTGTTTTAATCAATTGATAATTGAGCGGATTATTTATTGATTTTTAAACTAAAAATTAAATTAGCTTGGCCTAAAGCATATTGCTAATTATTATTGGTTATGCTTTGATAGCGTTCAGTACCAAGACATTACATTGTACGAGTCAATTCATTAACTCGCAATGTGCAGTTAACAGTTGCACACACAATTTACATTGAATATGACAGATGTATATAATAATATCATGAACTATCATAAAGAGTAAAGTGTCATCAATCTGTTTGATGTATAATAGATGAACTGTCATCTAGATTTAACGGATAATGCGGGATGACTGTCAAAACAATACAGACGGAACAAACGGTACATGAATATACAACAGAGATAGGACAGTTTGATATAACATTGGAAAATAATGTAATACAGCGAAGCTTTTCGCAAAATCCAGCCAGAGATGAACTGTCATTAAAGAAGCTAAATGGGTGATATTTGGGATCTAGAAATTTACAAATACGGGTCGCAACGCATATATTAATGTAAATGAATGTATATAAACTGATTTACATTCAATCGTTTCTGTTTTACCGTAATTTCTTTTATTTATATATTTAAAAAATTTAAACATTTTAAATGACCACGCATTGTGTATAATAATAATGATTACACTAACAACAATGTGACAAGGAGTAGGGTCGCCCGTCTAACCTCGTGGGTTTTCAACGGGTCCTCCGGTTTCCTCCAACAGCTAAAGAACCCTACGCACCAGCGAATTATTGAAACAAAATTGAACCATGTGTTAGTCCCAAAATGAGCTAGTTTGCGTCGAGTGGACGTTAAATCCCATTCTCTCCCTCACACTGACAGTACATATCTTTCTGATTCTCAATTTGAGTAATTTTTCTGACAAAAGAGTACGACCGAATAAGAAAACTTACTGCAAATAATAGTCTCCAAACACATCTGTGATCACAATTTGTGTGACAGTGGACGTTAAACCTCATACATAAAAGCCTCCAATCGTTTTTCATTGTTAGTCAGTCATTATTTTCGCAAACAAAACAAATAGATAACTTACCAACAATTCCTCACAATACTATAGACCACGTATGTTTTAGATGTTTCAATCAGAGAGAAATTTTTAAACTTTAGATTCACTCAAAGAACTTTGTGTCACTTACATAAACTCTCCATACCAATCTGGTGTTGGATATTCCATTATGATCACAACAATGTCCTTTATAACATATCTATCTATTATAGATCTCGTACTTCTACTAATTATATTGTGAGCCCTTCAAAGCCATCAACGACAATAATGATTAGCCAGGGATCTGTGCCATTATATTTATATCAGCTAAATGAGTGGTTAGTCAGAGAGTGAGTTACTCGAGTCTACTCTATCTTAGTTTGGCATCGTGACAGTATCAGGCGGCAACTTACATTTACTACCATTGACTAAAATATCGGTGAAGTTTACAAATGGCCT